>BSBK01003542.1:735000-852123 GCA_027943335.1 Chamaecyparis obtusa
ATGCATCCTAAATGCAAATCTATCATGAAAATGCACTAAATGAGGGTGCTAAAACTACCAAGATGGAAGTGATTCCATTTTAAGATGATACATTTAGCCATAAATTTAGCTTATATATGACACTGCGTGAATATGCAAGCTAAAGTAAGAAAACATCATAATAAATAAAAAGGATATAACCAAGTCCTCAATGTAGAGATCCTACAAAAAACTATTAGTACCCGCAACCTATAGCACACAAGGTTAATGAAAATCCATAAATCACCTAAGACTTACTACAATGAAATTGAGAAGTGCATAGAGCCCCTTATGCCCCCCTATTTCGGCTTTCTACTTCTGAAGGGTGAAACAGGGTGATAAGGATAGCCCTATACACTAGATATGAAATTTGTTGAAAAAGGCCTTTTCCTAAACTAGTTAGAAGGATTCCTACCCTTCCTAAATAGATTCAAGGAGTTTGGTATTTGAATCAAAATTCCAATGCTGTAGATGACACTAAAAATGGAGCTATAGAACTCAAGTTATGATGAAAAGAGTGAATGTCTATCTAAAAGCATATGAAGGGAAATTTAATTTAACATAAATAAACCCTAAAAAACCCTAAAAAAAACCCTAATAATAAAAAAACCCTAATTTTGATCTATAAATAAGGGAAGAGAGAACATACCTACTCATTCTTACCATTTTCAGAGTTTAGGAGAGAAAGAAGGAAAGAGTAGACAAGATGCCCCTAGCTGATAGTACCGGTGTGGATGTGCATGGTGTTCATGCATCACCATTGAGATCATGATGACCTCCATGTGCCCATATAGAGACACCACCTCTGAGACCTAGACATAGAAATCATGGAGAGAGTAGTCACTCCATGCCCCCACCATCTAGACCCTATAGTGATACCCAGGAGGGAGATCCAGGTATAAAACATGTATTTGATTTAAATATTTAACTTAATTTTTGAAGAAAAAGGACTAAAAGATAAATATATTTTAATTTTTTAGCTAGCGTAGTGGAGTGGAGGATCTTTGTATTCAATGTATTGAAGGATACATGCCTGTCCTATCGACTACCATCCAGTGAGCAAGAGTTCCCCATTGGTCACAGAGATCCCGACAAGAATTACGATATCTTTGCTTGTGTCCAGTGAGAGATGAGGTTATATAGAGAAAGAGAGGAGAGGCTGATGGCTAACCTATGAAGATCATAGGAGCATGTGTAGGAGCTTAGCATATCAAGGAGCCACTCATAGAATACCATATAGAGACCTTCATCTTCTCATCATAGATTAGAGAGATCTGGGAGCCATCAACCACCAGAGAACAGGGATAGAGAGAGTGATAGATAGGGCATTGTGCCACATATGTATCAAACTCAAAAGAATTTATAAATGAAAAAATCTCTTTGCTAGTTATTTTTGTGATTGATTACTATATTTTCACCAATAACATAAAACTTAACAGAAAGAAAGAATGTGTATAAATGTATTAAAATGTAATTTTCTAAAATCACATAACCTATAAAACAAACATAGCTATTTTATAAGGAATACATAAATACACAAGGAAAGCAAGATGTACTAGGGATAATAACATTTAAGATGCATAATATTGATAGGTTCCTTAAAAGGCACACCATCCATATCAGCAATTTTGTAAGCTCCTGAACCAAAGTCCTCAATTACAACAAAAGGTCCAAGCCAATTAGGGCTAAACTTTCCTTTTTCACCAGGTAAAGCATTCACATTTCTTTGATTCTCATATAATACTAAATCACCCACTAAAAATGATCATTCAATTACCTTATGATTATACTACTTCTGAAGTGATTTATGATGAGCCTTTATATGTTCCAAAGCATTTATTCGTTGTTCATTCAACATTTCTAATTCTTGTAATTTTTTTTCTCGAAATGTATCTTTGTCAATTATCCCATGAAATGAAACACGTAAAGAAGGTATTTCCAATTCCAAAGGCATAATAGCATTAGTACCATAGACAAGATTATAAGGAGAAGTACACATGGTAGTACAAACACTAGTCCTATAAGCCCATAAAGTATAGGTAAGTTGGGTATGCCAATCTTTCGCATGCTTATTAACTGTTTTCCTCAAAATTTGTTCAAAGACTTTATTTGTTGCTTCACCTTGACCATTAGATTGAGGATAATAAGGATTTGAAAATCTATGTTGAATTCAATATTTCTCCAAGAATTTTGCAACTTCTTTATTCTTAAAAGAGGTACCATTATTCAAAACTATCATCAAAGGAATATCAAATCGTGTTATAATATTGTTAAGAATGAAATCACAAATAACATCCGCAGTAGTTGAATGGAGAGGGAAAAATTCCACCCATTTCATAAATTAATATGTAGCTATCAGGATGTATGTATGTCCTTGAGAAGAAGCTGGTGAGATTTTTCCAATAAAATCAAAATCCCAAATACTAAAAGGCCATGGAGAAACTTGATTACGAAGCTCACGAGTAGGAGCATGAATCAAATTACTATGTTTCTGACATTGAGGAAACTTCTTAACAAACATGAAAGAATCTTATTCCATTTTTTTCCAATAATATCCCATTCTAAGAAGTTTATTAACTAAAGATTTTCCACCAAAATGTCCCCCATAAGAACCAGAATGAGCTTCTTCCAAAGCTACTAGAATTTGGGTTATACCAAGACATCTTAAGAGAAAACCATCATAAAGCATATCTCCTAAAATGATATAATGTGTTGCAAGCTTCCTAATACGATTACGCATGTTCCTTGTTGCTGATTCAGGAAAAGTACCATCTTTCAAAAAATGAAAGATATGAGAATAGCATTCATCCAAATGCAAATTGAAACAATCAGAGGTAACCTTATTGGAAATTGCAGAGTTTTTAAGAGTATGTATAGTAAATTGAAAATTTTTAGCATTATTCTCAAGACAAGCCAAAGAAGCTGTGCTTGCCATGGTGTCTGCATGTTGATTATTTTTCCTAGGTAAAATTTGAATCATATAAGAAGAGAATTGTGAAAGAACATCAAGAGCCAAATCTCTATATTGTGTGATTTTATCATTCTTAGTCTGATAACCTCCTTTAATCTGTTCCATAATCAATTATGAATCTCCATAAATTTCCAAGTTTTTAATGTTAAGGGATGAAGCTGCTCATAACCCATCTATAAGAGCTTCATACTCCACAATATTATTAGTAAAAGGAAAAGTCAATTTATATGATAGATGGACTGGTTTTTTCATAGGAGGGATCAAGATAATGCCAACACCAGAACCCATCTTACATCTAGATCCATCAAAATATAACTCCCAAACATCATCATGTTTAATAGCTAGAATGCTTTCATTGGGGAATTCTATTGAAGTAAAGCATGTATTGGAATAAGGACAAGGAGTTTCAGCCAAATAATCTATTAAAGCTTTTCCTTTAATTGAATTTTGAGAAATGAAATTAAGATCAAATTCCGTAAGTAACATCACCCACTTTGCAAGATAGCTAGAGAGATCAGTTTTTGAGAAAAGATGTTTCAAAGGATCAAATTTAACAATCACATTGACTTCAACATTTAATAGATAATGCCTGAGTTTCTGACAAGCATAAAATAAAGCTAATCATTGTCTTTCCAAATCTGTATATCTTGTTTGGTAATCGAGTAAAGTCTGACTAATGTAGTACACAAGTCTTTCCTTACCTTCACTATCATGTCGAGCCAACAATGCACTCACTGCATTCAGAGTGGCTGAAGTATATAGATAAAAGGGTTTATCAAATTGAGTAGGTTGCAAAATAGGAGGATTGGTGAGATACTCCTTAAATTGCTCAAAGGATTGTTTACATTTTTCATTCCAAGAGAAAGTGGTATCCTTTCTAAGCAAGGAAGTAAAAGGAACAGTTCTATCAGCTAAGTTGGAAACAAAGTGATGAATAGCTTGAATTTTTCCTTGTAAACTTAGTAATTGAGAAATCTTCTTAGGAGGAGGCATATTAACAATAGCTTCAATATTTTCAATATCTACCTCTATGCCTCGCTTAGAGATTATAAACCCCAAAACTTTACTGGAATCAACTCCAAAGGTGCATTTCTTAGGATTCAATCTCATATTGTAACTTCTAATCCTTTCAAATATCTGTCATAAAATACTAACATGACCTCCTCTTTGTATAGATTTTTCCAAGATATCATCCACATAATCCTTCAGGATCTTATGAATGTAATCATGAAAAATCAAATTCATGGCTTGTTGATAAGTTGCTCCCGCAATTTTTAATCCAAAAGGCATCATGACCCAACAAAATGTTCCCCAAGGTGTTATAAATACGGTCTTAAATTGATCTTTAGGAGGAATACAAATTTGATTATAGCCCGAAAAGCCATCCATAAAAGATAATAAAGCATGAACCGTTGTTGAATCCACAATCATATCAATATTAGGTAATGGGAAATCATCTTTTAAGGATGCTTTATTTAAATCTCTAAAGTCAATACACATTCTTATCTTATTTTCTCCTATTGAAACAGACACAATATTTGAAATCCAATCTGAATAATCAATAGAGAGGATGAATCCAACATCCAATAATCTTTCAATTTCATCCTTAACTAATAAGGCAATTCCTGGATTCATCTTTTAGATTTTCTGCTTCACAGGTTTAACATTTGGTTTGAGAACAATATTGTGAGTAACAATCTTAGAATCTATACCTGACATATCTCAATATGTCCAAGAAAAGATATCCTTAAATTCAACTAAAAGGGAATCCCACTTATCATGTTCATCTTGATTCAAACATTTCCCATTTTTTATCATCTTATTAGAGTCATTTTCATCCATTTGAACCTCAACAGTCTCAGTTATTAGCAAATTACTTTGTATCGAAGAATCCATTGGTAAAGGAGAAATATTATGTTCATCATGTTCTCCAAAATAAGCTTTTGTATTTAGACAATAGGGCTTCCATCTTTTATGATGAAACATAGGTAGATCCTCATAAGCTCCTAAAAATTTTGCTAAGGCTTCATCTTCGGGAAAAACATCCAAGATAGGTTTTTGATTCATGTCAAGGAGGAGCAGGTTAACCAACTTCAAATGTCCACCACATATATGATTAACATTGAGAGGAAAAGCCGATGGTTGTTTGTAAGGATTGAACCCCAATCCATATGTATAATCATAAATTTCATTATCCAAAGGTACTTGTATACCTTGTTTGTATTTACCACATCCTTTCCCATTAAATCCTAATTTCTTGAGCAGCTGATAACCAGAACCATATCTATCAGCCATATCAGATTGAGTCCAAGGAGACACATATGTGACAATGTCATAGAAATCAAGTTTTATTATTTCAATTGTTTCTTCAATCTAGGAAGCAACAAAGTTACTTTTTAATTCCACAGAAAGAAGGGAAGGAGTAAAAACTTGTTTTTCAAACCCACTTTGTTGTATCATGAATTCCAAATCAAAAACTTTATATTCTCCAATAAAACAAGGATTAAAGTCCAATGTTCTCCAATCATCCCTAATCAAAGAAGAAGATGGAGTTGCAGTTTGTTTAATCTCATGTGGACCTTTCAGGCTCTTTACTTGGTTGGAGAGGTTCAGAAACTTTAGCATATTCTGCATTTAAGCAAGGATTCGATGCATCATCCGCATGTAGTGTATACATCAAATTGTTATAAATGAACCTAACCTTGTGATGAAGAGTAGAAGGAATTGCATGCATAGTATGTAACCAAGGTCTACCTAAAAGGAGGTTATAATTGAGAGGTCTAGGCATAACATGAATAGGTGTATTGAGAATAACTAGACCAACTTTAATAGGTAACGTAATAATTCCCAAAGTTCTCTTTGCAATATTATCAAATCCAAGAATAGGGACATTATCAGGTTGAATATTTGTAAGATCAGCCTTAATTTCCTTAAGCATATCCATGCTACAAATATTAAGCCCAGATCCATTGTCAATTAATGACCTATGAATGATACTCTGATAAATAAAAACAACAACCATAAGAGCATCATATTGATTATGCATCTCAATAGAAGGTAAATCCTCATCGAAAAATACAATAGGAGGTACAAAAGGCATAGTATGCATGCACTCCAAAAAGGAATTAATGTTCTCTTGGTGAGGAGGTGAAGTAGGAAGGGTAGATAAAGCCTTTTTCAATGCCTGATGATATGTTAGGGAAGTTTGAAGTAATTCCCATAAAGATATCTTAGCAGGAGTAGCATGTAATTTTTCTACTAAGTCATACTCCTTAAAGGAAGATGGAAACCTAGGGACTTGAGGAAGCATAGGTTGCGAAGGAGGTAAAGAAACTGTAACACTAGGCTGAGAGCTATTCTATGTGTGATAAGCATGTGAAATAGAATCTGTGTTATCAAATAAATCCAAAGGATCTTTAGGTTTGCCCTTAATTGTTATTCGAGGACATCCTTTTACTGTCAACAAAGGTTTATGATATAACATTCTAGGTGCATTGATGTTGCAAATAGTGGAACATGAAGGTAACAATGCACACACCCTATGGTAAAGGTCAATTGAAGAGGTTGTAGAGGAGGATGAAATAGGAATAGGATCAATGGAGATCTTATTTGAACAATTTTCATCCTCACTTCCATGTACCTCATTAGGGGATCTATCCCCTTTTGCAATAAAAGCCTCCTCAAAGTATTCAAAACAAAAATCATACACGTTGAACACAAAGTAGCACTACAAGCATGAAAAATGTAAATGTTTTTGTATTTTTAAAGAAATTTTGTGATTTTGTGATTTTTTATTTTTGAAATATAAATGCAAGAGCATAAAATAAATCTACTTTTATATGCATGTAAGATCTAACATTAAATGAAAATCTAACACCAAAAAGAAAGAGTTGTTATAAACGGGTTTGCCAAAATGTTTTGGTGAAAAATATGGATAGGGTTTAGAACAATAGGGGTTTGCACATAAAAGAGACCCTAAACTAATATTTAACACATACATGAAATTATAATGATAAGGAATACAAATTTGGAAATTCTTGCAAAGAATAATGAAATTGGATAAAATGAAATACATACCTCATAACATAGCAGATTTGGAAATACCTTTTTTTTGGTGCATGTATCATGTTTCTAGAAATTTTGCAACTGGATTTGGATCAGAAACACAGAGATGGAAAAAACCCAAAAATATTTTTCTTTTCTGAACCAGGTCAACCTTGACCCAAATATGGGGGCACAATTGTGCCCCTTTATGTCAACCTTGACTTGCACTGCTCCAATGGAAATTCTATTTGCGGATCCCAAAAGTTTTCCAAAAAGGGTATCCAAATCTACTTTGCAACTCCCAAAACAATGACTGTAGATATCTAAAAATTATGTTTTGGGATGGCCATATAGGGTTTTGCCTTAGTCAAACCCTTGTTTTGGTGATTTTCCCCTCCATGAATAGCCAGATGTAATAGAATATGTGTGTGTGTTGCTCGTAGGAAGAGATTTGAATGTGCAATGCCAAGATCTAATCCTCTAGATTGAAACCCTAGCATGAATTAAAATGAGAGAGAAATGCATAGATTTGAATATGATAAAGAAAGCATACCAAGCCCCCAAGGATAAATTACTCCTACCAAACTCACAATCCGTAGTTGCTACCCCATGATTGTATCTTTAGAATGCTTGAATGTTGAAAATGGTAGATCAAGGAAGAAGGAATCTTTCTTGCTCCAAATGAATGTCCACAATAACTTGTCCATAAAGTACTTGCTTGCATCAAGGCAACATCATATCTTGTTCTCCTATATCATCCTCTTGCAATCTTGCATCATCATCTCATCATTAAGTCATCTCCTCATCACTTATCGAAATGAAGGCAAAAGAGAGTGCTTATATAGAGATTTCAAGGCAAGGCTCCTAGGGAAATGTAAGGGCCCCTAATTCAAATTTCACCTCGAATTATGGTCCAATCATAATAGCCAACTAAGGAGGAAATGTATTAAATGAATTTTGAATTAAAACCATTCCACATTCAGATCCAGAGGCCCATTTTCAATTTAGGGCCTTGCTATGATCCAAATTTGAAAGCGGGAACCAAAACCTGGCAAAGGTCAAGGTCGACCTCGACCCTAACCTGAGGTTTTAGGCTAGTCAACTTAGAGTTTTAGTGAAGTTTCTTGGTCAGCCAGAGACTTAGAATGATGGGAAAATAGAACAGAAAACTGCAAAAGGGGACAGAGGCCTAGAATAAATGTGATGAAGGATAGGAGGACCAGTACATATGTCCTACCTAGAAAATAAATCCATGAGGAAGGAAATCAAGCATAATCCTCAGGATCCTAACCCTAATTTCACCTAGAAATAAAGAATCAAGTGCAGATGCATCCTAAATGCAAATCTATCATGAAAATGCACTAAATGAGGGTGCTAAACCTACCAAGATGGAAGTGTTTCCATTTTAAGATGACACACACACACACACACACACACACACACACACACACACACACACACACACACACACACACACACACACACACACACACACACACACACACACACACACACACACACACACACACACACACACACACACACACACACACACACACACACATGTGTGCGCACGCATACACACACACACACATTACCAATAAATAGATGAAATTGAAAAATAGAAATAACAAAGAAAAAAAGAGATATATGTAAGTCAAAAGATAAAACAAAAAACAATAGAAAGATACACAAGGAAAATAACACAATGTTAAGAAAAAATTAAAGGAAACAAATAACTAAAAACTTATAATCTTATTTAAATATATATAAGAATATAAGTGAAAAAATAAAGGAACCAACAAAGAGAATAAAAATGACTTAAAAATAAAGGAAATGACAAAATAAAGTGGAAATAAATAAATTACAAAAGACAAAAGAAGAACAAAAGTAAAAGAACACAATGCTAGAAAATAGAGAAGAATAAAAACCACCGAAAGAAAATTATATAAAAATGAATATGAGTGAATGAAATGTGTGTGTGTGTGTGTGTGTGTGTGTGTGTGTGTGTGTGTGTGTGTGAGAGAGAGAGAGAGAGAGAGAGAGAGAGAGAGAGAGAGAGAGAGAGAGAGAGAGAGAGAGAGAGAGAGAGAGAGACCTTGGCCATCAAAGCCTACCATATTTTTGAAGAGGAAAATCTTAGCCAAGAGCTAGCCCATCTTTGACTAGTCTTCAATCTGAATGGGTACACTAACAAGCATAATTATAGAGCTTTCAACCAAGCCAACTTTTGGTTTATCTCCAATGCTAATCCCACCCAAGTCATGCCCTCCCTTGTGCTTCCATTTCATTCATTGAAGGAATTTCCCATAACATTACCAAGATTCTTATCAAGAAAGGTATTCGCTACTCATTTAAGCCTTTTTCTTTGGTGAAGAATTTCATCCCTCCTCTAAAAGACAATAGGGACATCTTGATAGATGTTGGGGTCTACAAGATCATTTATCTTACAAAAATCCCTATATGGGTGAAACATGATGCTTAATTTTCACAAGAATTAAAGAGCATAGTGCAAACATCAAACATGAGGGGACTGTCAAATTGGCTCCAACTAACCATTCCTCTTCTACAAAACACCATATTTTCCTTGAGAACACCCAGGTCTTGTGCAAAGAAGACAACTTCTTCAAAAGAAAACTATTGGAATCCATCGAAATCTTGAATCACCTGACCAACATTAATCATGATGATGGTTGGAATGTTAGTGTTTCATGGCATCCACTTTTTTCCAATCTCAACTAATATTATTCCTCTCTCCCTGTCTCCTTTCTCTTTTCTTCCCCCTTTGGCTATGCTCCTTCTTTCTTATCCCCCTTTTTTGTATTTTTTCCTCTCTCCCCTTCCTTGTTTTTACCCCCTCATCCCCCTATTGGCAATGGGCCAGCGTCCCTCACAAGGTTTGTGACATGGCTTAACCAGCTCCTATGTCTTCTATAAGTCTAGTGGTTGTATCAGGCATTAATAGGTTGATCTTTTGGTTCAACGACAACCCTAGCTTATAACAAGTGGTATCAGAGCTTGGTCACAGGTTCGAATCCATGCAGGCCATGACGAGTGATGCTAGAAGGGGGATTGTTGGCAGTGGGCCAATGTCCCTCACAGGGTTCGTGACATGGCTTAAACACCTCCTGTGTCTTCTATAAGTCTAGTGGTTGTATTCGACATTAACAGGTTGATCTTTTGGTACAATGACAACCCTATCTTGTAACACCTCCTTTTGTTGGTGGGCTTCCTTCTTTGCAAATTTGTGTTTCTTTGGTCCTTTTGCTTATTTTTCTCTAGCTCAGTCTTTTCTTTTGTTCCTTCTTCTTTTTACCTTTCTCATTTTGTCCCTCCCCTACCCCCTCTTTCTCTCATCCTTTCCTATTTCTCTTGGTTTTCCTATCCCCTCCTCGTCTGTATTATTTTCTTATATTCCTCTCTTTCTCATTCTCTATTGTCTTCATTTTTTCTATTTCCTTGTCTTTTTTGGGATACTATTTTGCATTCACCTTTGTGCACTCATTGCATACACTTTTACATGTAGATACACATACTCATATGTATACACACACTCATTCACACGTGTACTCTCTCTCTCTCTCTCTCTCTCACACACACACACACACACTTCATTCACTCATGTTAATTTTTATATAATTTCCTTTGATAGTTTTTATTCTTCTCTTTTTTTGTAGCATTGCATTGTTTACTTTTGTTCTTATTTTGTCTTTTTAATTTATTTATTCTTTCATTGATTTCCATCTTATTTTGTTGTTTCCATTATTTTTAGGTCGATTTTATTCTCTTTGTTAGTTCCTTTATTTTTCACTTATATTCTTTTATATATTTAAATAAGAATATAAGTTTTAAGTTATTTATTTTTATTTATTTATTCTTAACATTATGTTCTTTTCTTGTGTACTTTTCTATTTACTTTTTTTTTTATCATTTGTCTTATATCTCTTTTTTTCTTTGTTATTTCTATTTTTCAATTTTGTCTATTTGTTGGTCCCCTATATATATGTGTGTGTGTGTATAATTCTTCCCTTTTTTCCTCTTTATGCATATTTATGTAGGGCTTTATGTTACATTGTTCCTCCTTTCATTTTCTTACTTGGATGTTGATTCTTTCTTCATTTATTCTACTCATTTTTATCATCTATTTTATTTGTGTTATTTATTATTATTATTTATTTATTTATTATTTTATCTTCACTTTTTTATTTTTTATTATTTTCTTATCTATATTTGTATATATAGATAAATAAGATAGTATTTATATATTATTTTTTGTTTTATTAGAATTCATTGTCCATCTCTTTATTTAGTTGAGGTTTATTTCATCTAGTGTGTGTGTAGGTATACATACATACATATTTAACTTATGTTTTTTCTTTTCCTTTGCTATTTTTTGGAAATTTTATTTTCTCTTTTCTTATGGTTTCTCTTGATTAAGTCTTTTGACCTTTGTATTTTCTCCTTTTTGTTTATTATTTTTTATCACATCAATTATCGCACGCACGCGCGCACACACACACACACACATATTGTGACACATCTATCCATAATATAATTATGATATTATGGGTATATATGTGTCTTTTATAGAGGTGTTATATTTATCACATTACATCTTTACCCCCTCATTGAATTAGATAGCGCAAATATTATGTTTTAAAACATTCTTAATTCATTTTCCCATACATCTTATGATGATGATGCAATGTCTTGTGACAATGATGAACATATAAATTAAGCAATTTGACATGCAATTCTCCTATACATGGAATTGAAGTACCAATGATGTTTTTGGTAAAAGAAGCAACAAAACTAGGGTGGTGTCCAATAGTACAAACATTGAACTATCCCACAAGATTAACACTAGACAACCATTAACAACACATTAATAGTGACTAGTGAGGTAAAGCCAAAATAAGAAAGAGGTGAAGCCAAAATAAGAAACATCATCCTAAATCTCATCTATCGAATACAAATGACTAGTTACAACTAGACCACCAAGCATAGTCATAGAACCACATAACCAATAAAGTAAAACAACCTAATCTAGTAGAGTTCACAGTCTTGGTAGTATTAAAAATATATAACATATGCCACATAGGGAAAAACCACAAAGAAATTATTTGCAAAAAAGCTAAAAATAGAATTAAAAATACTATGTCTCCAAAAGCCAGAAAGAAGCCAAAAAAAAATAGGTCATCAATCATCAACATGATTTCTTCTCAATTGGCATCTTTGACAACAAAAGTATTTCCCACTCCTCAGTAAGGAATTGGAACAAATCTTTGTAGTCATCATCTTCCTTCAGCTTGCCACCTTTTACATGTTTATGCAGTAGACACAAGGTAGTAGTGGAACCATGCATCACATTCAACATGAACCTACCCATATCATGCAAATGCTTATCCAAGCTTTCCACTTCATCCCTAAGGTTCTAAAGGCCACTTTCAATGCCATCAATTTGATGTTTAATTTTTCCAACTATACCACCCAGAGAAAGACAAGGGCTAGGTGTATCTTTATCCTCAATTTCTTCCACCACAACATTATTCTGGGAAATTTGAGGTGAGGGAGGAGTAGTAGGAGGGTTGTTATTAGTCGGAGGAGTTGGGGATATGTTCTATTTAAGGATCTTAGACACATGGGATGAGGAATCATTCTTGGAATCATCTTCACCATTACTTTCTGTCTCTTGAGAATATTCAAGGTTTATCTCATTCATTCTTCTTTTACCTTGTTCCTTACTAATTCTATTGGAACGACGGCGGTGATAGCTTCCTCCATGATTTCCACCTCTAAATCCACTTGGTAGGTAGAATTTTTAGCTTTTTTATGGGGTTTAGTCTCCAGGCTAGGGTTATCATATTTTTTCTTCTTAGGTTTTCCCATAGAGTCACTTGTGGGAGAAACCTCTATGGAAACCTTAATCCTAAGGGGCTTTTTGACACACCTCTTTCTACCCATACCCGAGGGAGGGAGGAGACTAACTTTGGGAAGGGAATGCGACTGGGAGGATGGGGAGGGCATTAAAACAAATTATTGAAAAGAGACATTTATTGGAGGGCACCAATCTAATTGGAACTTATAAAGGAAGTACATCAACCCTTGGTGAAGAATAACAATAATTTTTCCTATGGCTTTAACTTCAACAATTTCAACAACATTACTTTCCATATAGTGTAATAGGAAAAAGGGAATGGAAATGAAATCTTAGTTCTAAAGATGATTAAGAAAAGGGAGATGGTATAAATAGAAAAAACTATATCTACCCTGAAAAGTAAAATATTTCATAACTATAGCACACACCTGAGGCCAAACATCTAGGAGCTTCTCACTATTGTAACCACCTTGTCTTTTAACCATTTGTTCACTAGGTCAGAAGAACTAGTTGGGACTAGCCTGGTCCAGAGTCTGATTGGTTTTTTTCCACTTTCTTCCTTTGGTAGATAACCTTGTGGCTTTAGCAATAACATCCTCATTGATCTCAAAATAAATACCATTGATATCAACCCTCCTCTTGTTCTAGGTGGATATAAATTGGTGAGAAACATTCTCATCATGCCCAATCATATTCTCCATGAAAGAGATAATTCCCCCTTCTCTGTAAATGAACATAACTATTGGGTCATTTTTGTATTTATTATCAATGTGGTCTGGCTCAATCCTTAATCTATCACCCTCAATAGCTTTAAGAACAAACACTAGAGCCTAGAACCAGAATAGAGTTAATTTCAAGTCTAAACTATCCAGAAGATACACTAGTTTTTAGAGGTAATTCAAAATATCTCTAGAATTGGAAAGTTCAAGATAACAAGCCTTCTTCCTATAGATTAATTTGTAATAATTAGCCCCATCATAATTATAATAAATGTCAACACATCTCACCTTGCAATGAGAACACTTAGGCATGTGTGAGTAGTCACTTAAATTTGGATCAAAGAGGTGAAAAAAGATATTTGGGGAGACACTTAATCCAAGGAGATCCATGAAAAGATGTAACTTGCACTTTTTGTCCTACCTAAAATAAAACCATCTTAAATAATAATGCCAATTCCAAGGAGATCTTGCATGAAAATGATGCCAATTCATAAAGTACTAACTAAAATCAAAGAGAGTGTCTTGCTGGCTATCCATCGTCATCATAGCTTTCAAATTTGAATCTAGGGCACAATATGAGTTAACCCTTATGGCCACAATGGTACCAAAAATGAAGTATATGAAAGGGAGAAAGTTAACTTTCATGGTTAACTTTGGTGATGTTGTGCTCCTCCCACCATATAAGGCTTCAAGTAAACTATGAAAATTGATTTAGAACCCACCAACATCGTAAGCTATTTAACTGCAAACCAAAATCAGCTAAGAAATCAGCCACAACATTGACCTCTCTATAAATATGTTTCACTACAAATCCATCCAACCTAGTTAGAAGCCCTCCAATATTTTTAATGATGAGCTCCTCTTTCCAACCAGCCGAAGCCCTTCCCTAAACAACATCAATAATAATTTTTGAGTCTCCTTCAATTTCAAGTCACCTTATACCAATGGAAAGAGAAAGTTTAAGCCCCCAAAGAAGAGCCATACCCTCATCTTGATTGATATCATGGTCCTTTAGTGGGCCAAAAAAAGCCACAATGAATTGTCCTTTATGATTACTTATAATCCCTCCACCAGCCTCTAAACCATGATTAGAAACACCATCAAAATTCATTTTTTCCCGGTTAGGCCCTGGAGGATTCCGCATAGTGTTATGCCTGGCCACAACTTTGGAGTTATCAAATTGATCGAAGCCATTGGAAATATTCTAAGCCATAACAATATTCCTATCAAAATCCAAAGGAGAGGTAGGAAGTTTCTAATGAGAGATAGAAATATTTTCATTAATGAGCTTTAGGAAATGATGGAGAACAACCTCTAGGGGCAAACTAGTCTCTCTAAAAATCCTATTATTATGTTCCTTCCAAAGACTCCCACAAACATGAGGATGGTTCTTTCACCAAATTTTTTGCAGGAGGGGATGGTGAGAAGGAGACTACCAACCTAGGAGAAATTGTTGAATCTCAAAACCAAAAACCTAGTGAAAATTAAATTTTGACATAACCATCTGCTAGATTTGAGAAGCAAAGTTGTAGTGTATAAATAGGTGATTAAAAATTTCCTCTTTCCTCTTATAGAGAATGCACCTATTAACCATATGAAATTCCCTCTTAACCAGGTTGTCTTGGGTCAAGATTTTACCATGCATTATAACCCACTAGAAGAATTTATTCTTGGGAATGAGCGGAGGACTCCAAACTCTCTTCCAACAAGAAGGATCACTTTGCTCTTTGATCAAAAGGATATAGGGAGATTTAACCGTGAAGTAACCCAAATGAGTAGGGGTCCAGATCATTTTATCAGCTCTACCAAATAGAGGGATTATGGAATTACATAGAGTAGTCATAAGGTCATGTGATTTGATAGTAAGTTCAAGTCTATCAGCCACGAGGTGGGGTAGGTCCTTCTAGAATCCACCTGAATCTATATAGTTTACAATGAAATCACCAACTCTAAGCTTGAGGTTATTCTTCAACATATTAAACCTTTCTTCTTCAAGAGGCATGTTGTCAATCCGACTGTCCTCCCAGAATCTAATGTCCCTCCCATTACCTAACTAGCATTTCACACCCGTTATGAAAAGGTTTCTTCAGTTGAGAATATTATTCTATAATTTAGATCCATGGGGTAGACTTCTGATAGAAAAACCTTTGCCGAATCGATCCCTTTCCAAATATTTAGCTTCCATAATCTGGGACCAATCAACAACCCCATCATCAACTTCCAGGTGTTTTTTTGTCATTAAGGATTTGTTTAAGCTGGAAATCTTTTGAAATCCCAACCCTCCCATCTATTTTGGGAAACACACAGTGTCCCAATTGACCAAGATAAATATTTTTTTCTCTTTAGTCTCTGTCTATTAAAAATTTCATTGAATTCTCTCCAATTTATCAACCATAGAACTTGAAATTTTGAAGAGGGATAACAAATAAATAGGAATCCCTTGGAGAGAGGCCGAGAGGAGTTGGATTTTACCAAAACTTCTCAATAGATTTCCTTTCCATTGGGTTAATTACTTCTGAGTGGTTTCCAAAATATAATTCCAAAAATTTACATTGACCTCTTTAACAGTTAAGGGCAGCCCAAGGTTAGTACTTGGGAGATTGGCATACTAGTAGCCCATGATGTTAAGAATTTTAATATGAAGACCCTTTTTAGTGTTAAAGAAAAAATTCTTCTTTTATGATAGTTGATACATTGGCCTTATGCGGTAGCATAGTTCTCAATAAGATATTTGCACTATCTAGCCTCAATAACAAAAGATTTTCCAAAAGAGAAAGTATCATCAAAAAACTAATGTAAAAATAAAGGGGGAAGACTAGAAGTAGGTTTAATACCTTTGATTCTTCAAACATCAACCAGGCACATTATGTTACAACCAAGAACCTCAGTGACCATGATGAAGAGATAAGTTGATAAAGGATGACCTTGCCTCAAGCCTTTACCAACATTAAACTTACCCTAGGGAATTCCATTAACTAGAACATAAAATCTAATAGTTTCAACACATTCCTTAATAATATCAACAAATTTCTGAGTAAACCCAATCCTGATAAAAAATTTATACAAAATATTCCAATTTATTTTGTCATAAGCCTTAGAGATGTCCAGCTTAAAAGCCATACCTGCTTCCTTACATCTATCCATAGAGTGAATAACCTCACGACTAGTAATAGTAGTATCAAGGATTTATCTTCTTCAGACAAAACCCTTCTGATTAGGACTTATAAACCTGTCCAGGAAAGGTTTGAGTCTATTCAAAAGGATCTTAGTAAATATTTTGAAAATAGTATTACACAAACTTACAGGTCTAAAGTTATTCATAGGTTTAGGATAATTAGATTTAGGCAGAAGAATAATGTAGGTTTCATTCAATTGTCTTAACAATCTACGAGTCCTAACAAAGTCCCTAGCATCCCTAGTCACATGAAATCTTACAATGTCCCAAAAATCCTGAAAGAAAGTCGGTAAGAAGACATTAGGTCTTGGAGATTTATAAGCCCCCATAGAAAAGACATTAGATTGAACTTTCTCCTCAGACACATGGGTAAGAAGGAGGTCATTATCCTCATTAGAGATTGCATAGGGAAGGTAGCAAAAAATTTGGTCTTGGAGATCCTACCGAAGAACAATGTTGTTATCCGAAAAGAGTTGCAAAAAGAAAGAAGTGGCCATGGAACCCAAATGAGACTAGTCAAAAATTTCCCTACCATTTTCATCAAGTAAACAACTGATAGTGTTCATCATTTTATGCTTGCTAGCAGTTCTATGGAATAAGGAAGAGTTATGGTCTCCCTCTTTAATCCATTGGATACATGATCTCTGTTTCTAGTAGATCTCTTCATTTTCCATCAAAGTCTTTCATTTATCCCTACATTCCTCCTCTTCAAGATGTAAAGTAGGGGACGATTCCTTATCAGCCAATTAATGCTTTAAAAGGTCCATTCTAGTACTTAACTCTTTCTTAGTTTTTAAAATGACTCCAAAATTAACCTTTCTCCAACCCTTAAACTCTCCCCTAATAATCTCTATCTTCTTAGCAATTCAAAACATTGCAGACCCTTTAACTAGGATAGAGTGTAGACCACCACCTTTTGATAAGATCTCTAAAATTGGGGTGAGAAGTCCAGTTTCATATATTAAAGGATTAGGACCTGATCTAGGCATATCAAGCCATTTTAGAAATAAAGGGTTATGATTAGAAGTAGTTCTTGTCAGGGCATAAAGAGTAGAATTTAAACCCAGATCCTGTGAAGAATAAATGAGGAAATGATCCAATCTAACCTGAATGAGGTGCTCTCCTTTCCTATTATTAGACCAAGTGGAAGGATTACCTTGTAACTCTAAATCATAGAGGCCTGTACTACTGACAAAGTTAGAGAGATCTTCCATGCTATCATTGTAGTCCATAAGACCTCCCAATTTTTCAAAGGGGAAAATGGGGGAATTGAAATCCCCAAAAAGAATGTAATTTGCATTTTGATATTCCATGATGCTTTTTTTGATCTCCCCCCAAACCACCCTCCTCCCCAAGAAATGGTTAGGAGAATAAATATTAAATAGATGCCACTGTAGCCCCTTTAACTTAAAGGTGACAACAAGAGAATTCTAGGAAAACATATGAGCTTCCCCTTCCACCTTGGAAGCATTCCATAGCATAGTAATACCTTCTAAATCCCCAACTACCTTAGAGTAGTAGAAACAAGCATTGGGCCAAAGCCTCCCCACCATTTTAGGGAAAGAACCGTAAGACATCTTAACATCTTGTAGTAATAAAATATCAATTCTGAAATCCAAGATATATTTATTAATATCATACTATTTTTGGGGACTGTTTAGTCCCCTGATGTTCCAAGTGATGAACATCATTTCTTACCTTTCTGGTTAATGTTTATGGTTAATTTCCTACCAACAAAAATTTCTCTTTCTATCACCTTCTATCTTCTAGCTCTTTCAGAAGGTCTGCCTAGTTTGACATCTAGACCTACATCAATCTTCTTTCTCCTCATCTTCTTCTTCCAATTTTTCCATTCCTCCTCAACATTTTTGTTAGAATCAATAATTGAAGCCTTGCTATTAGGGGATAAAACAATAGACTTAGTGACTTCTTCAACCTTTGTTACACATTGGGAAATAATTTTATCAACCACATAAGGTGAAAGACTCCTCGTAACAACAGGGGTAGTGTTGTGGTTCCACAACCAGACTCCCCATTGGCCATTTGGCCAGGCCCCCCCTTCTTTTTCTTCTTTTTGCCTTCATTTGTTTTTGTCCCTTAGGCCTTTTTTTCCTTTTCCTTTGTCTTCTTGTTTGTCTATTCCTTGCCAAAACCTTTCTTCAAGAAGGGAAGTCCCATTTTTTGCACTTTCGCACTTTCACACTTTCGGTGTTCTCTAACCTCCAAAGGTGCAAAAACATGAAGCCTTATACAAGAAAAAATTCTTTTATTTTTGGTCTTTTGGACTTATTAGACTTTTAGACCTCTGAAAGTACAAAAGTCAGAAGCCCAAGTCATAAGGGGGTCAGACTTCGCACTTTCAAGGTGTTAGAGGTCTGATGTTTTTTGGATCTCTAAAACCCTGAAAGTTCAAAAGATCAAAGCTTCGGTGGTGTGCAAGGGTGGCTGACATCACCTTGACTAGAGGCCTATATATTGTGTTTTGATCGAGTTTTTTTTAGTCATTTGTGTTCTATCTTCTAGGGATTACCGAGTATTCTTGAGTGATTGTCTTCCATCCTTTCTCGTGCTTTGTGATCATTATTTTAGTTGTTGTTTGAGCTTCCCTCCCTTTCTTTTCCCTTGAGGTAGGATTTTTGGTAGTTTTATTTTTGGTTTTAGCTTAGGGTTTGTCTGGTTTTCATTTATTTTTGCTGTTCTTAGCTAGGTTTTTGTTTTGCGAGTACCCTAGGGTTTGTCTTGTCTCTTTCAGCTCATTTTCTTCCTGCCCCACCTTTGTCTAGGGCATTGTTTCATCCTTCGAGGTCTTAGGGAGGGCTCATGCTCTAGCTCACCTCAAACCCTGTCATCTCAAAGCGCAGGAGGGTTTCACCATCTTGGGTTTTTGCTCTAAGAGTTTTTTCCATATTTTTAGAGCTTTAGCCTCCAAAGTCTTCGAAGATTCCCCATGCCTTTCCTTTTTTCAACCTTAGCTTCTCGCAATTTTGGTGTTTCAGACCTCGAAAAATCCATCAAAATTTTTACCTTTGAAACCCTAACAATTCAGGACTCCCCAATTCTAGGAAACTCCTTTTCAAAGTTTTGGACCTTCGGTGTCAGACTTTGGACATTCATTTTTGGCATTTCAGAATTTTGGAGCTTCAACAATATCAAAAAATCATACGCCTCTGAAATTCCAAAACAAAAAACCTCCAAAGATCTATTGCAGAGGCATTTGGTCCCTTCTTCTCCATTTTGGCTTGTTGGAGACCAATGTTTCTTTTAGAGTCCAAACCTATGAAACCCTGAAATTTGATTTTAGAGCTTTTTAATGACTTAGATTTCTGGGTTTGTTTTATCTGGGGTTTTTAGTCATTTATTGCTAGAAATTGGATAATTTTTTCTATGACATTTCTTGATTAGTGTCCTTTTCTTATGTAGAATGTCATAGAAGGTCACATCTCTAGCTATGAAATTCTAGTTCAAAGGATACCATGTTCCCTCCAAGGTGGGCAATCTCCATAGTGATATTACTGACACATACATTGGGAGCATCAATTGGAATGAGTTCCTTGTAAAATGCACCCAACCAGCAGGAAGGTCAGAGGATTGCACTTCATTAGTCTACTCCAACCTAGTTAATGCAATGGCACATCCAATGTCTATACTTGATTCTAATTTGATCGTGACCCTTACACAACACTATGTGATGGAAGAAAGATTGGTAAAGAACACCATGGGAGAAGTGGTTCTGGACCTGAGGCCAGATAACATTGAAGATGTCTTCCACCTACCAAAAGGAGTAGATAGATTTTAATCCTTCTCTATCAACAAAGGCATGCATTTCTTTAACACAAAAACCCAATTGTCATATGAGATTGTCAACAAAGATTACCTAGTGCAATCTCTCCCTAAGAATAAGATGAACAAGATAGATATGAGGAGGGGATATCTAATAGAAGACATTTAAGATTTCACCACCATGATAAGTAGATTGTATGGGTTGCCTAAGTCCATCCAGCTTGAGCCTTGGATGATTCTACTGATAGAAAAGATAAAATAGAGAAGGGCAAGGTTCGACTGGGCTACTATTCTTAGTGATAACTTGGATAGGAAATTGAATATAGTAAATAATGATCCACATTTCTGTTGGAATAATTTTTCATTGCACCAAAATCTCAAACTATCAATACCCAATATAAATGTCAGATTTAACCCGATCCATGAGAGGTGGTTAGCCATGTCACGAATCTCCAAGGAGGTGTTGACCACCAAGTCAAAAATCTCCCCCTCAGCATCGACTGAGCCTTCAACACCCACTGAAGGGAGACTCAAACCTATGACCCAAGGCTCTGATACCAATTGTTGGAATCATTTGTCATTGCACCAAAAGGTTGAACTATCAATGCCCGATACAAATGTCAGATTTAACCTGATCCACGAGAGGTGGTTAAGCCATGTCACAAATCTCCAAGGAGGTGTTGACCACCAAGTCAACAATTTCTACATGACATCATATGTCATGTATCTTCTTGTTTCTTGAATAGTGTATCTAGGCCTTGTCAAAGTAGCAGCCATGGGTCAGCCCAATGCTTATCCATTCACTCTGTACCCTCAGCTCGTAAGAAAGGAGCACCTGGGGGAGGAAAGTTCTGTGTATAGGATCATCAATGATACATTTATCTTTGTAATCATCCACTCTATTGAGGTTGATTATGCAAAGAGACTCTTAGAAGAAGCTGTAGCTAATGTGAAGGCCCTAAGGGCTTATTATATTCAATTCAAGTTTTTCACATACATAAGGGTGGTTGGGAGTACCTTGACTCCAAAGAAATTGCCAAGATATCCATCAGATAGGATAATATTTATAGAAATGGCCAGACAGCTATCCAATGCATATGAACACATCAAGCATAAGAAGAAGCATTGCTGGGATTTTCCCATTTCCATCAGCCCCCAGTCCCTGCAAGACATGAAAGTTTTTAAGTCTTGGGCATATGAATAGGATGAATGCCCACTACAACATTTCAATTTGATCAAGACCAAATTTGACCCCATAGGCACTTACATTTGTATTATGGGAAGATACTACATCCATGAGCCACATTTTGAATATCATTGGATGAATTTTACAAATGAATATGAGGTCAGGATCCATGACTATTATCGGATGACCCTTGAGCTGGTACAAGAAGCCTTACTCCTCCGCATTCCACCTAAAGTATGGGATGCAAATTCTGAGGATGTCCTAGATCCATTATACAACCGAGATAAAATATATACAAGGGCCATTTTGAATGCCAAAGTGGACAAGGAAGAAAATAATGATGTAAGCTTCAAGGTCGACATGTAATGAAAAAAAAATCCTAGATTAGCAGGTCGTTCAAAATGGATCTAGTTCTGATAAAATAATAGCTCACCGCACCTTCTAAGGAAAAGAAAAAGAAGGGAGAAAAGGTTTTTATGCCTCAATTCAAGAGATCTTCTCCACAAAGGCCAGTGATGGTGTACAGGAATGGGAGGCAAATAGTATATGGATCTAATCCAAAGGCCAAGCCAGTGAAGACCCAGATGACAAAGAGTATTGCTCCATCTGATGCTCTATCTTCCAATGGTCAAGAACAAGCACAAAAGGAAGAGGTCATATATATCCTTGCACTTGGAGGTCATACCAGAAGAAGAAGAGGGAGAGGACCTAGAAGAAGATAACGTACCCCTAGCCCAAAGGACTTGGTCTAGAGCAATTTTGAAGAAAAGAAGGGCTCAAGAGGGGGATGTTCAAATTGATGTTGACACAATAACCCAAGAGGCAGAAATAGACCCATGAGAGGCCCTTAGTGACGATGAGTTTTGTGTCCTATTTTGAGGGCCTTTATGGTTTCAAGGAGAAAATATCATAACAACAAATGCATGTTGTGGGACCTACTTTTGAGGACCAATTTCCTTTTGCATTTTCTCCCCCTCTGACTCAATTCACTACCCCTACTCAAGAAAAAACTATAGAAGAACCAACATTGGACAATAAGCCTACTCAACAGACATCTTAGGCTACAATAGAAGAGCCGATGGAAATAGATGAAGAGAAACTGCAAGGTGCGTTGGTAGAGAAAATGAAGGAATCAAGCCAAGAGGAACCTTAAAATGAAGCTTCCCTAGAAAAGGAGAATGAAGTTGCTCCGCCTCCACCTCCACTTCAAACTCCTCTGGTTTAGATGCCTATTCATCAACTTCCAGTGCAGGCCCCCACTCCACCATCTTTTCCTTCACCCACTCCTCCACCATCTGCTCCAACTCCTCCTCATGCTCCGAATCCACCTCTAATTCAAGATCTCATTCCTCCTCAATAAAAACCTCATATGCTCATTCCTCCACCTCCTATGCCTACTCCTTCACCAAATTTTTCCACTCCACCATCTCATTCCATACCTTCTTCTGAGTCAACTCATCTAGAGGCACAAGAGCAGGAAAAGGAGACAAAAGAAGAAGAAAGCACCCTTCCTCATGAGAGTGAGGTTAATGAGAATTTAAAGGTAGAGGAAGAGGAGGAGGTAAGAGAAGGAAATATAGAAGAAATAGAGGCTTTGAGAGAAGAAGCGTTGGTAGAAGAGGATGAGAAGGAACAAGAATGGGTGGCCTTTGTTTTGATAGAGCCATATGAGCTGATAACAACTTTCACCAAGCCCACCTATTTTACCAAAGAGATACAACCAAGGGTAAGGGTGTATTTTGATGAAGAGGACACTAGTATGGTGGTGATAAGTCAAGCTTTCCACCAAGGAGAATCGAGTTATCAGGCTAGAACACTCTCATACATTACTCAAGATCATAGGGGTCAGTGGAAAGCACAAGTGGCGGTGCTAAAAATTGACACCAATGTGGTGGAAATAACTCCTGGAGACTATGTCTTTGAAGAAGTGGACCTAGGTGAGCCTAAAAGAGAGGGAAGAAAAACATTGGCCACTTTAGGATTGAAGCATGCCTTGGGATTTATGGATAAGGATGAAGAAAAGATCAAGGTTTTGATGGAGAAAAATGAGGCAATGAAAATATTTACTCTTAAGATGACATGTCCCATTGACCTTAGCAACCCAGAGGCCTCATTACAAGCTATCTTATAGAAGAGGGTTTCCAGTGGATCTATCACATTCTTTTATTTAGGCTTGTTCGGAATGGAAGGCTGATTTTGAGGAGTTTGCAAGGGCTACCTTAAGAACAATTTTGAGACCTTTCAGAGGAATTCTTCGAGAACTCACAAAATTGGTGGATATGATCGACATTGAGGAAGGATTAGAGGTGCAAATAGAGAAATGGAAAAAGGTTCTTGATGACCTTAAAATAATAAGGAAGCAACATTGCCAAATTTTGGTAAAGATTTATGAAGGTTCTGAGTTGGACAATTTTTAAATATGGATTAAGGATATAATTGAAGCTTTGAATATCTATCAAAAATTATTGAAAAGAATAAATAAAAAGTGGGATGAAGGAATGATTTGGGTAGAGGAATTGCAAAAGTGCTTCAAAGGTATGGATCTGGATTTGTACGATGACGATGATAGTCAAACCATGTATCCAATCAAAGACATCATGCATCAATTCATGGAAAGTTTAAATGGTGTGATGACGAAGGATGAACTCAAACAAATATTTTATCAAAGGGAGGATATGTAGAGAATGTTGGCTCAGGAAGAAGGGATACAATCTTTTTCTGCGGAATTGGTTGTATTCAAAGAAAAGAAACAACGCCTTGGGAGTATCCAAATGGCATATTTTTAAGAAGTGAAAGAGATAGTAGAGAGGTTGTGAAAGGATCATCCATAAATCCTTCCCATTGACTAAGTGTTTAGTTTTGGACTTAGTCAATTTTTTCATGGAGGAAGTTTTGACACTTAACCAATTTTTCAGCTCAGGATTTTTGGCCTTTCGGCCTCCAAAAGTCTGAAATTTTGCCTGGCATAAAGTTTTTGACTTAGTCATTTCTTCAAGAGTCATTTTTCAGAGTAGGGGTCATTTTAGAATTTAGTAATATTTCCTTGGTTGTTTTATTTAATTTGAGGATAAACCAAGGTATCCTCCTTTTATTTATTTTAGGATATTCCTATAGGAATCTCTACATGTAATTTTTGTCCTCTAGTCCAAGTGGGAGGACAACTCATTTCTTGTAATTTCTTTAATAAGAAAATTAGTTTATTCCTCCTTATGAGGATGCTCACACTTGGTATGAATGTGACATTCATCCACATGGGAGTTACATGCAAACTCCTTCACTCATCTCTACTTAAGAGATACTTCTCCACATACTTGACACACTTTTCTCACATTTCCTACATACAATTTTCTCTCCTCTTGACATATTAGTTCTCTCATTATTGTATTGAGCTTCTTGCTCATATTCTATCTCTCTCTTTAGGCTTTTCTTGCCTCATTCATAATACACAAGGGGTTTTCTTTTCTTTCCCCTTTCAAAATCTCCTGGCTCATTGTTTAAATTCTTGGAGCATTATTGTGTTGGTGATTGATCTGGAAACTTTATCTCATTCTTGGCTTACATGGTAAAATTATTTCTTGCACTTCACTTTCTTGGATTATTTCATTAACTTATTTTCATTCTTTTAATACTTCTAACATGGTATCCGAGTAGGTTTAATCCTTGTTTAAGTGTTTTGTAGGAAGGTATCATTCGAAGAAGCAAATTGTTCTTGTTGATCTAATATTTGTTGCAATTCTTTCTTGTTCTTTTGTCATTTTAATTTTTTTTTTATTTCTCTCTAACCCTCTTTGGAAGGCTTGCCACCAGAGAGTAGCTTTTAGAATTTTTTTTGGGTTTGGTCAGTTCACCACCAAACCCAGCTCAGCTTTCTTCATTTCAAGTATTTTTTGCAAGCTCTAATCTCAGCCTCAGTTGGGAAACCACAAGGCTTTGTTTTCAAGTTTTTTTTATAAAAACTAATATTTCTTGCAGGATTTAACTATTCATATTCAGTTTTCTAAAACTTTGTGCATGAAGGCTATTTCATTTTGTTGCAGGTGTATCTCCATAAGTTTATTACTTGTTAGAAGTTTATTTTTTCATTCTTTTGTTACATATTTATATATAAATTTATCTCTAATATATATTTGTTGTTATAAAACTCTCATATAATAATATTTGCTATAAATTAATCTTTGTATATGCCTTGTATTAAATCTATTAGAATCATATATACTTTCCTTTTAAATCCATTCAACAATTTATTTAAAACATCTCTCATAGACAAACAACTTCCATTGCTGTATCATTTTTTCATTAAACCATTTTTATAATGTTTTTTTTAAATTTCTTATACCTTTTAGCAGCGCTGTTCATAAAAAATGCAGCCCTTTATTCACCTTGACTACTCCTTGACTGCTTTGTGAGCCTCCTTTCATGCTGACTAGTCTCCCTTGGTTGTTTCTTGTGCAACCTATTCCTTCATCTTCGCAGCCTTGTCTCCCTTAACCCACGCACAACCCATTTAACAAAGCACTTTGGCCATTTCTTTGAGGCATTCTGCTCTCCATTCCCCCTTAGTCTTACTCACATAGCTACATGCTGCTCTTCCTTGCACATCATCTCAATACCTTAGCTTTATCTCATTGCACAACCAACCCTCATCTAACATATTCTTGATTGATACATTTTTTACCATGAAGTTTTTTTTAGATACTGAGCCATTGTTAAAGTAGTTTCTAATAACTTTGCTTGAATGAAAAGTTTGTTTTATAGTTTTGGGGCTTATTAAATATCTAGTTCAATTGCTCACAGATTTTAAATTATTGCTTCTAGATGTTCTATGTCTTTTGTAAATTCGTTAACCATTCTTTTACAATGTTAAATGTGCTTTTGTAGCCAGCTTTCTAAAAATAGTCACACTTGTTTTCTTGAACCTTACTGACGCAGGGGTGGTGCCATAGTTAGCTAGCGCATAGTTTAACTCATCTATCTTCACTAACTTATTTTAGCATTTAGATCAGAATTCTTATAACTTTTCTTCCATTTGGCACTAATTTTGTTTATAACAATTTTTATGTTGCAAATTAACATTTCTTTTTCTAGTTAATATTGTCTTTTAATCATTTCTTGCAGCCCGTCAATTTCTGCAAACATTTAAGTTTGCCAGGGAATCAAATTTTCTTCCCTTTAGTTTCTTTTGCTATTCTTAGCTTTGTATTTAATGTTTCTTTTACTGTTTTAAATTAGTTTGTTTAAAATCTTAAAGTTATTTTGATACTAATTTAAATTCAAATTGTTAATTTGTTACATCTTATATTCAATTTCGTTTATCTCATTCAAATATTTATTTAAAATCACATTGGCTTATTAATTAAAATAGCTTTGGTTTTGTTTTTTTAATAACATTACTTTAACCTTTTGAAATAAGTATTTTAATATATATTGTTTTAAAAAAAAGGTGTAATCTATTGTTTTCATAATGTTTGAATATGTTTTAATAACCTTTAAATATCATTCAAATAATTTCTAATATTAGGTTTAATACTTTAAAGACTTTTAACACATTCTAACAATAAATTCTTTTTACTTCATTCTTTTAATAATTTTAGTTTATATTTAATAAAAGCATTTGTTTTAAAAACAAAATTTTTGTTTCTATCAATTTGTGTAAGCAAAGCTTGATTAACGTTAATACATTGTCTGCTATACCTTTTTATTCACTAATCCACTCTTAATTTTTAATTTTAATCAATTTCCTTCTTATTTTAATACATATAATAAAATTATAAATTTTTTTTAATTCAATTTGTATTATTCAAAGCGTACTTAACCTTAGAGTAAATTTATTCTCCTTATTCTTTAACTTTAGATATTCTTTGTATTTCACTTTGTTAAGTTAATTTAATCATTTAATTAGTTAATCATGTCTACCCTAATTCTGAAAATCAAATTAAATAATTCTAAGTATCATCAATGGAAAACACATATCTCTTTTATATTTCATTTTAAAGATTTACTCCAAGTAGCTACAAATGCCTCTCTTGAACCAGTTGCCATTGCTTCTCAAACAAACATAAATGCATGGCAAGTTAAAAATGAAGAAGCTCTTGGACTAATTGGTCTTTCTGTTATTCCTGATCTATATGTCTTGATTGGACACTGCACCAAAGCCCATCAAGCATGGGGCTTTTTTTAACAAACTTATGATAACTCCACTGAATCACGTAAGATTCAACTTCAAGACAACTTGGAAGACGTTAGGTATATTGATTTTAAATACATGGATGAATTCTTACTTAAATTTGATGCTATTAAAATACAATTAAGTGGTATAAATGTTACTTTAACTGATATTATATTAATTACTATCATTCTAAAGAAATGTCTTCCTAAAAAAATTTAACAGTTTATTACTAACATACATTCTCATCTTTCTATTCCTAGTTTAGCTCCTCAATTAACTTTTGGTATAGCTCAAAATCTTTTACGTCAAGAGGAATCTAAGTTATTGCAATTTGGTACTCTTAGATCTTTTGAACATGCTTTTGTGTCTAAGCATCAAAATCAAAATAATAGATCTTATAATCATAATACTTCTAATGATAATCATAATTCTCATAATAATAATTATAATCATCATAACAATAATAATAATCATAATAATGGTTATCATAATCGACCCCATTGCAATTATTATGGGAAAGATGGTCATGTGATCAATAATTGTTTTAAGAAACTCAAACATGTGAAATCATCTACTCCTAATAATCAAAAGTCTCATAATAATAACTCTCGTCAAGCTTTTGTTTCTCGTTATGGGATGTTTAATCCTCACTATGATAATTCTACTATGTGGGATGAACCCTCTGACGATGGCTATTCTTGGGATAACCCTCTAGATTACTATCTTCCTACTTAAACAAATTTAATTCAAACTGATACTATGCACTCTCCTTATGATGAATTCCAATTTGATGGTTCTTTCTCTCATTTTGATGACATTTTTGAACAAGAGGAAATTATTTCTAACTTTCTTGATGTCACTTTGCCTTCTTTTGATTATCCTATTACATACATGTTTATTACTCAAGATGAAATTCATGATGAAGGTACTAATCCTATGATTGTTGTGGAGGTTAATGATAATTATGGTGATGCTTATACTAGCTCTCCTCCTCTTGATATTTCATATTATGATGAATACATTATAGATTTGTTTTATGCAACTGAAGATTGCATTTCTGATTCTATGACCGATGATCCATAATATGATTTTTCTTTCCAAAGTGTTACTGATTCATCACTAGGAGATCCCAATGATGGGAGGTCTACTAGTGGTTATTTCCTTATTGCAGGCTCAAGTGTTGATCCGTCTCCATCTCTATTTTCTACTAGAAATGAACATTCAGAATGTACACATGCATCTCAAGGATCTCAATGGTCACTTGAAGATTTGGGCTCCCCTCAAAAAGCACATACACCTTTGTTTTCTCAAAGAGCTATTCACTTAGCCAAAAATCCTATGTACCATTCAAGTTCCAAAGCACAAGTTGAAGAAATGCAAGATGATCAAGCCTTTGACATCCTAGTGAAGAATCTTTCAAAAGAAACATCTCCAACTCATTGTAAACATTTGGGTTTAATACCTATTGATGTAATCACCCCAAGTTAAGATTAAAGGGGGGTGTTAGAATTTAGTAATCTCTCCTTGGTTGTTTTATTTAATTTGAGGATAAACCAAGGTATCCTCATTTTATTTATTTTAGGATATTCCTATAGGAATCTCTACATGTAATTTTTGTCCTCTAGTCCAAGTGGGAGGGAAACTCATTTCTTATAATTCCTTTAATAAAGAAATTAGTTTATTCCTCCTTATGAGGATGCTCACACTTGGCACACTCTTGGTATGAATGTGACATTCATTCACATGGGAGTAACATGCAAAATCCTTCACTCATATCTACTTAAGAGATACTTCTCCACACACTTAACACAATTATCTCACATTTCCTACACACAATTTTCTCTCCTCTTGAAATATTAGTTCTCTCATTATTGTATTGAGCTTCTTGCTCATATTCTCTCTCTCTCTCTCTCTCTCTCTCTCTCTCTCTCTCTAGGCTATTCTTGCCTCATTCATAATACACAAGGGGTTTTCTTTGCTTTCCCCTTTCAAAATATCTTGGCCCATTGTTTGGATTCTTGGAGCATTATTGTGTTGGTGATTGATCTTGAACCTTTATCTCATTCTTGGCTTGCATGGTAAAATTATTTCTTGCACTTCACTTTCTTGGATTATTTCATTAACTTATTTTCATTCTTTTAATACTTCTAACAAATCTAGGTCTGAAATTTATGGGTTGTTTCTATTAGAGACTTCCAATTTTCTAGAGTTGATTTTGAGTTTGATTGATCACATATTTTGGGTCACTTTTGCTAGCATTGGGGATATCTATCAGTTAGATTCTCGAAGAGGATCCATGATGAAGATCTATGGGAAGAACTCCAAGTTTTGAAGAAGGATTTGAAGAAAAATGGTGGAACTCCAGAATAGATCTCATGTTCTCTAATGCATTGTAGGCCTTGAAATTGTAATGCACATGGATTAGATCTGTGCTGGATAGTTTAGGGTTTCTTTAAGAGTATTTTCCTTTCAGTAAGCTTTAGTTTTAATTTTATTTCTAGTTTCATGCATAGCTGAAACCCTAGCTATAAATTTCTTGTTTACCCTAAAGGGTGAAGATCTATAAAAAGACAATGTAATTATGATCGATTATTTTGCAATAAAAATATATACAATTGGTGCTTCAATCGTGGTGTGATATTTTTCTGCTATCTTTGCAAAGTTTATGGATGTGTGTTTTCTCATCCTTTTGCTTCAAAGAGCCAATTGATTGTCTGGTGATTTTAATCCGTGAATCTATTAATCTGGTGTTTATCATTGTTGCGTTATCTTGCTATGATGAATTATTGGGAAGATTGTTCTTTGGTGCTTCAAGATAAATTTATCTCATGTGTGTGTACATTCGTAGTGGCTTCATGATCTGATGAATTTTGACAAATTTGACATCTACGTTTATTTCCATTGATGATTGCATTTGCAAAATTGGGGTTGTGAGTCATTCAAATCTATATTTTGTGGGTTTTCTCCATCTTCATGTTAATTTAATTCGCAATGTTATGCAATGATGGTTTATGTCCATTAGGTTTACTTTCGACAATTTTCATTCAATTCTAGTTACCTTACTATTTTCATTTTTTGAAAAATTGATCATAATAGATTAAATTTAAATTGGCATGTTTAGAAAAAAATTTCATTTAAAGATTTTGAAAATACAAAAACAAAAGATCATTTTTTTAAAGATTGTTTTTGTAGCCTCTCCAAAGATCAAACCAGCAAAGGCCTCCTAATGAATAGTTTCACATTTATCTTTGATTGAACTATCCAGACAATTGAGACCCAGCCTAAAAGGACCCTTGAGATTGATTTCATGATTCTTCGAAGAGGGGAATTTGTTCATCCAAATTCCTAGTCGTTGTCTTGTGTAAACACGATGCTCAATAGGTAGACAATACTTTATCTGCAGAGATATCTTCAATGATCAAAGTCTCTATTCCTTGGGAAGTAGGTAAAGTAGTAACATCAACCAACTCAACTATTAAAGTGGGATACTATTTTGTTGTACTCGACACCTTCAAGGTACCCACAAACTGGGGAATTTATCCTTCTTCCAGGTTGGAAGAAGAGGGAGATAGGATTTTATTATCTCCATAATTCTATCCATAAAAGGGTAGTCTTGTAACTCTCCCTTATTGAGATTTTCCAATATGGCCTCAACAGGAGCAATCAGTAAGAAACTACCAGAATGATTCACTAAATGGGTTACCCCTGAATGACCTCAAGAGGTCATTTTATCCTTCAACTTGGGCTCCTGGTGTAGAGGGACTTTACATTTAGGCACCATGTGTCCTTTTCGTGTTACATCTCTGAAAGAAAAGGAAGTGTTCTCATAAACTAGAGCTTGAGTTCACTTGCCAGAATTTATCTTCAAGACCATGAAGTTCATGAGAGTCTTGTTAATAGCCACATTGACATAGAACCTAGCATAGAATGGTATGGATTTGGTCAATTTAACCATGTCATCCAAGACATAGTGACCAAAAGAGTTACTGATCTATCTAAATATTTGTTCATTCCAAAATTCTAGGGGAAGACAGGTAAACAAACCTAAACAAGAGCCATTCTTTTAAGTTCAGCTGAAGGGACAAAGCCTGGTTTCCATTTGGCTAGTGTCGGGAAATTCTGACCATAGGTCCAAGACCTATAGAAAATGAAAATTAGGTGTTCCTGAGAAGTAAACTTGAACAAGAAAAGACCCCTAGGAATGGAAGAAATACCTACACTATCTTTCAACTTCCATTGTGATCTAGCCCATTTTCTTACCATGTTAATGGAGGAACAGAAGTTAAAAAATATTCCCACTAATGCCATATGCATGTCAAACATAATTTTGTCTAAGATAGAGTCAGGGAGGGAGATTTTGGTGCCCTCCTCCATTTGCACAAATTCCACAAGGAGGGAACCCAACTCTTTGCGAGGGGCCCCCATCAACACATTATTCTAACCAGACTTGGGGGAATAATTATTCTAGGACCCATCCAACACCTTAGCAATATAAACTAAAGGAAAAGGCACCAAAACATTACCCGTAACACGGCCATGCAAAACAATGGGCTCAGAAGAAGACCCGATAGGATTATTGGGAGGGGGTCTAGTTGCGAGGAGGAAGATTCCTCCCTCGGTAATGCATATGTTCAAGTAGAAATTCAAAATTGATACGAGAAGGAAAGTTGTAGAGAGCATGTGTCAGGTATGTCTCTTTAGATAGTACCAATGATGTTATATTGAGATTTGATGTCATGATTATCTTAAATCTCTATATATTCATATGTTTTAAACGAATTACCTTATTTTATACAAGGTTTTGAGTATAGCGATTATCATTATTCTAAATCCCATGATGAATCTATGAATACTTTTACATCACATGTCCTTTATTTACTTGATGATATGTTATGCCTTGATGATCATCTAATAATTTCTCATGTATAATTTATTGATGTATCATTTCCTTATTCTACATACTTGATGACATTTTAAAACCTAGCAAAGATCTCTTCCAAGATGATTATGATAAGTTTACTAATGAATCTTTAGATGTAAATTCATTCTTACTTTATAATTATCAACTCATAAATGATGAATTATTTTGATTAATTTATTAAAGACTATAGTTGAATTGTAGAGCTCTATAATGATTTGATTCATCTTATGTGATCTACATTTATTTTACCAATTCAAATAATACTTTTATCATGTATTTTTAGACTTTATTAACATAAGGATCGAGCATGGACTTAGAAGCAACCTATTATGATTTATCTTTTGATCCTTGTCCATCTATTAACATTTTATATTTTGTGAAGTTTATAACTTATTTATATATATGTCACCATAGATACACATGGTTACAATCTTGTGGGTAACACTCATCATGTAACGTTAGGAATGAGACAATATATCAATCAACCACTGTCTATATTTCCTAAAAATGCACATAATCTACACCATTCCTCAAGATGCATCTCAAATTAATGAGTATACCACCATCCAAAATATCCAAAGCACCCAAGCTAAACTATCTCTTTGGGGCCTAGTATGTACATCACCACTTATTGAGATATAGTATATAAAAAACCTCAGAGAAAATTCATGTTAGATCCAATGCTACTTAAAAATTAGTAACATCTTTGATAGATTACAGAAGGTCACATAGAAAGTCATGATATTTGATGATAAATAATTTACACTCGAAAAATAATTAAGGAAGTTACATATGATGGTGGAATGTGTTGACTTTTCCATGAAATGATCTTATGATGGATCTGGCCCTAACATATGCACTACAAATTATTTCAAATAATTATTATTAGACATGCACCATAAATAAAACCATCATATCTTACCATCAAAGGCTTTGTTAATTTGTCTATATATACTTTGGGAAATATTACTCTCCCAATCCAAACTAGTTCACACAAACTAGACAATTTATTTAAAGTGATGTAGAAAAAAAATTATAATATCCATCTTGGCTCTCCATAGTTGCATGCTATGAAATTTGCTCCACCGAAATTCTACTAAAATGTTAAATGTTAGCATAAAGGAAAGCTATAACATACCTCTAGATCCTTATCCATATAATATATGCTCTAAAATTGACGCATCTAACAATTGCATTACATAATTGATCCCAGCACATGACTATAGTAATTTGTACAATAATGATAGTGTTTCATTAGAATATATGTCTTTATGGTGTTGTAAGCTTAGTCTTTCATTTTTACATATTGCAACTCATTTGAGGCATACACAAATGTAAATGAAATGTCTACGTGTGAAAGTAATCTTGAAGGTGATGCATCTTTTCAATCATCATCACTTCCGTTTGAATTGTCCTTTGAATATATTTACAGTATTGGATATAAACTTGTAAAGAAGCTCAGATAAAAAGGAATTATGTTAGAAAAAATGAATAAAATTATTAATGATTTGTTGAATTAAGAAAGACTAGAAAATATTGTGGAATAGGCTATCAACTTGAGGACACAAATTGATGGCTAGAAGAGTTCAAATAAAAAGGACAAAACCTCATACAAAAAATTATATTAATCATAACAAGTCTCATTGTTCATTTATTATATGTACTATTGACCATGGAAACCCTTTGGGTGATTGCTTCTCCTTTTTAGAACTCCATGTCACTATTAGGTTTAATTGATTAGATTTGATAACATGTATGGTAATATTATTGATACATTTTATATACATGCATATATACAAAGAAGAAAACCTAAGCCATGTGGAGTCGTGTAGACATCTCTTGAAAAACTTGATAATTAAATACATAGTATATATCATCAAATGTGTCATGTTGTGACTAAAAAATATTTGATACATCAAAATGTTTATATCTATGCATGAACTAACATAATTAGACTCTCTTAATGAGGTTTCACATGATGGCCTCTTTCCCACACTAGTCATCCCATGATTAGGTTTCCTTGTTTGAGAAAAAAAACCAAGATATAGATACTTCATACAAAATTAGGCCCCATCTTACAAAGCCAAATGCCCTAAAATGTGTCTACTAATTCCAAATGGTCACATGGACACTTTTTAAATAACGAGTCAAGTATACAACAAAATAAACATGCATTAGTTTAGGCACACTGTTTATGTTTTAAACTATACAAGCTCCTTACCAGCCCTACCTTTACCACATGGATAAAATCTAGGTCTAAATTTAATAGTTCGGAGATTAAAAATTAATTATTAGAGTGATAAATTTAATGATTAGACAATCAACTATATAGTATAACTAAATTTGCAAAATTAGTTGATTTTTAGGTATAGGTCTCATCTTGATATTTGGACCTCCATTCGACCATAAGCCCAAATGAGAGTGATCCTAAAATGGATTTCTCTTGAGGGTGAATTGTATTAGATACCTAACCCTACTAGGCTCGCTTTATTGTACGATGTATGGAATAGGTTACGGTACACCCTTAATTATATTTTACATGGAGACCTATAGTAGCTTGTATTTAGTTTTATTCTACCAATCTTAACTAAAATAATAAATAAATATTATTTTTGGATGATGTATAACTTCCCTACACCCTTAAATGTTTGTACATCAATTGACCATAAAGAATGCATCTTTTAGTGACATAACAACAACCCTACCAAACTATCCTTAAATACTACTAATCCTAAAATATTAAAAAGTAAATTTTTATATTCTCCTATATCAAATCCACAAGTATATACAATTTCCATTAAAGACCCAACCTTACATAAAGAAGACAAAATATTATAATATCAAGTTGAAATGTCCTTTTTCTAATCTAAAAACATTCTCAAATTTCCTTATTTAATGTAATCTAAGCTTCTGAGTTTATTTTCCTTGACACAAATATAGCACCTGTTATTATAATGCTTAATTATATTATATGTGTACGTGGAGCTGGAACCCATAAGTAGTTTAACCACACCCACATGAAGACAAGTGAGTGGGAATAGATAAATCCAAACCTGGGTTACTCCTATCTCAAGAGAATATTCGAAAGGCTTAAAGCATTTACATGTGCGTCCCCTCTAAGATTACATTTCCCCACCATATGCTCCCGAAAAATATTAGGGTTTGTTGACTAAGAATAAAATAACATTTTTACTAGATTTTAGGTGACTCTTGGAATTAGAAGTACCATTCCTTTTCAAATTTTGGGGACAAAGAAAGTGGGGCCCTTAGCTGGCCCAAAGTGGGAAATTTTCTCTTTACAATTCACATGTAGTACTAGAAACTATAAAACATCTTTTATTGATGAAACGTTAGTATCTAATCTACTTAAACTTTAAACATGTTGGAACAAGCAAAAAAAAATGTCTAGGTTGTTGGAAGTGTGGGGAATAGAAGTAACTTGGAAACATACGTTTGTTTATCTTGAGTAAGAATACAAATTTCTAGGATGCATGTATTTGATGAAAGTGGACCCATTGCCAACTCCATGGCCAAAGCTACCAAGGCTTTAATGCTAGTGCCTTTGCCTTTGGGGACAATTAAAAGTTTGGAGTCTCAATCATCTTAACTGGATAAAGAGGCACCACAATAGAAAGTAATAAATCTATAGATCTTTATCTGGTATTTTTGATTGACATATTTTTTTTGTTATTTGTGTATGTGATTTAACTATTTATAATTATTGTTTTGTTTTTTAAATAGTAACAACACTTACTATGAGATTTATTATACACAAAGTCAAAAAGTGGTTATTTCGAAGTGTCATTCGATGCTAAGATGACCCAATAACTGTGCACTACAAACACCTCAAAAGTTGCCAACCCTTATGCACAAATGTCCTAATAGTCATGCGTTCTAGGTACTAATAAAGATAAACAACTCCTCCAATTAAAATTCAAAAAATTCAACTAATGAGATTACAATTGGACGGCTATAAGTACATGTGAAATTTATTAATAGACTTTTAGTTATCATTTTTTTTTGGTTTCTTTAAAGTTAGTAATAAAAGGATTAGGTGAGAAAGAAGTATACAATAATTGAAATATGGGTGTAATCAGTGCTCTTCCCTTACACAATATGAACAATAACAATCACAATCACAACCACAACCACTATCAAAATAATAATAATAATAATAAATAGATTTAATCATAAATTAAATATAATATTTAAAAAAAAAATCATGTATTAACATCTATGAAATAACCTTCCTTTTTGGGAATGACTATATCTTAAAAAAACAAATGTACTTTGTAGATATTAATTTGACCTTAATGTTGATAAATGAACCATAAAGAAAATTTCATTTATTTGACCCTTGTGAGAATGGAAGTGACCATAGCTTCATAGCTTTGTATAAAGTAAGATATAATAGCCATCATTAAGTTTTGGGCATCATGATATGTTTGAAAGGGAAGATATGTGGAAACTTGGGAAGATATGAGGAAACTTTTATCACAGATTGAAAATGAATACTTTCCCTCATTTGAGGAATTCTATTCGCTAGCAATGTGAGACATAATGAGCCTTTCCCTACAACCCCCTATACATTTCAACGTCAATGATATTATTTTCATCGTCCGAATCAAGAACTTCTGTTTTACCCTCCCAACGTAAAAGTAAAATGAATTAGCAAATGAGCTGTTCTTACCTTCCCGAAGCACAAAATATGAGTGAACTTGAGAAGCGGTCCTTTAAAAAATTGAAAGTACTTTGACATTATGCGGTGTAAATCATCACAAGGGAAGGAAATAAAAAAGCATTCATACTATATTATTATTATTAATTTGGTTTTAGGTTTAGCTTGTTAAATAAAATTTAGATGATAAGATTGAAATAAAAAAATTGGGATGTGATTAAATGTAGTAGAGGAATGAAATAGTTAATGAAGGATGGGGAGTTTTGTTTAATTTTGTTTTGATGATCATTTTGGTTGATTGATGTCTATATTTTAATATAAGAAGTGAAATAAAGATATTGTATCTAAAAATGATAGAGATGTTAAGACAAGTGTTACAATTGTTGTTGTTAGGACATATTCTATTTATAGTGTAGTCTTGAGATAAGGTCATTCATGTTGCTTGGTCTTGAGACGAGGTACCTAGTGTAGTCTGGTTTTAAGACTAGGTGGTTGTACCACCTAATTTGATTGAGGTGGTTTCATCATTTGTTGTTTTAATCTATGTGATTCATTTGTTTATGCTTGAAAACTTGGTGACGATAAAAATCAACTTTAGGGCCTGTTATAAACATATAAAAAAATATTGACTTCCTTGATAGTAGTCAAGTGCAATTGTTGATGTACATGTAGACACTACAATCTCACTACATTTATTTTGATACAATCTTCCTCATCTCAACTCATAACAATATTTATTTATTGAAATTATCCATCTTACATTAACTAACCCTCTTTATCAAAATAAAATTGATTAAATAATATTTATTATTTAATTAATTTAATAAATAATTTTTCTCTTAAATATTCAAAATATAATAAGCAATCCACTATACATAAATAATTTAATAAAATAAATAAAGCATGATTAATCATATCAATTAACTCATTGATTAAAATAGTTAATAGAACCTTGAAAGAGAAAAACCAATTAACACATTGAAATCAAATAGTTGATCCTTTGACCAAGATAAATAATTAATAATATTAAATCAAGATGTTTCCTTAATTTAATTATTTTTTTATGTTTTCATCTTATATTTTTTAATTAATACAAATGTTACCAAGAAAGGTATTCTCTAAAGTTGTGTTTGTATGCTAGTTACAAAAATAGTAAAAGGATTAGAGTTTGAGTTATAATCTAATATCTATATGTTCATCAACATGGATAATAGACAATTACTTACCAAATAGTACACACAATATTACACAAAGCCTTCATAAGTCTTTGACGTATATATGCATAAATTCTCATGTCATCTATACATTCTATTCCTAATTAAATTCTTATTATTCCTTTCTTACATCTTACTTCCTATCGACATTGTTGGTGTAATTGAGATATTTTACCTTGGGTAATTCACACCTACGAACTAATTACACTTTACTTAAGCTTACTTAGGAACCACATTAGAGATTTTAGGAGAATTTCTACTTTAGGTGGTGTTATCATGTTATCACATTCTACTTTATGTGTCGACTCCACCTTTAGCGCACTTGTCACTTTATCACTCTTTACTTTTGTTGTACATGTTGCACATACTTTATTACACATTGGAGATGACCCACCTCTAGTGTTTATGTGATTCCACCTTAGATGGGTGATAAGTTGTCTCTTGATTATCATGTAATGAGACAACAACACTTGGCATTGTGTCATTCACTTCTTTCTACTCACCTTGGCTATATATAACCAAGGGGTCTCCTACATAATATTCATTCAAGTTGATTCCAGTTGAGTCAATCCAGTTGTTGTATTGCATCATTGATAGGAATACAATTTATTCTTGTCTTATTATTTCTCTCTTGTTATTGTACCTTCCATTACCTCTAGATCTTGGGTGGCTACCTTCATAGCCAAATTTTACATGGTATCAGAGCCCATAGAGTGTCATTGGATAGTCTTTTGGAGAGATCTTGGTGCAATTCAGGATTTTATTTTTGTGGCTTTCTAGTGTAGCTCAAAATCGAAGCTTTCTAGTGCAAATCAGAGGTTGGCATCATATTGAAAATGTCCAAAAACCCGAAGATCAACTTTTGTTTCATCCAAATCAGAATACTAGAGGCTAAATATATAGCCATTTGAAGTTTGGAGGTGTGGTGGTGATTTAGACATCATAATTACGTAGGTGATTTTCAAACAATGATATCTTAGTCATTTGGACACTCTTTTGAGAATTTTATTTTAATTTAGGGTAGAATTTTGTGCTCTACACAGTGGCACAAGTGGTCTTAGATTTCAATGTTTGATTTTTAAAAAAAATTGCATGATCCTATTTTGCAACTTCCAAGGCCTTGTTTGGCTTCATACAAACTCTGTGCATTTTTTTGAAAGTGCGTGATTTTTTTAAATTTTACTATGGTCTTATCAATTTATATTGACTAGTTTGGTCTTTTGCATAGTGATCTAAGTCTCTTATAGTCTGATTGTAGCAATTGTAGTCACTAAAATGGAAAGTTCAAGGAAGAAAGTAAAAGGAAAAAAAATAAAAAAATCTCTATTATTTAATAATTTTTTTTAGTAATAAAATATTTTTAAAAAACTTTTTATAAGTTTTTAAAAATAAATCTAAATAAATATGCAAATTGGAAACATTTTTTTGTCCACATATCATACTTGTTGCACCAATCTATCTTCCAATCAATAGTTGGGGGCGACTATCCTCTATATTTTATTGGCACATCGGTCCCATCAGAGTGCATCATCATCAATCATTTGTAGCACATCCTTTGGTGGTGTCATTATCAGTTTCCAACTTTGCATCTTTGTCATGTGATGTTATTTCTCTTGCATGAGCTATGTTGTACACGTACTGATATAAAGTGTCATCCTTCTTTGTAATTTATCATTGATGACATATTTGATGTAATTATTTTATACTTGATGGATTGAGAGTTATCTTGTGAGACTTGATGCATGGCTCCAATCGAGACTTAGAATGTACTAACTTGCCATTGGCAAGTATCTAGTTGATTCTCAAGAAAGTGTCTCCATGCCTAATCCCTATCATATTGCAGTGAGTGATTCATCATTAGTTCTTCATTGATATTAGTACCTAGTTTTGGCATACTTTGACATTATTGGTGCAACATTGGCTCTATTTTCTTCCTATGGAGGAGTATTAGTTGTCATCTTGGACCATCTTTGTAGGAGATTTAACATTGAAAGAGGGCTTCACGATTTTTCCTCTTCTCTCTTATTGGGGTTGGGGATGGGTGGGGGGAATTTTTCCTAATATTAGGTTTTGCTATTCTCATTGAGAGCATTGTGTGTTTTTATTTGCCTTTTGGAGAGGAGTTTTCTCCCATGTGGTTTTCTCCCTTTCTCTGCTTGTGAGAGATTACATTGCATTTGTACACGAGTACCTGAGAAGGTCTAGTAGCCAAGACCCATCTTGCATTATTAGCTTTTGTACATTCTCCCTAAGTTGCACTTAAGGGGGGGTGTTGGTGTAGTTAAAGTATATTACCTTGGTTAATTCACACTTAGGTACTAGTTAAACTTTACTTAAGCTTACTTAGGGACCACATAGAATATTTTAGGAGTGTTTCCACTTTAGGTGGCATTTTCATGTTAGCATATTACACTTTATGTGTTGATTCCACCTTTTGTGCACTCAATAATTTATCACTCTCCACCTTTGTTGTACATACTTTATTACACATTGAAGGATGATCCACCTCTGGTGGATGTATGATTCCACCTTAGATGGGTGATAAGTTGTCTCTTGATTATCATTTCATGAGACAATGAAACTTGTCATTGTCTTATTCACTCCCTTGTACTCACCTTGGCTATATAACAAAAAAGGCATCCTATGTAATATTCATTGAGCTTAATTCCAATTGAGTCAATCTAGTTATTATATTACATTCTTTGTGAGAATATAAGTTATTCTTATCATATCATTTCTACCTTTTTATTGTGTTTTCCATTACCTCTAAATATTGGGTGGATGCTTTCATAGACAAATATTACAAATACATATATGTCCAGTTTGGTACATGTCACGAAATAAAAATTTTCTTGTGAGATCTAGCTAACCTTGTGCTTTGCATATTATTTTTGGTGGTTTGTTGCAAGATTCGCTACTACTTGTATCTTTTTTTTAATACTATTTTGTACCTATGTTATCCTACTTATCTTTCCACCATCCCCCATTTAAAAATCATGTCTTATCCTCAATACATGTAAATTATCAGCTAGCAAGTTATTCTCACATATCTCTTTCAGTCGTAGGAAAGTGTTATCCCATATGATTTAATCTTGTTGTAGGAGATGATTTTAGGCATTAATTTATGTCAAAATTATTTTTTATTCTTGTTTGCTGGTGGGTATCTTAATTTTTTGAACCATATTTTGTGCATCATGGACAAGACCATTTATATGGGTTAATTATAGACTTAACACTTCTCTCAATTGTTTGAGTTAGCCCTTAATTTATTAACATTGTCTTGAATATATTATATCTTAACATGTAAGTTTTTTTTAATTTTTTCCCTTACCCAAATATCTATATCTTAGAGAATCATAAGTGGTAGCAATCATAGTCCTCTATTCAATTTTATTTATCTAGCCTTTAATATTTCCAGTGAATGTTTGCCACTATAGGTAGAACTAAAAAAGAGCATTAACACCACTTTTGATGTTTTCGAGTGGGTAAATGTTTTATTCTGTTAGAGCGTGAGATGTTGTACACTTCTTTCTTTCTGCATCCATCTTGGCCTTTGTAAGTTCTATGGTGATATTTTTTAATAGTGTGGTTGCTTTCTTTTGCATATCTTTGATGAGGCCATCCAGTATATCTTAATATTTTATCCAAATGGCTATGATGTGCTCCCATACACATGTGGGAACTTATTTTGTAGGCCACTTATGCCTCCATCTAATCATTTTTTATTCTTCACATGTTGAAGAATATGCTCTCGAGATTTCTAGTAAATATATCCCCAATTAAATTCTTTTTTAGCACAAAGATGTTGTAAAATCTACTTGGGGTCAAACTAATGATAGTTGTATTAATTATGGGGAGGCTATTATGGGGAGGCTATTGGTTGGATCATTTTATGTTTCTCCAAGAAGTTCTTGATGGATTGTGTTGATGATGTTACAGTAGAGAGGTGAAGAGATTCTTCAATGACAAAGGAAGTGTGGATGGTAGCTTTGGGCATATCAAAAAAGTATTTTTAGTTTCTCTAGATGGAACTGATGTGGTTTTCTGATCTTTTTATTCTTCTCAAATATTTATATATACCTATTTTTATGGCCTATTGTGTTTCCTCTTGAATCTACTTGATGATTTGAGGATTTTGAATCATCAATTCATCTAGCCTTTTCTTTGTGAAAATATCACTACCCTACATTCGTTATAATATTTGCATATATTTTGTGTATTGGTTGAGAGAGTAATCTTTTATAAATCTTTTCATTTTAATTTATTTTCCTCCTATATGGATCTCTTTTTTTTTTGTATTTTAGAGTGAAAGATAAATCTTTTTTAAGATATTAAATCATCCTTCTAATGTCTTTGTACAGAGCACCATCTATTTGACTAGTGCACCTTTTATGATTTCCATATTTGGGGCTCCTATCTCTATATATACTTCTACAATTCTTTGGAGGAACCCTTGTGTGAAAAAGTTAGTAAACAAAGTATTGACATCTAGATGAGTCTCGATGAGTTACTTTACAAAATTATCTTCTCCCTTTTACTCTTTTTATGCTTCCTTGGAGGACCGAGTCTCCCTTCATGCTTATTTTTTTTATATTTTAAATTTTCCATTGAGCACTCATTTATAAGATTTGTTTGATGGTTTGTTCTATTGATGCTTCAGTTTGTGTGGGTATTATGGGGAATCTTCTTTTAACTCTACCCTTTTCTCTCTTAATTGTGTTGATGCAAAGAAATATTTTCTTACTTGTATTCGCGTTGATCTCCATAGGGTCAAAGTGATTTGTGCTCATATTTTAGTTTTGGAACTCCTCATTTTATTTTAACCTTTTTCTATTCTTCCCAATGTGGTCCTTGGAATTTTTCTTTGCTAGGATATCGATGCATTCTTTGTATGTAGTGAATTTATCCACATTGGAGTTATTTGGAAATTCAAATAATGTGGCCACGTAGGAGTCAATCTCTACATCACTAACTTTTTATGTAAGTTTTAAAATATAATATGTAAATATTTAAATTATCTTCATTAAGGTGTAGTTGTTATCCATCAATATAATAATATCCTTCTTGGACCAATCCTTCTTATAGTAAATTAAAAATAACATTAGTGGAACAATTAATTGAAGGATTCACAAGGTTGATGAAACCATTTAACTAATAGTGGTGAAAAAACTCATGTAAAGGAAAAGTTACAGTTACCATGTGTCTTATGGGAAAAGGGTAAAATGGCTATATGTACCCTTTGGAATATCCTATTGATGTGCTTAGATATTTGTTAGGAGTTGTAAATAAATTTATGATGAATATGATTTTCATTATGAGTCCCTATGAAAAACATTTATGATAAAGACTACTATATTAGTCCAAAGGTGCCCAAATTGGCTAGATTCCATATTATAGTTGTAAGAATCATATGTAAAAGGATATTTGAGGAGGATGGTTTGGATTTTTCTAGGTGATTTTTATACCTATTTAGTGATACCACAATTTTATTAACTCCCAAGATTTTTTATAAATTAAGGCCTTGAGCTAGTTTTTTCCATCAAGTTTTGTTCATCTGTGTAGGTAACATGATTCTGCCATATTTTTAAGAGGTCTATAGATATGTGCATTATTGTTATAATATTTATCGGATTAGTAATATACTTACCTGTCTTTTGTGGTGGAATTTTTTCCTAAAAGGGTTTCTCCACATATATCTAGTGTTATATGTGTTTGTGGCTTTCTTTTCCTATTCTTGATTTTGTAATCACATACATTAAGGGTTGATCTTTAGTTTTATATTTGAAATTACTTTAGTTTAAGTTTCATGTTGCATAATTTATTCACCTTTTTTTAAAACATTGTGTATCAGAGCTAACATTTCTATTGAGTGAGGGACACTTTCTTTTATTTTTTGAAGGACTTGTGTTGTAGTGAGAGCTTTTGCTTTGTGGTTTTTTTTGCAAATTGTGAAATATTATATACCATAGTCTCTACCTCTCTTCAGGATATTGAGAATTTAAATGGAACTAGTTATGAGATGGAGAAGTTGAAAGTGGAAGATCTCATTGAAGAGAGAGATCAATGATTGCCTATTTTGGTAGATAAGAAACTAGAGGAATTTACTTTTTCATATGATGCTTAGAATCTACAGTAGACACCACATATAATTTGTGGAGGAAAATAGGTAAAATATATCAAAATAATAATTTTTCTAACAAGCTATATCTAAAAATATGTCTATATTATTTGAAAATGAAGGATGGTGATTCTGTTGTTGAACATTTGATTACTTTTAATTTGGTTATAAGTTAGGTTGTATCAATAGATGTTAATATTGAGGACGATAATATGTGTTTTTTTTTCTTTTCTCTTTGCTTGATTCTTGGGAAAATATAAACATTTCCATAAGTACTGGCGGTACAAAACCAAAGATGGACAATATTATTCATATACTTCTTTCAAAAGAGATGAGAAAAAGATCATGAATGCCATGTCCCAAGATGCCCTACATATTTGAGGAAGGTCCAAGGAGAAAGGGCCTAAAGTGGATAAAAGTAAGGATAAGTCTAAAGGACATTCTAAGACCCTCAAAAGGAGAAAATTGAAGTGATGTAAGTGTGGTAAAAGAGGACACGTGAAGAAGGAGGGTGTGTATAAGGAAAAGAACACTAAAGTTTCTACAAATACCTATAACGATTGTTATTCCAATGCTTTGTTTATTTTAGATAACTCTAATAGTAATGATTCTTGGCTTGTTGACTCAAGTTCCTCCTACCACATGACTCTTCATAATGATTAATTTTCTCCATAGAAAGATTATGATGGAGGATAAATTTTTCTTTCCTATAACACATTAATTAAGATTCTTGGTAAAGGAAAGGTAAATTTGTATTTTAATGATGGGAGAACTATTACCATTGACAATATTTTATATGTTTCAAATATTGTGAGAAGTTTACTTTTAGTTTCCAAGTTGAATGATTCTATAATGTATGTGACAATTGATAAGTATAGTTGCAAGTTGGTAAGGGGGAGTTTGGTGATTGCTAATGAATCTCAAACATGAACTTTTTTTAATCTATATGCCTCCAATCTTTGTAAATCTTCTTTTGTAACTAGGATTAAAAATGCATGTATATTGTGACATCATAGATTGGGTCACATTGGTGAAAATGATCTTAAGACCATTAAAAATGATTAGAATGTATTTATGATTATTCTATTAGCAAAAGTGATTTCTATGAGCATTGCATGTTTGGTAAATAAAAAAGATCTTCATTTCTTCAAGGAATTAATAAGGCTAATAAACCTTTAGATATTCTTCATTCAAATGTATGTGGTCTAATGGATGTTAATGTTGGAAATATTCAAGACTATCTAGGTTACTGAGAGGGGAGGGGTGAATCAGTAACTTCAAAACTTTTAACAGATTCAAATCTTAATAATATTAGATTGATAATCTGACTACATGCATGAGTAACAGAAAGAATAAAACATTCATAACACTTAGAACACAAAGATTTGGTGACCCAGAAACCTTCCAAGTAGAAAGTAAAATTGGGGTGGGGATGATACCCACAAAACTTCAATACTGCAGTATAAAGTTTGCTAGTTAAGGCTTACAATGATCACTTCTGATGATCTGCCCTATTAGGAGCAATAAGGACTGCTAGGTCCACCTTGTTAGAGGTTTTAAAAACATACAATGAAGTATGCACTCGGTTAAGATATTTTTACAAAGACTGTTAAGTCTACCCGGTTAAAGGATTTCAAGCTGATTCACCTGTTAGGATGAAACAGTAGATCTCTTACTTGCAACTGTACTTGCTGATTGAGATTCTCTGATGTACTGATCACCTTCTGTGATAGATAGATCTTTTCTACTTCTTATACTGCTGTAGCCCTTTGTAATTCGCTTATCTCTGCCTTTCTCTCTTTTTCATACTTCTATATTTCATCATACTTGGATATGACATAAAACATTGTTTATATATCAATCTAAGTCAATTCCAAAACAATTACAAAGTTGGCTCTTAAACAAGTAAACACAAATATTACTGAGTTGGCCCAAATATAGTTACATGGTTACTGCAAACTAACTCGGTGACTTTCTGATACTCAGCATCCACTGCGTTACTCGACATCATCATGCACTCGGTAGAAGTGGAAACTCGGTCCATACTAACCACTCGGTCATAGTTTCAAACTCAGTAAATACTAGAGACTCAGTAGATAAAGTGTTACCTGGTAGAAACTAAATTTCTTGTTTAACCGTGCAGCACTCGGTAAACACTGTGAAACTTTGTGAGCTCGGTATGCACTGTTCTACTCGATAAGCTCTGCTTGGCTCGGTAAGCTTTGCTCTACTTGGTATGCACTGTTCTGCTCGGTATGTACTATTTTTCTCAGTATGCACTATTTAGAATAAGTGTTGTCACTAATGGCAATCATGCTTAATGCCAACAATCTCCCCCTTTGGCATTAGTGACAAAAACACTTATAGCCAAAACTTATATACAAGAATCATGCTGAATCTTTTTTTGATTTTTCAAAATTTATCTTTGTCAAACTGCTGTTTATATATTTCATGACTCCCTTATATAGAGTACTTTCTCCCCCTTTCGTATTGCACACCTTAATCTTATACACTTCCTCCTATACATTTTCTCCCACTTTTTGACAATAATGCCAAAGGTGTATATACAAGTATTTTACAGGGAGAATCCAAAATGTGAAAGAAAATCAAAATGTACCTTTATGATTAGTGCCAGAGTTCTGTCCTAGTTCTCTTGCAGAATCTTGCATGTTTGGAGTGTAATTTGGACTTCTGCAGAGAGTTCAATCATGTGATCTGCAATGGAAAATTGATTGTCATGGAGTAATGCTTTTGAGTGAACAATGTGCTTTTGCATTATGTCCATGATGGGAAGGATCATGTTCTGAATATCTAGCAGTGTTGACTGGATCTTTGTATCTTCTTTTAATAATTCTGACTGCCTATTTGATAGGAATGTAATTTTCATATGATGTGCAGAGCTTGAACTAGGTTCAAGTTACAACCTCTGTACACTGTCCTTCAGATCCTTATCAATCTTATTCAATTTTTCCTTGACTTCCTTAGTGAACTCGGCAACATTACATAGCTTAGCAACAAGTGAGGTAACATTGGAATAGGAGGACTCAATATCTGTCAAAATTGAAGATAATTCTACTTGATTAATAGCTATATGCTAAGCAACATGCTCAAGCACTTTATTGTCAAATTTCTTCTCGGCTTTCTCAATAATCTTCTGTGACACAGAGGAATCCTCATTGAACTTGTTTACTACCTCAGCTAACTATAACAAAATATGTTGAGAGGAATCAACTTTAATACCTAATGCTTCTGACAAAATATCCTTTGCATCTTCAATAATTTTATATTCCTTGTCCCTTTCTTCTTTTAGTTTCTTCTGCTTTGCTTTCTTTTGGAGGAGTTCACCAATGTTTTGCATTTGATCTGCTGAAAGATTTGCAAAGTCTAATTTTGGAATCTCTATCTCCTCATCTAAGTCTATATCCTCTTCTACATTCTTACTCAAAAATCTTGTACTCGGTTGAGCCTTAGGATCAACTGTTATTACACTTAATGCCTTTGTAGAATTTATTGTAGACATTGTAGGACTAGCTGTGAAAAATGATAAACTACCGACTGGAATACTTGAAGAGCTCAAAACTGAAGTATTCACAATTGTAGAATCAAAAACTGAAATACTTACTGAAGTATCCAAAACTGAGGTACTTACTGCTGGAAAACTTGATATGGAAGTAGGTACTGAAGTGGATACAGGAGACTGTAACTCGGTAAAAGAGGTGGTAGTCATTTTTGTCGATGATTCATTGAGTTGTGCTAGTGATGATTTGACATTTGATGTATTCGTAGAAGTTGTCATAATCATACTTGAAGTTATCTCCGTGCTAGGTGTAGCAACTTTTGCTGGAGAGTGAGGAAGTGAGGCAATGACTTCTGTAGCTATCCGAACAATATTATCTTCCTCATCACTTTGCTTGTCTACCTCAGTATCTTCTTCATGTTCATCACTGTCATCATCAATATCCTTGATTATCACAGTTTCGACACTCAGTTTGTGAAGATTATAGATGTTTTTCCATGTGGCAGTGGCACTCTTCACAACCGACTCAATATCTTTGATCAAAATCAAACAACTGTTGAATTTGAGTGTCATCTTAATTTCATTATCTATCAATGCCTTATTGATTTCAGCATTTTTCAAACTTGGCATTAATTGCCTCAAGGTTTGAGCATAGATGTCCTTGACAGTTTGTCTTGCATTGGACCATCTCAACTTAATTTTGTTCAGCAGAGTTCCTGGGATTTGAGAAGCTATCTCTTCAGGTGAGTATTTCCATCTTCCTATTTTCTCGATAACAGCATCTTCAATTTCTTGCTGCTCTTCCTTAGATCTGATTTCATACTTTAGAGATTTGAAGTTTGCAATTCCAGATCCTTCTTTCATATCCTTGATCTTTTCTTTTAATGAAGGAGGAGGCCTTTTGAATACTATTTCTTCACTATCTTTGCATGCCTTGCCTCTTGCACTCCTTCTTGTAAATACTACAGAGGGTTGCTTGGGTGCCTTGGTGATAATTACTTTTCCTTTCTTCTTTGCTGGTACTTGTTCTTCTTCCTCCTCATCCTTTTTCTCTTCTTCTTCTTCAAAGTCCTCTCCTTTTTCCTCGGTTGACATTAGAGGTGTGCTAGCTTGTATTTTGGCCATCCTCTTTCTTCCTTTGTTAACCGCCTGTGGAAGCTTTATGCTAAGCTCAATTCTCTCCTTAGCTTCTTCATATGTCCCAAAATATGGTGCCTTTGGATTAATAGGTTGATTAATTAGGGCTTCAATAATATTCTTGGTTTCATCAATATTTACCTCATAGGGAAGAGGTTTCACATGTACAATCCTTGGTTTTGTTGCCTGTATATATAGATTATCATAGTCCACCATGAAACAAATATCATCTTTGTAATCTTCCACCAATTTTTGTGGAATCCAGAATCTATTGTTCATTTTCTCTTTAAATGATTCAAAATATTTATCCATTATGCTTTCAAAATTGTCACCCATTTCTAAAATGTATTCATTCATCTGATAAAGAACCGACACATTTTTTCTCCATACTACCGTGCCTTTTGATGGGAAAAACTTTTGAGCATAGAAAAATAAACAAACCAACAGTGAGCCAAACTTACATGGATTGTTCTTTGAGGTTTGGATTCTCTCCATGTTCTTGTTGAACTGTTTCAACAAAAGATCTGCTAGGTCAAATGACAGATTGTTCTTTACAATATGGAACATTGTTCTGTCGACTTAAACTGTATATCTTGTGAGCTACGATATGTATACCAAACTTCAATTTTGCATCAGTAATTCTACTTATCTTCATACCTCTACCGTCCCACTTGGCTAGGGTTTTCTCTTCTAGTTCTGTCCGACCTAGGGTTTTTGTAGATTTTGCCTTGTCGAGCATGGGAAGACCAGTGATTCGGTGAATCATCTTCTTCGTAATCTCTACTGGTTGCTCAACCCATATTTTACCTTCATGTACTCGACTGAGGATATATCTGATCCATTTTATCTGAAAGCTCTGAGGCAAGTGTGTGATGTGAACTAAACCCTTATCTTCCAAATGTTGATGCTCCGATTTGAGAACACCATCGACACATAGTTCCTCACGAATAGTATCTATCTCTAGGGTTCCAAGCTCTTGAATTGTACACTTAAAATGACTGTGAATATCATTAATAAGGGGTACCTTAGGAGGAATCTGAGATTGAGCTCCACTCGGGTCTAGGGTTCCGGCAACTGCGGGCACGAGTTTGAAATTTGGTGCTTTCCATTCTCCATGAACCAACATTTTTGAATCTTTCTTCATTTTAGCGCTAGATGATGCCATGGTAGCTCAGTGAACACAGTAAATTCTTCGAGGAAAGAGAATATCTTGCTGAAATATGCTTCGAAATGCTTGATTGCACTAGGAGACTTTTGTTCGCGGTGAATAGTGAACTTGATTTCACTCTTGTTAAAATTTTGTCATTAATGCTCAGTACGAATTAGGGTATAGAATTAGACAGGCTATCATCCACTATGAATTAATTTCTTGGTGAAGACTCCACAACTTGGTGATCATACGAATTCATACTTCTCTAACCTTACTCGGTAACCAAATGAAGTTAGGTTACTCTTGACCTTGCTCGGTGGTAACTGATACCGACTTTCTTGTGATCCTGTTGTATCTTGCATACTGATTTGGATCTATCTTCCTTTCAGTTCAGGAACTATTTTGGAATATGTCTATGAAGATACAGTTCCAGTGCTTTCTTAGAGACTAGTTAGAGCTCATAGAGCCACTCCCTTCATTAGTGACTTCAGGATTGGTTTGCTCGGTAGGTTTAGGAATCCACTTCTGTCTCATCTACTTCCTAATGTTATTTGCTTTTGCTTTCTTTTCATCTTCAATTTTGCCTAAATTCATGCAGTTTTTAGCTATGTGACCAAGCTTAGTGCAATTATAACATCTTATGGTAGAATCCCTTTTTCTCAAGTGGTGCCTTACACAATTCATGCCAATGTGTCCATATTCTCCACAGTAATGACATCTACACCAAGTGTTGTAATCCCAACCAAACATTGCTTTAATAATTTGTTCCGCTAGATTGGGTGTTTTAGTTCTGCATTCTGATGTCTTATGACCTTGTTTGCTACATTTGTGACATATGCCTTTAAATCTTGGTTTCTCCTTGCATTCATTTTCTTTATGACCAAGCTGATTGCAATTGTAGCATTTTCCATTGAATTTTGCTTTTCCATTGCTCCAACATTTGTTTGAAGTATGACCAATTTTTCCACAGTGATTACAGGTAGGTTTCTGATTCTTTTGAGTACCTTGTTTGGAGGATTCACCTTCCTCTTTGTATCCAAGTCCTACTTTTCCTTTTTGCCTATGAAGGTTTCGTTCATACACCTGATTCATATCTTCTTGAGATTTCAACATTCTCTCATTGATTTGCCTTTCAGCATCTAGCTCACTCATCACTCTTAAATTGATTTGCTTTTCAGATCTTAGCTCTTCTCTCATATTTTCATTTTCTGATCTTAGAGTCAAGATTTCTTCATTTGCATTGGAGATTTGATCAATAAGATTTTCTAGCTGAAGAGTTTTATTCTAGATTTCATTGTTCTTTCCATCTATTTCATCTTTCATCTTGTTTCTTTGTTCCAAGACTTCACAGAATCTTGTTGACTGAATTTCCTGTTCTCTTTTCAATTTTCTCACTTCTTCTTGCAGAGATCCATTCTTTTCTAGAAGTTCTTTGATTGCATTATTTGCTTCATCTGAGCTACTTGAAGGGAAAAATTCTTCAATCTTTTCTTCAACATACTGGTGGTCATTGATTTGATTTGCAAGTTCCTTCCTTCTTTTTAGGGAAAGGGAAAGATGCTCTCTTGCTTCTTTGAGTTGAGTTATGGCCATTTCCAGATCTAGCTTTTCATTCTCAATTACTTTGTTCAGTCTGAATATCTCCATTGTCCTGAATCTTTTCTCAAGCTGTCAAACTTTATTCTGAGATCCACTTTTCTCTGATACCAATTGTTGGAAATATTCAAGACTATCTAGGTTACTGAGAGGGGAGGGGTGAATCAGTAACTTCAAAACTTTTAACAGATTCAGATCTTAATAATATTAGATTGATAATCTAACTGCATGCATGAGTAATAGAAAGAATAAAACATTCATAACACTTAGAACACAGAGATTTGGTGACCCAGAAACCTTCCAAGTAGAAAGTAAAAATGGGGTGGGGATGATACCCAAAAAACTTCAATACTGTAGTATAAAGTTTGCCGGTTAAGGCTTACAATGATCACTTCTGATGATCTACCCTGTTAGGAGCAATAAGGACTGCTAGGTCCACCTTGTTAGAGGTTTTACAAACATACAATGAAGTATGCACTCGGTTAAGAGATTTTTACAAAGACTATTAAGTCTACTCGGTTAAAGGATTTCAAGCTGATTCACCTGTTAGGATGAAATAGTAGATCTCTTACTTGCAACTGTACTTGCTGATTGAGATTCTCTAATGTACTGATCACCTTCTATGATAGATAGATCTTTTCTGCTTCTTATACTGCTATAGCCCTTTGTAATTTGCTTATCTCTGCCTTTCTCTCTTTTAGGTGAGTTACTAAGAAGGGAGGGGTGAATCAGTAACCCTAAAAAAAATTTCCCTTAATTTTTTAAAGATAAGTTCCTTTATTAACTGACTGAAGTATTTACTATCTGCATTCATTCATTAACATAACTGAAATGTAAATACTTCTAATCTAATAAAATAAGTATACATGAAACTTCATACACATAACACTAAGATTTTGGTATCGTAGAAACCCTTGTAAGAAGGTAAAAAATGCGGTGGGGATGATGCCCACAAAGCTTCACTACTATAATAACAAAGTTTCTGGTTAAAGCATACAAAATGATCACTTCTGATGATCTTACCCTGTTAGGAGTAACATAAAATATCTGCTACGGTCTACCTTGTTAGAGGATTTTAGCAACACTCTTCAAGTGTGCACTCGGTAAAGAGATTTACATAAAAAGACTGTTAAGTATACTCTGTTAGGAGATTTAAATATGTAGCAATGGTTAGAATGCAATCGTGAAATTGATCTAGTGGTAGAAACTTTCTTTTCTGAATATCAAATCCTTTGAGTGAAAATAATAAATCACCTTGTTGTGATGAATGTCTCTTTCAGTACTGCTTGGTATCCTTTGAACTATTTCTGATAAAACTAAATAATCTGTCAAAATCCTTTCAACATAACCCTGTCAAATCTTTAGATGTATCCCAATAGTGGCTACTTCATACGTCTCTCTTCTGATAAAATTGACATCTTAACAATTCTTTAAATCATAATGATTTGACCTAATTAGGGTTGTGTAACTATCTTTTAAAATCTTGATCAACTATCCAAATAAGTAACCTAATTCAAAATAGAATAGGGATCATAACCAATCAATGTTCCATTCCCAATAAATCTTTACCTCGATTTATATAAACCATTTTAGCCCGGTAAAAGTTATTCACCTAGATTTCTGTGTCATTCCAAAATTTTATGTCAACTCTGGATTACTCAGTAAGTGTTGTGTCTACCTTGATATAATATTGGTGCTTGTTAATCCTATGTGCTTGATAAACACTATACTTGGTGACCTCTATGCTCAGTGACTAAACTTGTAGTTTTGATCGACTGAACTGTCTTTCTCTGGTTACTGACTATATGTATGACACAAATGACAAGTCTTAATGAAATTAGGAGTAACATTCTCCCCCTTTGGTATTAGTGTCAAAAACATATAGGTATGTCAATTAAAAAAATTGACTCAAATATTTACAAACTCAAAATGTGTGAACTCCCCCTTTAAACATGCCCTTGGTGTAATGTACATATTACATATATAATACATATATTTCCCCCTTTTTTGAAAGTAATACCAAAAATGTACTTAAAGCTTATCAAATATATTCTGATGGGTTTTCATGAGGTTGGCCATGAGGTTTTCCCATTCCTCTTAAATATTTTCTAGAGCAATCTGCTCGAGGCCTACTTGTGCACGCATGTCAAAAATGTGTTATGTCACTGATAAATCAGGGGTGGAAATTAATTCCTTTTCCTTCTTCACATGTTTCTGCATAACCTCTAGGTATGGTAGTAACTCTACCTATAGCTTAGTTACCTATTCTCTAATTCTATCCTCTTCTTTCCTTCACTCTAGTCTCGACCGTTGAATTTGTGTGACTTTTGAGTAATGCGCATGAAATGCATGGGGCTCGATTGTGATAATATTTGTACTTTTCTTGAGATCATCATCAAGTTTTTTAATTTTTTACTAATCTCGATAGTGAAACAATCTATAGTACATAAATTCTACAAAATAGTAATAACCCTTTGAATAATACTTTCTAACTTGGTTACTACTTGACAAAGTTTTACCTTATTTACTACCACTACTTGGCTCATTTTCTCGATTAACTTGTATTGAATCTTTTTTTCTTCTCTTTCTTCTATCATCTTCTCAGCATTAGTAGTAGGTCCATTGGTTGTCTTGGTGAGCAGTGCAAGTTGGTCAATGATGGGTCTAGTTTCATCAATATTGATGTCTAGTGCAACTTGCATTAAGATCTCCTTTACATCCTCTAGCACCTTGGTATTTTTTTTTTCTTGCTTCATCTTCTCCTGAGCTTCTTTTTGGGTGCATAGCTCTCCATATTTTCTAAGAGCCTTAGGATCAAGTGTCCTCATGTCACATGCAGGAATTTTAATAACTTCATCAAGTGTGATTGGACCCTTACCTCCATGTTTCCTCTTTTTCTTCTTGTCTTGCACGCTTGATGTGGGAGATTGTGTAATTGAAACTTGAGCCTTATGCTCTAGATTTGGCTTGGGTAGCTCAGTGGAATTTTCTTCTTCTTTCTCCTTCCCTATTGTAGATTCTACAAACTATGGTGCTAGGGCTTGTGGCCTTGTGCTTGTAGTAGAAGCTTCTACCGTATTCTCTTCCTGTGTTCCTTGGCTAGTTTCTTCTGCATTAGTGGTCTTTGTGTGCTCTTCACCTTGTGTAGCTTCCCAACTATGCTTGGTCTCTTTACCTATATCTTCACCCTTGTCTTTAGCTATGTCTTTTTCTTGTTCGGGTAGAACTTCCTTGGTTTGATACTCAGTAGTTGTCTTGTACCAAAATGGGTAAATTACCTGGTACCATTGCTCTAGCTACATTGGTGGATTCTTCTTCTTTGAGGTTCTCGATAGTAGAAGTTATCACTTCATCTTCTTTGGCTTCATCATTGGGGTCTCCTCCTATGATATCTTCAATCATAATTTCTTCTTCCCCTAGTGTCTTTAGCATCTCTGAAATATCTTCCATTACATTATTAGCAGTAGTGATGAAATCTTTAGCATATGTTTTCTCCTCTGGATGCTCAGTATAATAGATGTGAATTGTTTAAAGTGTACTGTCATATCCTACCTCTATCAGTACATTTGTTTGTATACTTGGTACAGGTTGTTCATTGATAACTACGGGTCCAGTTGCCTTGGTTTTCTCTAGTGGACTCAGAGTTCTAGTCTAGATCTTTGTACTTTCATCATATACCTCTTGTATTTTGCCTTGCAAAATATTGAATTCTCTTTTCTTCATAAAAAATTTACCTAAATGTTGTTGCAAAACAACATCAATCTCAGGAATAGTGAAATCTGGCTTGATTAGAATTAATGACCTTTCTCTCATTCTTTTCTCGGTCTGAAGTGCATAAGTCCATCTTGCAGACACTTTTTCATATAGCTCCTTTGATATTCTCTTTGTAAACTCTACCGGAACTCATTTAAAATTTATCATCATACCGATGATTACTTCCTCCAGCTTATCTAGATCTTCTGTGCTTAGGTGAGAGTACCTGTTAAGCTTAGGAATAGCGATTCCTCTAGTATTTTGTATTCCTTATGTTATTTCATCAATTGTTTGTGGTCCCTTGTTTACCACAAATTGGAATTGATCATTGTCTTCATCTTCTAAATCTATGTCATCATTTCCTCTTATCAATTTTCTTCTCTTTTTTGGTTTAGGGAGCCCAATTGAAGCTTTTTTTCCTCTCTTTTTCTGATAAGTGTGAGTCGGTGTTGATATTTTTATTTTTGCTACACCTTTCTTCTGAGGTGATGTGTTTCTTGTTGTTGACCTTGTCCTAGCTCAGTTTGAAACATCAACCTATTTACCTTTTCACTTTGTAGCCTTTGGTGGCTCTACCTGTTCTGGCTCATTAGACTCAATTGCCTCTTCATAATCATCTTCACTGACTGATACTTGTTCCTCGATTTCCTCTTCAACCAATTTCTCAACTTCTTCATCTTCAACACTGAATTGTTTCTTCAAAATTTTGACCATTTTGTCCTTTTTCCTTCCCATCTTCTCTACTACTAGTCCCATTTTGATTCTTGAATTGGCTTATTCATAGGTTCTAAACCATGTAGGACTTTTTTCTTTTGGCTCAATAAGTAAAATCTTTATTGATTTGGTGGCTCGGTCAATATCAATCTCATACTCCATAGGAGGTGGCCATGCATTCCTCAATTCAATTGCCTTTATCAAAGTGAGGTTGGTGTCCAATAGAAAGAAAATATCATCCTTATATTTATTGACTAATTGTATAGGAATCCTAGTTCTTTTCTGCATTCTTTCCTTGAACTTACTAAAGTAATCATCCATAACCAGCCGAAAATTATTTTCTAAGTTATTAATGAATTCACTAATTTGTATCATGATTGGTTAGTTTACATCCCATTCAACATTACTGATTGAGGGAAAATAGTTTTTCAAGTATAAAAATGTACATACCAAAGGTGAACCAAACTTGTATGTGTTTGATCTTGTGACTCGGATAGTTCGCATGTTTTCTTCTCTTTGTCTCAACATTAACTTAGCTAAGTCGAGTTGTAAACCCTTCTTTACAATTTTGTGCATGATTTCAATAGCTCCTCATGCAATGTTGTTTGGTCTACTCGACTGAAATATCTTATAGGAAATGACATAAGCTCTGAATCTCATCTCGGGGTTGCTTATAGTGTTAATCCTCATGCATTTACCATCCCACTTTGCTTTGGTTAGTTTTTTAATCTCGGTCTTCGGTGGGTGTCTTAGGGCTTTCACTTTATCATTTGTTGGATAGCCAATGACCATATGTATGACATCTTTTGTGATCTTCACCTATTCATGCAACCACATCTTCCCTTCATGTACTCATCTTAGTACAATCCTTATCCATTATGTTTTGAATTCTTTTGGAAAATGTAGTACATTGTTCAACCCTTTGATCTCCAAATGTTTTTGCTTGTCCTTGAGTTTTTCATCAGTGCAAAGTTCTTGACAGGTTTCCTAGAGATCTAAATCACCAATCTCATTGATCTTGCCATACATATAACACCTAATATCTTTTACCAGTAGAACCCTAGGTGGTATAGAAGAAAATGCACCCTTGTCATCAATTTGTGCAAAAAATTTTGGATGAAGTTTGTAATTAGGCTCTACATATGTCATGGTCTTGATCAATACCACCTTCTTCTCTTTCTCTTCCTTGGATTGAGTGGATCATTAAGTCGATGCCATCATGAATGGAAATTTAGGGCAGTTACACCTTAGACTTCTTGAATCACTTCCAAATGCTCTGTGAAATGCTCAAATCTTCTTGAAATCTTGGAAATAAATTTCTCAATCTTCTCTTTATGTTGCTATGTTTCTCTCTCGAATGCAATGTGATAATATGAGCTCATTTCACATGTATTTATATCCAAAAACCTTTTTCAGCTTGTGTGCGGTGCATTAAATATTTTTCCAGCTACTGCTCAATTAAAAATAAAATCACTCAGTTAACTCAATGGATACTTCAGCTCGGTGAACACTATCAATGCTCGGTTGACTGCAAAACTTTGTTCTCTCTAACACTTTCACCGACTGGGAATTTCTTTCTCGGTCCAGCTTAACCGACTATGCTTATTTCAAGTAAATAACATATAACACCCTAGTGCATTTTAATTCATGTTGATTTGGCATTCATGCAATATATATAAGGAACTATTGTAATATATAACCGATTGAAATTTAGTTCCCATACTTGATTTTCATACGTGGAGGTGGTGAGATCACCTAATCCAAAGGATGAGGTGTCACCGACTATTTTTCTTGTTCCTCCATTGTCATATGTTTCTCTTATCCACATTTGGTTCCTTATCCTCATGATTCCTTCAATGGTATTCTCATTTGCATCAATACTTGGTTCTGGTGAATTTGTCTAGTTTCGATATTTTCCTCTCCAGTGAATTCTCATACAATTTTTGGCAATATGACTGTATCTACAACATGATGTACACCTAGCCCAAGTGTTTTAATCCCAACTGTAAGCATTACCTTATCTTCTTGGTTAATATGTTTTGTTTTTTTCCTTTAGGTTTCCAAACTTGTTTCATTTTTGTCTTGCATACCTGAGATATATGTCCATGCTTTTTGTAAGTGTGAGAGTGTTTTTCCATATAGTGTCTCTTAGGTGACTTATTCAACTTTGATCTACACTCATATGATTGATGTCCATACTTATTGCAATTATAACAATAACCATCAAATTAAGGAGTGGAGTTAGGAGTACCTTTAGCTTTACTTTTGCAAACATTTGATGTGTGACCAAGTTTTCCACAGTGATAGCATGAGAGCTTCTTTGGCCTTGGATTTTCATAGGCATTCATTTGTTTAGCTCATTTTGATGACTCTTCATGCTCGGTATAGCCTAAACCAGTAGTGATGTTCAATCTTCTCTGACTATTTAGGAATTCATCCATCCTTTTAGTACTTTCTTCAATTTTCTTTATCATCTCATTATGTTGTTTCATCTTCAGTTCATTCTTAAGCTTTTCATTATCTTCACTTAAGTCACCAATATCTTCCAATCTTCTAGTAAGCTCATTGTTTACTCGGTTGATTTCCTGACTCATGACAACCATCTGATTAGAAATTTCAAAATGATGCTCGGTAAGTCTCAGTATTTTAGATTCATTCTCATCCAATTTTTTAATTATTTTTCTTCTATCTTCAATAGCCAAATTTATTTCTTGTTCATCTTGTCTTGCATTGTTCATGACATCAATCATTCTTACCATTTGAGTCTCTTGTCCAATTTGTAATGCTTTCACTTGTTCGATAAGGTGTTGATTTTTTTCAAATAGATCTAATATGGTTCCTTCAGATGCATCAGATATGCTAACAGATCCTTTGAATAATTCTTTTATCTCCTCTTTCTGATAATCAATTTCATTGTGTCAAAATGCTAATTCCTTCCTTTTGATCAGAAACTCTCTCAGTTTTTCTCTGGCATCCTTAAGATGTTCCATGAGAATCTGTATCTCCAATCTCTGATTTTTAATTGTCTTATCAATCTTATACTTTTCCATCTCTTGTTAGAATAACTAAGAGGGGGGTGAATCAGTTAGATTAGTTATCCTACAATCCCAAATAAAAAAATGTAACACTTAAAATAATTCTAATAAAGTATGTAGCTTGGTAACATAAACTATTAAACTGTCTATGCCTTTTACTGTTTACTAGTTAATTAACTCACTGTGATTACCAACCAAACATAATGATTTAACTTGGAAACCCTGCTAAGGGAAAAACCACCCGGGACCGGTAACCCAAAATAATTTTCACTCTTCTGAACTGAGCTCGGTGAAGAACCAACCCTGTTAAACATTACAAACATACTATTTTGATTATGTAAAAATATGTTTTGAAAGGACCCAAAACCTTTTATATCAAGATTACAAGATAAGCATTAAAGATCCATTGAAAAAAGTGCATCAGCTCCAAAAAAAGACACCAAAAAATGTAACAAGTCTTTAAACAGAAAGACAGATAAAAAAAGATTGCAAAAAGATAGTAGGATAGTACACAGCAGGCTAGATACACTTCATAAGATCAGTCATGTGTTCATCTAGCATCTATATATTGTGAGAGGAAACTTTGAGTTCCTCAATATCTTTGTTCTTATTATCCTCCAGCTTCTTGAAGCTTACTCTGGTTCTTTTGTTGGGTCTGTGGTCCACCTTGACCTCAATAAGCACTAGCTCCCATTTTCCATGTTCCATTTTTTCCATGAGAATCTTGACATGATCATCTAAAGCCTTGAGAATGGAAAAACTCTTCTCAGTGATGTTACCCACCATCTTCTCCAGCTTCTCAATTCTGTTTTCCATTTTGTCAATTCTCTTTTTAACCATCTCCCCATCTTTTATTTTCTCCTCCATAACCATGATTTTGTCATTAAAGGTTGTAAGCCTCTCAGCCCTACCAATAGTCTCCTTCAGCTCATCAATGCACTATCCCATAGTCTTCTCTCCCAAATTCATTTTTCCAAGGATCCATGTTTCCTTTTGAAGCTGATGGATATGGGTTTTGATAGTTGATGTCATTTTTCATGGTGCTGAGGTTGATAAGGAAAGCAAGACACCCCATATTTTCAAAGTCCTTATTCATACACACTGTCTCCTCCTTGGAGCTCTCCACCTTATCCCATTTATCATCCTAACCATCCTTCTCAATGTTAGCCACATCCTAGGCAATTTCCTGCATGATGTTTTCATCAACTAGAACATTTTGATCTAGCTCATCTCTTTCCTCCATGATAGGATCCTTCTCCACCCTCTTTTCCTATTTTCCCTGAATATTCTCCTATGAGGCAAAGCCATCATCGAAAGAAATGACAACCCTCTTACCCCTCTTCTTAATCCTCTTATTAGCTCTGGTGTGCTTTCCTATAGGCTCCATTTTCTTTTTACCCTTCCTCTTCACACTGTCATCCCTACTCTCCTCTTCCTCCACCTCCATATCAGTAACTGAATCCTTAATCTTGGTCTTCTCACTTTTGGATGATGATTCATGATGCCTGGAAGGTTTACTGGTTTCCTCAGAATCACCCTCATCTTCTTCACTGTCCTCCATAAAGGGTTCCTCTGACTCTTTTCCATCAGTGTCATAATCTTCAAGGGCCTTCCGATTCAGTCGGGACCTCTCAACCTTCTTAGACTTAAGAACCTCATAGATAAGGGCCATCAGCCCATCATGATAGGCATGGTCACCATCAAGATCCCTCTGCTAGCTAAGAATCATAGCATTCAAAGAGCTCAATAGATAAAAGGGGAAATTAACTTTAACCCCGTGTTTAAAATGATTTAACAAAATAAAATGGTGATTATAAATTTTGGTATATCTACCATCCAGTGTAATTTAACAAATGATAACAAAAACAACTAGTCTCCATAGCCTAGAGATGTATTTAGGGTTAAAGTAAGAAGTATCTACCTTAACCATGTGCTTCCTTTCCTGGTCCATAGGTGCAAAAACCTCTAGAGCTTTATCCGACACCTTCCTTACACACTATTAGGAGTGACCTTGTTAGATGATTTAAGACTAATAGTTAACTTTCGACCAGCATTCACTATGGGGTCGATAAGATAACAATGTACATTCATTGAATGACATAGGGGCATAACATAAGATGGTTAAGTTCACTTGGTTAGGATATTTTCTATATCAATGGTTAAACTGAAAAAGTAGTTGATCTAATTACATTACAACTTAATTTGCAAATGTTCAGATCTATTCTAAGCCCATAAAAATCCTCTGATCAGTATTTCAATTCACTTCCTCAACTTACTTTCACTCGATAATAGCTCTTTGATGCTCAGTACTATTCTGCATTTTGGTTCTCCTTCAACTAGTCTGATCAGGCATGCATGAAAATGTATTCACACAAAATCTCTACAGTCTTCTTTCTTCCAGCATAGTTTCAACAATGAAACTCATATCTCTTACAATGAAACTCATATCTCTTATATAGATAGATAAACTATTTTCATATCAGCCATCAGATTTTTTGGCTTATCCTTCTTCATTGATTTTGCCTCTTAAACCTTCCTTAGCAGTTGTGTCAATAACATGTTTCAATTCCATCCTTTAGATCTTCTCTAAATTTTGTCAGTCGTGGATCTCATAACAAACTTTATCCTTAATCTTGAAATCATAACAATTTCCAGCTCATCATTTTCTATCAGCTAAACTAAGCAATTACTACTTTCATCCATACTCGGTTAACAAAGAAATGCATTGGTGAATACAAGCTCGGTTAATACTATCACTCGGTATACACTACATTGGCTCAGTGTATACTGAAGTCTTCATTTACCGACCACATTGCCTTGTACAATTCTGCTTCCTTCTTCATAATAGATTAATGCAACATAATCAAGTCAACAATATAAGATCATAGAATCATCAATAAGTTAACCAAAGTATTCCTTATCCTCATCTGTCATATCCATCTTTCTCCATGTAGATATCTCAGTTCTTCATCTTTTATCTCCTTTTACAAATGTTTGTAACTAACATGATACGTACTGTCAAAACTAGTTGACATCAATGACAACATAATGACTGATTTAATTATCTTACATATCATTTCAGCAACTCGATGATCTCTAATCATTGATCTTCAAGTTGTTCAGTTATTCAATCAATTGTAGTTTATCAATCTATCCCTTTGGCATTGATGGCAACACAAGAAAAATTAAAAATATGTCATACACATACCAAACATGTATTATACAACTATGTAAGTAAATGTTGTATCTCAGTAAGCTCTTCCTAGCTTGATTTTTAATATGTTTAATCACTAAGTTACATAACAACATTACAAGTGCAGACTCTCCTCTACAATTTGATCTTTTCAACTCTTAGATTCCTTCTGTTCTTAGCAACAAATATTCAAATCTCTCCTTGACTTTCTTAGATTATCTCTCCCTTAGATAGATATTTTCATTGTGTATCTCTCCTATTATTTATCTCTCCCTTTGACAACAATACCAAAGAAGAACATAAAACATACAGCTCTACAATAGCCAAGTAACTCTCTGTTGTTCAGTGCAAACAATGTATCTTTGTATACTGATATGCAAATTCTCTGTTCTAGCTCCTCAAATCTTTCACAACCTTAGACATAATACAAAGTGTGAGCTATGTTGTATCAACATGAATGATCTTCTGATAAGAATAGGCTAATGCAACCTCTAGATCACATTAGTGACTGGTAGATAGGGGACGGACCCCAAGTCTAGTCCTCAAGTATTCAAAAGTGTCCTTCAATAGAGGCTTGGTAAAAATATCAGCAAGTTGCTCCTTTGATGTAACATATTCCAGTTTGACTTGCTTCTCCTATACTTTTTCTCTTAAGTAGTGATACTTAATTGATATATTCTTTATCTTTGAATATATCACAAGATTCATAGAGATATTTATAGCACTAGTGTTGTCACAATATATAATCACCGGCTCAGTGATTACCGCATTCATCCCTTCCAACACTTGTTTGATATAAGAAATGTTTGAATAGTTTGTAGCAGCAGCAACATATTTTTCTTTGGTAGTAGATTGAGAAATACAAGGTTGTTTCTTACTTGTCCAAGTTACAAGTCTTTCACCAAATAAAAATGCTCCTCTGGTTGTGCTCTTTCTGTCATCTATATTTCCAGCCCAATCTGCGTCGGTGTAAACTCTTAGTTCAAATTTTCCTTTCTTAGGATACCATAAACCATAATCCTCTATTTTCTTCAGGTATCTCAAGATTTTTTTTACTGCAACCATATGTGAATCCTTTGGATTGGCAGAAAATCTAGCCACAATCCCCACTGCATGTGCTATATCAAGCCAACTATGTACTACATACATCAGTTTACCAATCATAGATTGGTACAATGTTTGATTTACCTCTATAGATTCATCATCTTTTGTTATTTTGCAGCCTGTAACCATCAGTGTTCCTACTGGTTTAGCATCTACCATCCAAATGTTCTCAATACTTCCTTAATGTACTTTGATTGTATGATGAAAATTCCATCATTTTGCTAAATAACATGCAAGCCTAGAAAGAATTTAATCTCTCCAAACATTGACATTTCCAATTCCTTTCTCATCTCATCAGAAAATGATTTACAAATATGATCTTGTCCTCCAAAAATTATATCATCCACAAATATTTTAGCAATCAAAATAGTATCATCAGATCCTCCTTTCATGTACAAATTATTGTTTTCACTAGTTCTTACAAAACCAATACTTAAAAGATAAGTATGTAACCTTTCACACTATGCTCTCAGTGCTTTCTTTAATCCATATAAAGCTTTGTGTAGTCTACATACCATGTCTTTCTGATTTGGATCAACAAACCCTTCAGGTTGTTCTATGTAGACCTCCTCCTCTAGTATTCCATTTAGAAAAGCTGACTTAACATTCATTTGATAGACCTTGAATTTCTTATGTGCAACATATGCAAGTAACATGAAGACTCCTTCTATTCTAGCAATAGGTGGAAAAGTTTCACCATAATCAATACCTTCTTCTTGTGCATATCCCTTGCAAAAAAGTCTAGCTTTGTTCCTTGTAACCTCTCCATTTTCATTCAGCTTATTTCTAAAAATCCATTTAGTACCAATAATATTTTTATCTTTTGGCCTAGGTACTAAAGTCCATGTCTTATTTTTCTCAATTTGTTCAATCTCTTCATTCATAGCATTGATCCATTCATCATTATCAAGTGCAACCTTAACATTCTTCGGTTCAAACTCACAAACTAAGCATACATTTTGTCTTAACTTACTTCTTGTTAGCATGCTAGCTTGCTTGTCTCCAATGATTTGGTTCTCAGGATGATGTCTTCTAACAAATCTTGCTAGCACTTGATCTCTTCTTTGTTCTTCATTCTGTTCAGGTTCATTTCCCTGCTTGACAGCTTCTTCCTGATCATCAGTTTCCCTTTGTTGTTCCTCAATGTTATTTTCCTGATGCTCAATCGACTCAACTTGTGGTTTCAGTAGGTACTCTGGATGTTCAACGTAAGAAAATTTACCATAGTCTTCTAGCTCCTTAGTGCTTTCTTCATCATTTTTATCAGCAAATTCATCAACTTTGACATTAGCACTTTCAATCATCTTATTAGTAACCTTATTCAGACACTTGTAAGCTTTACTTTTAGTAGAATATCCAAGGAATATTCCCTCATCACCTTTTGAGTCAAATTTCCCATTCCTATCATCTTTCAAAATAAAAAAAATTCTACAAAAAATTTTGAAGTAACTTACACGGTGTGTATCCAAACCATAACTTGTAGGGTGTCTTGTTCATGTCTTTCTTTAGTTGAACTCAGTTCACTACATATACAGTTGTGCTAACTACTTCTCTCCAATACATTTTTGCAACATTGTTCTCTATCATCAATGTTCTTGCACAATCAACAATAGATTTGTTTCCTTTCAGAAATCCCATTCTACTACGGTCTTCTAGGTGCATAAACCTATCTTTTGATGCCATGCTCATTACAATAGTTAGTGAATTCATCATAAATAAACTCACCACCTCTATCGGGCCTCAAGCATTTTAGTTCCTTTCCAGTTTCTTTTCTACTTTAGCCTTGTACCATTGAAACATCTTAAATGCCTTAGATTTCTCTTTTAAAAACATGATAGACATCAATCTAGTATAATCATCAACAAAAAAAATAAAGTATCTATCACCATAGTAGCTTTGAGTTCTCATGGGACCACATAGGTTGGTGTGAACTAACTCCAAGATTCTTTTTGTTGAATAGTCTTTACTTTTAAAACTAGATTTTGTCATCTTCCCTTTCTGACATTGATGACACATAACATGATCAAGTTTAGTTAGGCTAGGTAGTCCTTTAACTTTTCTCTTTGTACTAATCTTAATCATGTTATCAAAATTTACATGACATAACCTTTTATGCCATAACCATGCATCTTCATTTTTCACCAGTAAACAAGAAGTCTCAGCATTGTCAAGATAAAATAAGTTACCTTTTGATTGTCCTCTTGTTCTGACAAGCTTTCCACTTTCATCATAAATTCTCACCTTCTTGCTTTCAAATGCCACTCGGTGACTTGAGTTGTTAAGTTGTTCTACACTTAGCAAGTTTCAATTTAGTCCTTTTACCCAATAAGCATTATCACATCTGATTTTATCATTTATCAATAAAGATCATTTTCCTTTAACCATGCAAGGTGTATCATTGCCCATTTTTACTGATCCTCCATTATAATGCTCAAGATGATCAAAATTATCTTCATCACCAGTCATGTGATGTGTACAGCCACTATCAATAATCCAAGTATCATTTTTACTAACTTTAGAAATGAGTGTTGTTTCTACATACCTTTCCTCCTCTTCAGAATCATCTTTCATTGCAACAAACACTACCTCAACATCATCATCTGTGTCGATGTCGGTGTCCTCATCTTCAACCAAATAACATTCCTTTTTGCCCTTATCTTTGTGATCTCAGTTATTTCTATTGTAGTGTTAATAACCTCTGTTGTTTCTTCTTCCACAGCTTCCATCACCAGATCATTCTTGGTCTTTATCTTCCTCTTTCCTGTTGGGACATCTAGCAGCAATATGGCCAACTTCTTTACAATTAAAACAAGCTAAAGGTAACTTTCCCTTATATCTACATTTACCTTTAGGCAGTCTCCAGGCTATAAGAGCTTCAAGTTCATCAAGCTCATCATCAGTATTAATATCACTTTCATTCTATATATTATGTTTACTGCTAGATTTACCTATCTTCAGAGAAGACATAAAAGTAGACTCAATAGATGGTACAACACTATTATCAAAATTGTTCAACTCAAATTTTGTTAACTTACCAATCAGACTATCAAGAGTAAGAGTACTACCAGGTGCAGACCTCATTTCATGTATAGCAGATATTCTGATTGCATATGTAGGAAACAAGGTTCTTAGAATCTTACTTACCACTGTATCTTCATCAATGACACCACCAAATCATCGAATAGCATTGACTACCTCTTTGATTTAGTTTTTATATTGTGTAATGTTTTCTCCTTCCTTCATTTTCATATCATCAAATCTACCTCTCAAGCTTTTAGCTCTGGCTCTCTTCACATTTGCATCACCACCATAGACTTGAGCAAGTTTATCCCACATTTTCTTTGTAGTAGTGCAAGTCTTGACATCCTCAAATTCAGCATCAGATAGAGCAAAAACAATCTCTATCATAGTAATGTTATGTTCATGTCGGTCTCTCAACTAATCAAGATTTAAAGGTCCAGTCGATGGTTGTATGTAGCCATTGTTCGTAAGGTTATAGCAAAATCACCAATTCCAGATATGTGAAGTTTCATCTGACTTTTCCATATAGTAAAGTTGTTCTTATTCAACTTCAGCACTTCCCTCTTATACATCTTGTAATCTTTCTACTAAAGTCCTTAAAACTCTGTTCCAAGAAACCAATGCTCTGATACCAATTGTTAGAATAACTGAGAGGGGGGTGAATCAGTTAGATCAGTTATCCTACTATCCCAAATACAAAGATGTAACACTCAAAACAATTCCAATAAATTCTCCAGCTCGGTAACATAAACTATTAAACTGTCTATGCCTTTTACCAATTACTGGTTAATTAACTCACTTTGATTACCAACCAAATCAAATATGCAGTGTGTAAAGTATGAAAATAAAACAATCATCACAGAAACACATAACACAATGATTTAACATGGAAACCCTGCTAAGGGAAAAACCACCTGGGAACAGTAACCCAAAATAATTTTCACTCTTCTAAAGTGAGCTCAGTGAAGAGCCAACCCTATTAAAGGTTATAAACACACTGTTAGGTGTGACCTTATTAGAGGATTTAAGACTAACAGTTAACTTTCGACCAGTATTCACTATGGGGTCAATAAGATAACAATGTACATTCCTTGAATGACATAGGGGCATAACATAAGACAGTTAAGTCCACTTGGTTAGGATATTTTCTGTATCAATGGTTAAACTAAAAAATTAGTTGATCTGATTACAATACAACTTAATTTGCAGATGTTCAGATCTATTCTAAGCCCATAAAAATCCTTTGATCAATATTTCAATTCACTTCCTCAACTTACTTTCACTCGATAATAGCTATCTGATGCTCAATACTGTTTTACAATTTCATTCTCCTTTAACCAATCTGATCAGGCATGCATGAAAATGTATTCATGCAAAATCTCTGCAGTCTTCTTTCTTCTGGCATAGTTTCAACAATGAAACTCATATCTCTTATATAGACAGATAAACCATTTTCATATCAACCATCATATTTTTCCCCTTATCCTTCTTCCTTGATTTTGCCTCTTAAACCTTCCTTAGAAGTTGTGTCAATAACACGTTTCAATTCCATCCTTTAAATCTTCTCTAAATTTTTCCAGTTGTGGATCTCATAACAAACTTTATCCTCAATCTCGAAATCATAACAATTTCTAGCTCATCATTTTCTATTGGCTAAACTAAGCATTTAATACTTTCATCCATACTCGATTAACAAAGAAATGCATCATCAAATACAAGCTTGGTTAATACTGTCACTCGGTATACACTACACTGGCTCAATGTATATTGAAGTCTTCATTTACCGAACACATTGCCTTGTACAATTTTGCTTCCTTCTTCATAATAGATTAATGCAACATAATCAAGTCAATAATATGAGATCATAGACTCATCAATAAGTTACCCAAAGTATTCCTTATCCTCATCTATCATATCCATCTTTCTCCATGTAGATATCTCAGTTCTTCTTCTTTTCTCTCTTTTTACAGATGTTTGTAACTAACATGATAAGTACTGTCAAAACTAGTTGACATCAATGACAACATAATGACTAATTTAATTATCTTACATATCATTTTAGTAACTCAGAGATATCTAATCACTGATCTTCAAGTCATTCAGGTATTCAATCTGTTGTATTTCATCATCTCTAAGATATTTTCTCTTTAGTGATTAAACTTCATTAACAAGAGATCTAGCTCTGATACCAATTGTTGGGATTATGGAAAGGTGAGTTACTGAGAGGGGAGGGGTGAATGATTAACCCTAAAAAAAATTTCTCTTAAAAGTTTTAAGATAAGTTCCTTTATTAGCCGACTGAAGTATTTATCATCTCCATTCATTCATTAACATAACTGAAATGTAAATACTTCTAATCTAATCAAATAAGCATACATGAAACTTCATACACATAACACTAAGATTTTGGTATCGCAAAAACCCTTGTAAGAAGGTAAAAATTGGGATGGGGATGACACCCAGAAAGCTTCACTACTGCAGTAACAAACTTGTTGGTTAAATCATACAAAATGATCACTTCTGATGATCTTACCTTGTTAGGGGTAACATAAAATATCTGCTAAGATCTACCTTGTTAGAGTATTTTAGCAACACTCTTCAAGTGTGCACTCGGTTAAGAGATTTACATAGAAAGACTGTTAAGTCTACTATGTTAGGAGATTTAAATTTGTAGAAATGGTTAGAATGCAGCAGTGAAATTGATCTGGTGGTAGCAACTTACTTTGTTGAATATTAGATCCTTTAAGAGCAAATAATAAATCACCTTGTTGTGATGAATGTCTCTTTCAGTACTGATCGGTAGCCTTTGAACTATTTCTGATAAAATTGAATACTTTATCAAAATCCTTTCAACATAACCCTTTCAAATCTTCAAATGTATCCCAATAGTGGCTACTTCATATGTCTCTCTTTTGATAAAATTGATATCTTGACATTGCTTTAAATCATAATGATTTGACCTAATTAGGGTTTTGTAACCATCTTGTAAAATCTTGATCACGATCCAAATAAGTAACCTAATTTAAAATAGCATAGGGATCGTAACCAATCAATGTTTCATTCCTAATAAATCTTTACCTTAATTTATGTAAACCCTTTTATCTTGGTAAAAGTTGTTTGCTTAGATTTTTGTGTCATTCCAAACTTTTATGTCAACTCTTGGATTACTTAGTAAATGATGTGTATGTGCCTTGGTATAATATTGGTGCTCGGTAATCCTATGTGCTCAGTAAACATTGTACTCGGTGACCTCTATGCTTGGTGACTAAACTTGTAGTTATGACCAATCAAACTATCTTGCTCTGGTTACCGACTATATGTATGACACAAATGACAACTCTTAATGAAATTAGGAGTAACAAAGTGTTCTATTTTTTTCTCCCTTATTCTTTTCTTTTGCTTTCCATGTTCAATTTCTTATCAATGTAATTTCTTCTCTAGTTTTTTAGTATCTCCTAAAGCAATGGGTGTTGAGGATTTAGGATTATATTACTCCTTTATTCATCACATGATAGTTATTGAATATCCACTTTGGTTGGTCATATCTTTTCATGGATATTTTTTTGAGATCTACCCATTTCTAATTACCATCCCCTAGACACCTAACCCCATTTCATAGGGTTACAACCTAGGGAATTTTTTGTAAACCAAAAGATTTTTTTCAAAGATCATTATTTTAAATCTACACTTTTTAAAAGTTTTGACCTCTTCTTTATTTCCTAACCAAGGTCTTTGAACTATAACCTTATGTCAATAAGGAAAGTAGGTTAGAGACCAGGTATTCTCTATGAGTTGTATCTATATCCTAGTGACAATAATAGTGGAAGGATCGGAGTTTGATTTATAATTTAGTGTCTATATTAAGCTATCAACATGAATTATATAAAACTACATGTCAAATAGCAAACACAATATTGCACAAAGCATTCATAAGTCTTTGATGCATATATGTATATATTCTCATATCAAGTTTGTACGCTATAATATCAATTGTATTATTTTAATATTATTTTCTTACATCTCACTTCCTATTTGTACATATTTGTTTGGTTTAGGATGTATCCCTTACAAAATACATATTTTCTTGTGATACCTAATCATCCCTATGCTCTACATCCTATTTATGATAGTTTGCAATAAGATTTACTATTATTTTACACCTATGTTATATTCCTTACCCTATCAACAATGAACATAATATATTATTTAAAATTTATTGAAAGGGGCATGTATTGAAAAAATTGACACAATGAAATATGTAACCAATTGTCTCCAAAAATTTATAAATTATGAAGAAATCATACACTTGTAATAGCAAACCTAGTTATTATTATAGAAAGTATTTCTAAAGTTTGAAAGATTTGGAAAAGTTTAAGAAATTAGAGCTCCCCAAAAAGAAAGACTTAAACAATTTGATTGATGAACTCATGGGTCTTTCTACCTCTTGTCATGCATTACATGCACATTCTCCTTGTGAAAGTCATATGAGAAAGTATGTCTATATATGTCTATCAAAGATCAAATAATTGTATATAAATATAAAAAAATGTTGTACATTATTTTTTTAAGAAAGGAAGGCCATTATTTTTTGATAAATGTATACAAGTAATTTATTATAAAACATTTTTAAAAAAGTGGTTAATCATCATTTTTAAGAGATAATATTATATATTACTATATATCTTTTTAAAACATGTATAAAATGTATTGACAGATATCTTTCTGGAACTGCCTATTTTTAATCAATCTCATCATAATAAGTGAAATAGATATCTTGAAAAGGAAATTTATCAATGTTTTTATATTGAATTTTGAAAGATATATATGATAGTGTACATCCTACCTCTTGTCAAGTATTATATTTAATTTATCCTTCTTATGTATGCATCATTGATTGTAAATATCATCTGTCAAAATATGTCTACATATTATCTTTTATCTACAAGATAACATTACCATATAAATCTTATTGCTTTAATTTTGTGTGTGTGTACACACACACAAATGAGCTTCATGATTATAGATAAAGCTTTATGTAAGAGTATATATGGTGTATATATTATCTCTATACAAAGAATCATTATTGAAAGATTTTTATCAATAGTCATTTTGTGAAAATTTGCATAAAAAGATGGATCAAGAAAGAAACAAATCTATACATATAGAGATTAAGGTTCTTATAATCTAACCTAGAACTTGGTTGTTACATACATTTATACTATTCAATGTACATATGCACCTCAAAGAAAGTGAGAAAGAGGCTAACGTAACGTTATAACATCTTCTTATCAAGGTATTATTTTAAAAGTTGCATTGTGACACAATTTTTATCCTAAAATTTGTATTATGACACAACTTAACATACACCCATACCAATATTTTGAAGGAGGAAGAAAAATTATTGATTAGATCATAAATGAACAAGGAGAGATTTTCAAAACCACTGCTTTCAAAATTAACCATTCTACTTGTAAAAATTGTTGATTCATAGGTTTAAGTCATACCAACGACTCCCTAACAACAATTGATTTACCATACAAACTAAAAAGACATATAAATATATAAATCACCACTCCACATTTTCCAGTTCATCTTCCATATGAATTCAACTAATATCTTCTAGTTTACTTTAAAAACAAGCATTACCACACCTTATTGAAGTATTTGTTTTAATCAATTCATGGAACCTTCTTTTAATCTATGCTTGGAATCTATAAAGCTCTATTATTGATTGTAAATATTTTAAAACTTGCTAGAAAGAAAATATTATTTGCCTCTTTGTATTTTTTTTTAAGTATATATATATATATATATATATATATATATATATATATATATATATATATATATATATATATATATATATATATATATATATATATATATATATATATATATATATATATATATATATATATATATATATATATAAGAGTATTAATTTTATTTTAGAATCATTTTATTTACTTTTAAATTAAATTTTCAATATATCAATTCTTAGTATATAAAAGTTTTCAGTTAATTAAAGTATATGTGTGTATATATATATATATATGAATTTAAAAATATTTTATTTAATTAAATATTTATTTTATTTTATTATACAATCATCTTATATATTATATATATTAACAGATATACTTTAATCCATTAAATAAAAAAAATTCTTTATATATTCATAATTTTTATGTTCTTATATTTCACCCATATTCACCTCTTCTTTGATTTTAATTCTTATTATTCTCTTTTTACTCTAACCATTAAGTTATTAAAAAATTATTAAAATATTGGTATTGCCATAGGCATTTGGTCTTTTGGTGAAATTGAATGGTTCTAAATGAGCCCTCCAAAGATCAAGTCTTTTTTAGTACAAAATATCAACACCATAAGGGAAGAGGTTAGGATCATGTCCAGGATGACTTGGATGGAATGGAAAAACTTCAATCATTGGCATTCAATCAAAGAGGTTTCATCATAAGGCTCATCCTCACAAATCAAATAGATAAATGATTATATAGGTTTGATATAAAACCCTCCAAAATATATTTCTTTAATATATTATCATTAATTATTTCATTTATAAATTAGTGTCAAATAAAAAATTAAAGAATTTTAATTCAAATAGTCACAACATGAGACTCATTGATTCTACTATAAAACATCTCGACCCAAAAAATATTTTTCCAATATTAACTTAGTGTCTTTTATTTGGAGGTTCCACTTCTAATAAGTGCTTGAGATTAAGATGTTAATGAATATAAATTTTTTAATAAGGCCTGTCTTTTCATTTACAAAATTTGGATATAGTATTTATTTATGTAAATATGTGCCTTGTGTTTTATTTAGTTTGATTGAACTATTTCTAAGGATACCTTTGGTTTGATTGAACTAGATTCTAAGAATATCTCATAAGAAAATCATTTTTTATTTTTATTTTTTTGATCGGTAAAAGGCCGAAGCCCTATAAATTTTTTATTAATATTAAAAATTATTTTACATTGTGACCTCGCTTGCTGCAGGCGCTGGTAGGAAAGAGCGGGGTTGAGAAAACCTTCAGCCTTGCTTGGGACCAGAGGTCCTGTACATATACAATAATTATGTGGGCATACCCACAACTCAACAGTTGTCGAGATTTAATAAAAATACATCGATATCATGGGCATTCCCACGCCTCTCAATCACTCAAGTTTTGACTATGGATACAAAATACAGTGGGCATACCCACTGCTCGATTGAAACGAGTAATGTTGTTACCTTTTTACATTGTAATTTTTAAGGATACAATTCCATGTCATATACAAGCATTTATTTTTATATGGATAACAGTCTTGAATTCTTTGATGATGAAGATATTTGGGTGCCTGCTTGAAAGATATCTCCTGAAAAACACAATAGACATCTTCCACGTCTCGAAGTCAAGGGTATCTATTATAATTAAAACAAAAAAATATAGAAGCCACAAAAATAATATCATATTTACCTTCCTCCAGATTGGAATATCTCGGGTACCTGTCTTGCTGCATAAGATAAAATTCTAATATAGTCCATACATTCCTCATTGTGCTAAAAAATTGTATCAAATAACAGGGTCTAAGGAGTTATTAACAAAATTATTAAACTAGAGATTTACAATTAACCAAACATCTTGACCATCTTTGGAGAGAGATTCATGCAAAGATTAGCCTTAAAAATCTTAATGTTAATGTTAAATAAAGTCCAACAAAAGGACCCTTCCTTCATAAAGGATGGACATGATCTTCTAAGTCAGTGAACCAAATAAGCTACCATATTTACAAGTAAAAGCCATACTTCTATGATTATAGGTATAAACATATCTTCAAGGGAGCTAATCTACTAAAGCTTATCTTATAACCCAGCTTTGAATTGGCTGTTAACATGATTTATGATCTTAAGAAACCTCTTCGCAACACTTCTGCATATATGATTGCTATATATATAATAACCATATTGACCAAAAAAATGACCTTGAGAGTGTAAGGAGTATAATTTATTAATTCCTAGATTAAAAGAACTATATGATTAAGGAATAATTGGGGGATGTCAACTATATGCATGAGCCATGACTATAGAAAGAGCTTATGTGGGGATAGAGCTCGAATGCATCTACTAAGAGGCAAGGATAGCTACAAGATAAAAAGGCCAGTAATGGATAAATCATTATTCCATTTATCGTAAGATATATCAGACAGGGGGAGGTGATCCTTTTCAAGTTGATACATATATATGTAATTATTAATGTCTTTTTATGATTATATTATTACAGAAAGTATCTATAAAACCTATGCTAATCTAAGGTTATATCTAATCATTATTACAAAATGAATCTAGATAAGTTAATACTGTTCTTGTTATACAGAGCACTGTTTCTATTCATTACAGACTAAAGATGTTTATAAATAATGGAATCTATTTATTATTTAATAGGTGTCTATTCATTGTTTTTTAGGAATACTTATCCATTGTTACCACTCCATTTGCCCCTAGATTAGCTAACTTATCCACCTCTGAATTGCCTTCTCTAAAGGTATGTCTGATTTCATATTTTATCATGCTTTCCATTAATAAATTAATCTCTTCTATTTTTGAGTTCAACATCCAATTGGGCATTTTTTTAGTGCGAATGGCATTAACTAGAATTTGGGAGTCTCCTATAATTACTTTTTTAATGTTGAGATTCTTACATAATTTAAGCCCTTCTAATGTTGCTATACACTCAACCATATTGTTTGTTGTAGGACTAATGGGTTTCGAGAATTTAGCAACAACTTCCAACTTCCAGTTGCGAATGATCCCTCCAATACCTGCTTCCCCAGGATTACCTCACAATGCTCCATCAAAATTGAGTTTGTACCAACCATCTTTTGGAGGTACCATTTACAGGAGGCTCTGTCAATTTTAATTTTGGGTCCCCCCTTACCATAAAGGGGAGGGATAGCTAATTTTGGCCATTTGCACCTAATCTTGTTATCCCAGCTCTTGAAAGAATCTTCATAGCTCATTTTTTCCTTTAGTTTTCTATTAATAATTTCCACGATAGATGCTTCTATATTATTTGTAACCGAATTCCCTGTTAATTTTTGGTCCGTAAAAATCCTTTTGTTTCTTTATTTCCATATTTCCCATGCTACGATTGAAGGTGCTATTGTCCAAATATCTTTAAATAAGTTATCTTTATAAAGAGAAGGCCAAGCTTTAAGGTTGCTAGTTAGATCGCAATGCTGTGCAGATTTCCATCCTAAGCTTTGATGTAGCCAATTCCAGCAATTTTGTTCCCTAATGATTGAATTGTAACCCTCCTTGACAGAGTAGTTACCATTATTTGACCCTGCCCATATTAGAGTATCTGATCTATTTTTAATTGTGATCTCCCTATCCTTCATTAATGCCAAGAGGTTATGTTTCTCTTGCCATACATCATCTATTTCTTTTAGATCACTCCAATTAGAATCTTTTGAATTACATAGGTAATCCTTAAGATGTAAACCTATGCCTCTCTTGCACTCTTCAATAAATTCCTTTGAGAAACCCAATTTATTAAGGGGGGTAAGGCATGCCCACGAATCATCCCAGAAAAGGGCTTGATCACCGGAACCTACATCCCAAGAGAGTTGTTGGCTAATAATCCCTCTGCAGTCCTTAATAAAATTCCATATCCGCGAGCCTTTAACATGGGAGTGTGACCTAAAGATATTGATGGGATCTGAGTCTGAGATGTACTTGTTTAATAATATGGACGCCCATTTACTGTTTGATTCTTTGTACATTCTCCATATAAGTTTAGCCCCTAAGGCTTGATTTTGCCAAAGTAGGTTTTTGATACCTAGACCCCCTTTAGCAATTGGTTTGCATAGGGTATCCCATTTAATCAGGGCGAGCTTTTTGTCTTCTGAAGGGCCCTGCCAATAAAATTCTTGAAACATTTTATCTAATTCTTTTTTAACGTTAATCGGGAGAGGTAGAATGGATAGATGATACATGGGAATGGCTGAAAGGATGGATTTGATCATTGTCGTTCTACCTACTTTAGTTAACCATTTACCTTTCCATGAACTTTTCTTATTTTGAACTTTGGTTATGACCTATTGCCATAATTTGGATGATTGGATACCTTTATCAAGGTCTATTCCTAAGTATTTGCACGGGAATTTGTCAATTTTATATCCCATCATACTACATATTTCTTTTTTGATTTTCGGGCAAGTGTTGATAAAGAAAATTTTTGATTTGGAGGGATTAACACACTGCCCCGAAGCTTTTGCGTATAAGTTAAGAACTTCTTTGAAGGCACTCGCTTCCTATCTATTAGCGTATCCTGGTAGAATTGTGTCATTTGCAAACTGTTGATGAGTGATATTAGGCACATTTTCTGAGGCCTTCCAACCCAAGATTCTCCCTTCCACTTGGTACTTTGTAATTGATCTACCTAATGCTTCCGCCATAATGACATAGAGAAAAGGGGAAAGCGGATCTCCTTACCTAATGCCCCTAGAAATATTAAAAAATCCTTCCGGGGTTCCATTGATAAGAATTGAAATTTTGGGGGTCGAGATGTAGTTAAAGATAAGGTTAACCCATTATTTCGAGAAACCAAAAGCTTCCATGCATTTACACAAGAATCTCCAGTCTATTTTATCATATGCTTTTTGTATATCAATTTTCATTAGCATACTGGGCTCCTTATTTAATTGTGCAATATGTACTATTTCTTGCGCTATAATAATACCATCCAAAATAGATCTGTTTGCTACAAATTTTGTCTGTTTTTCTAAAATAATAGTTGGAAGAAAGGTTTTGAGTCTATTTGCTAAGCATTTGGACAAAATCTTATATATGGTGTTACATAGGGATATCGGCCTGAAATCCCCAGGGTCCGTACTATCATTCTTTTTCGGAATTAAAGTAAAAAAGGTGTTATTGATTTCATTAAGAAGAGAACCTGAGTTTCTAGTTGCTTCCACTGCTTGCCAGATCTCTTCACCAACAAAATGCCAACATTTTTGGAAGAAGCCAGCTTGAAAACCATCTGGTCCCAGGGCTTTATCTGGATGGAGTTGGAATACTGTAGTTTTCACCTCCTCTAAGGATAGCTTGTTGTTCATAATTTTATTATCTGACTCAGTAATCAATTTAGGTATGGCTTTAAGCATATCATTTTGAGCATTGAAGTCAACTGCCTCTGTGTTATTAAGAAGGGATTTATAAAAATTTGTGATAACAATTGCGATTTGATCGGGATCTTCAGTAATACATCCCTCAGGTGTCTTAATTTTGACTATTCTATTAATACTCCTTTTATAATTAGTTGTATTATGAAAGAATTTGGTGTTACTATCACCCTCCTTAATCCATGACTCCCTGGATTTCTGATTCCAGAAAATTTCTTCTTTGAGGAGGATATCATTATATTTAGCCAACAGTTCTTTTTCCTTGTGATAACTGAGATCATTCATCCCTTGTTCTATTACTATATTGTTTAGATCAGTTATTTATTTTTCTAATTGAGTTTTCTCTTCGAATATATTATTAAAGTTGTTCTTGTTCCACTCTAAAGCCTTATTTTTGATGATTTTTAGCTTTACGATTAAGCAGAACATTTTTTATCCTTTAATCGAGATGTGTTTCCACCAGTCCTCTAAGAGGTTTATAAATTCAGGATTTTGGAACCACATAAATTTGAACTTAAACAGATTTCTCAATGGTTTGGAATTCTCTGTAATGGTAATCCTAACAGGAAAATGATCTGATCCTGCTTCTGGGAGGATCTCTGCATTGACTAAATGATTAAAGTTATCAAAGTTTGTTCTAATAAAGAATCTATCTAACTTTTTTTCTATGTAACTGAATCCAACTCTTCTATTATTCCATGTGTAAACTCCATTAATTGTATTGATGCTTATTAAATGATTATTTGCTGCCCATTTGCTAAAATCTTTATGGGCTTGTGATATATATTGAGATCCCCCATACTTTTCTTCAAGAGATAAAATAGCATTGAAATCTCCTCCAATAACAAAGGGATGTTCTTGATTATTTGTTAAAAGGACTTGTATCTCCTGCCATACTCTTATTTTCCCTTCATTAGGAATTAAGCCCATATACATTGATCAGGTAAAATTTTAAATCTGATTTTAGGCTTTTAATTGTTAGTGACATCCAGTTAACATTAGTAAGGGAGGGTGTAGCCACCACTTTATGAGGTTCCCATAGGACAGCAAGACCACCTGAGTGTCCTACTAACCAAGCATGTTCTGACTTCCAGATGCCTAATCTTTTACTGAATTTAGAACTTTCCTCTTTGTTAAGCTTAGTTTCCTGTAGAAGAATGATTTCAGACTCAAAGTTTTTTAAGTATCTTTTGATTAATCTTTGTTTGTTAGGGGCATTTATACCCCTAACATTCCAAGTAGTGACTTTCATTGCTCCTTGGGAAGGAGCTTCCCCTTCCCTACATGCAAAATGTCAGCTATCTTTTTTTGATTGCCTGCCTTGCCATCTAGAGATCTTAGTTCTACAGCTGATTTCCTGCCTCTTTTCTTTTTAAGTTTATTAATATTAGGGGTGCTTAGGCTACCTCTGGTCAAGGCTATACCCAATTCTCTATTTTCATTTGTAATTCTGAAGAGACCTTCAATTGCTTCTTTAACCAATGTTGAGTCTTCATGAGATCCTATTATCGAATTAGCCCGATTATCTGAGCTTTTTTGTTCATTAATTGTATGAGCTAAGGGTTCTATTCTATCTATAATCTCCTTACCAAAGATTTCTATAATATCTTTCGTTCTCCCTGGTAGCTCCAAATTTAAGGCTTCTATTTCTGGAGGTATTGAAACAACTTGTACTGTCCCCTCTTTGGTGGTTTGATCATTTTTAATTATATTTTTACTTTGTTGTTCATTTTTTGTTACTTCCTTACCTGGGAATCTAATGCCCTCATCTTTATTTTCTTCTTTAATACATTCTTGAATCTATTTGATTAGGATTTCTTTTTGAACTTTTAATTCATCAAAATCACAGATCTCATCTAGAAACAAATCCATTAATTCATTTGTTAGTGACTCTCTTAAATAATTAATGTTTTGATTTACCTCCTCTTCCTTTTTATTTACCTGATCTACTAATTCTACTATATTATCACATACAAGTATCCTAGACTGTTCAGTTTGATGATCAATCCTATTTTCTTCAAGTTGTATATAGATTCTAATATTTTCTTCTATCTCTATAAATTTTGGTTCAATTTCCTTATTATTAGACTCACCCTTAATGCTTAATATGTTATCACTACTTGGAGATAAAGCTACAATGTTTTGAGGGTTATCTAGGACTTTAATAGGTAAGTTAATAGTATTCTTAACTAAATTATCTTCCTGAATATCTGCAGGAAATGTACCTATCTAAGGTAATCTGATTGTGTTACTATAAGCCTGAGGGGAAACAGGGGTATTATTAATTACCATGTTTTTGATAATACCTTTATTATTTTGGATAGCTATGCTCAAATTTTTATCTATATCCTGCCCTGATTTAGAGGTATTGAGAGAGGTTGGAATCTCCTCCTTATTCTGTGGGTGTGTAGATAACATGTTAAGTAGACAAGTGTCAGATGGTAATGGGGAAGAGGGCCTAACTAGAGCCTATTTCTTAATAGGATTAATATAGAAGCCACCTATGTCCTTGCAGAACTCAACCTCCATTTCTTTATCAAGTTGGGTTAATAAGTTTATGTTTTTTCTTGGCTTTTGAGAATTAGCTTTAACTTCTATAAAATTCTTAAGAATTATAGGATTAATTATTACAGAATTATAACTGAAGTTTAGTAGAATGGGAGGAATGCATTTTTGGTGAAAGTCCATTTCCATGATTATTGTTTTGTCAACTAGAGTGGGTGTTGGTTCAATGATCCTTATGAATTTTCCAATTTTATTACCTATCATACTAATGTTTTCCTTGCTTGATAACTCCAGGGGCAGGTTATTTAAAGAGACTATCTTTTCTACTCTAAAATCTTTTAAGTACATAGGATTGAATAATGGTATCCAATCAAACAAAGAGAAATATATGTTCCTAAATTTAATGTCCTTTTTATCCATAATGTTGTTTTTCAGTTCCTTTCTTTTACAATCTATGTAAATGAAATGTTCCATAAGGTGAGCTATACTTACCTCCCTTGGTACTATTAATGATAATTCTACTATCAAATCATTAATAGGTACTCATGTCCCCCTTCCAGAAATAGATTACCCTCATCTCTGCTAAGTACTTCTGTTGTTGTAGAAAGATATCATTATCCAAAGTAATAGTATCATGATGCCGAATAAGATTAGCCTTACCTATTTTTTGATGGATAACTCACCTATGTGGTAGCATATAAGCTACAGACTTAGAAGTTTCATGAGAACCAAGATTATTCTTATCAATATACAAATCATGATTACTCTTATTATTACTAACCATAGTTGTTGATTGCCTCTCCAACCTTCTACGGTGAGGAGGGCTATATTTTGATTTGTTAGTCATTTGCGCATCACAACCAAGAGATATGCCATTTTGATTAGTATTCCCTCTAGAAAAGGGTGGGATCTTTGTGTGATGAGGGTAGGACTTTGAGGCTTTAGTATGGAGCACATCCATCTTATTTTGTCCTGCCCTATAGCCCTTATCCACAAAGGTCCCATTCCTTTTGTGGGGGGGAGAGTATTTCATTTTGCCATTATCTTCCTCTTTAAATACATCAAAGGAATTATTTATAGATAAAGTAAAAGGACTATGGAATTGCTGATACCTGTTAAACTTTTTCTTGTTTTTTACCATTTGCCAAGTGAAATTGTTCTTCGTTATACAGACGGGAGGTGCTTGAGTAGGTAAGATGCTGCCTTCCCCCTTTGCAGATAGGGTTTCATTGGTTCTGCAATAGCGCTCAGGTCTTCCCACTTTGGCAACCCCGTTGCCTTGGCAATTTTTGCATATTTCATTTGTGCAAAAATATTTATTTGTCTGTCCAATGTTTGTACTGAGAAAAATTTCAGCATAACATCCTTATTTTGCTTAGGGATTACAATGTTAGCCCTAGAGTCAAAATCAGGCTATACAACCCTAGCTTTATCTTTTCATTTTTCTTCCTTAGATGCCATATCTTGTTTTTCTTATTGTGGTGCTTCTTTAGAGTTTATAGGGGAACATTTAATTGGAGCTGAAACATCAATGGAGGGATTTGGTTTTGCTCGGCTGAATAATGTAGTCAATTCCAAATCTACATTTTGATCCGCTAATTTCTTCTGTTTAGCTATGAATTCCTTAAGATGGTCATACGTAGGGTGAGGCTGCACCAGTTTTCTACAATCCTTCTCCTTATGGCCATAAAGATAATAGCTATAGCAGTAACTTGAAAATACCTCTTTTTTGCCTTGCTGCTTAGCATCCTCTGTACCCGAATTGGGCCATTCTTCCCTAGATTTCATCTTGCTGAAAGAGTTAGCATTCTTTGTAGCATTAGAGTGAAACAAACCAATATCAATCTGCCTTTTGTGGAAGGTGAAATTCCTTTTCGCATGTGAGGTTCGCATATTCTCTTTTGCCTCTTCTAGTTATTTTTTATGCTTCCTTCCTTGTCAAATTGTGGATTGCACCCCTTCCCCTTCAAATTCGTGACCTTCTACTCATGAATTTCAGATCTGCACCCCTTGGAACAAAATCACTCCCTTAAACTCCTTAATAGTGCCTTGACTATTCCTCTTGCTATACCAGATCTACCTTTGATAAATTTGGATCTGCACTTTCAATCATTTCGGATCTCGTTGCCTTATGACTCCAATCTGCTCCTATAATTTAATGTCACTGCTCCCTTGATAAATTTGGATCTGCTCCTAAATTCGGGCCTGCTCCTCCAAACTAAAGTCGCAGGTCCTGCTATATTGGAAGTCGTTGCCTCTAAGTTCACTATCGCTGCCTTCTTGTTAAGGCAGTTCGCTGCTCTTTTAACCCAAGTTCGCTACTCTCTGCTTGTTTTGAAAGTACTTCATTCTAGTGGCTTGAAAAAGAAATCTGAATGTTTGCCTCCTTGCTTGATAATATCTTCCTTGGATCTTTCAGAATTGCACAATATGAAAAACTTGAATCTTTTCTTGATGAACTTGCCTTCTATTCCCAAATTTGATGCTTCCAACTTGATGATAATCTAAAATTGATCACAAAATCCAAACTTGATCACCTTGCCAAATGATAATTCTGAGTGTGGGTGTCTTGCAAAATGACAAATCTAAGTCTTGATGCTTGCAAATCTGAACTTCTACCTTCCCAATTTCAAAAATTACAGCCTCTATATGCTTGCAAATTGAAATCTTCCTTACAAAATCAGAACCTTATGTTTTGATAAATTCTAGAAATGGAGGCTTGGAAATGTGAATCCAACCTCAAATTTTGAAAATTCTGAATATATAAACCCTCAAGATCTGAATCCTTCTTGCAAAATCAGAGCTCTAACTTTGACAAAATCTAGAAATGATCATCCAAAACAGATATTTTTCCCTTTCAAAATGACAAAAATCTGAGAGTGGATTTGAAAAAAATTGAAATCCTCTTTACTAATTCTGAACTTGTCTTGGAGGAAAAAAATTTGGAAATAGAAACTGAAAACTAAGATCTTTCTCCTAATTGCAAAAATCTGGGAGCGTATGCCCTAGATCTGAATTTTGGATGCCCTAGATCTGAATTGAAGTCTTCCTTTTGCCAAGAAAAATTGAAATTCCCCTTTAGATTTTTGGAAATGGCTGCCTCTATATGCCTAAAAAAATCAAAATCCCTCAATGATTTTCAGATCCAATGCCTAGAAAAATCGTTGCATGTATAGGATCCAAAATCACTGCCTTGCTATGTACTTTCGCTAAACACTACAATATCTTATTACTCATTAAAATTGATAATAAGATTTGATTTTTTTATAAAGAATATTTTTTTAAAAATCAATTTTCATAAATTGAACACCACAGAAATCTTATCATCATATAAAGATTGATTGAGAAGGATTGATTTGATTGCAATGACTGGTGAGATGTAAGAAAGAAGATTCAAAACCTTTTAAAGTCATGCATGAGAAATATATTTTGTCTATTCCCCATGAGTGAGTCAAGCATTTTGGTGTGACCAAACATTATAACTTTCTCCGTGACATGGAAGTTGGACCAGACATTTTCTTCAACCAAGAACTTTCTCCATTCACTTTTTCTTCAAATCTTCAATCTCGTGGTTGAATTTTTCGTGGTGGGAACGATCTAAACAAAAGCCATAGTAATTGGTCCTCCTTATTTTTCAAAAATTTTGGGGTAATAGGCAGAAGCCAATAATGTTCTTTTTTTTAACCCTTGGTTGTAAGCACTACAGGCAAGAAGCCCCACTATTTCGCCAAGGGTCAAAGTCAACAACTCTCAATTAAGAACAATAGTAGAGAGTGACCCTATGGAGACTTGAACCTTTGTTGTAGGCACTATAGGCAAGAAGCCCCACCATTTCACCAAAGGCACAAGCCTCATAAGAAAATCATTTTTATTTAGGTTTGTATTTTTTTTTTGGCAGTATGACTTATTACATATGCATATCAACAAATGAAATGATTATGAGAAGTCAATCTCTCTCTCTCTATTGTAGTTTATCTTCCATTTACAAATATTCAAATATTCCATTATTCATCCTTATTCATGGAATTTTCTCTACTCCCATATATTCCCCACTTATTATGCATATTCATACACTTAGATTATGGCAATGGTTGAAAGATGATTATCTATATTTTTATCATAACATTTGAACTATAAATCATATATTCATATTTAACTCATATATGCTCAAGAAGTGACATGATGAAATATGAATTGGGTTGATCTTAATTTTTTGGATTAATCTATGATGTGTATAATCAATATCACATCTATATATCCAACCCCCATAATTTAAAATTCAAATCTAAAATTCGGCTAACTCATTCCTATTATTTTCCTACCTAGAGCCAACTAAGCACATACCTGAGAAACTTATTTTTATATAATTAAATTTAAATATATTCAATTAAATTCATTTAATAATCATGTAATAATTTTAATATCATTTATACTTTTAAAAGGAACATGCTAGGAACAATTCAATTAGGACACCTAAAATGAATCTAATTTTTTGTCATATCATTCTAAAGCATTTGCATGTTTGAAGCTTCTTGTTTTCAATCACTCACATAGTTGAATGTCAAGTCTCATTTAGGGGTAGACCTAAGATTGAACATGTACCCTAATGATTTGGGAACCCTAAATGTATTTTTAAATATCACCAATCCTTAGAGTAGAGAAGACAAAAATGAATCAAGAGAACTTGGAGCCAAATTTGCACACTATTATAGATCAAATTCATAGCCAATAACAAAACTTGCGTTCATAACAAAGACTTAAACCTATAGAATCAACTCTCCATAGAGTACACAAACAATTATAAATTTGTGGTGGATTACAAGTGTTTAATTATCACTTTTAGTTAAAAGAACATTTTGATTAAAATAATATCTTAAATATATTTATATACCATGTTCATGTCTAGAGATTAGTCCATTTGTCCTTTTGCATTCAATCTCTTAGCCTAACATTGAATGTTTTGATATAGCTCAATTATTACACCTACACCTATTGCTTACTAATTTAGGTTGATACTTTTTTATTTGTATGCATCATATTTAATAATCTTAAATTAGTTTTAGGAAAGTACTTTCCTAAGTAGTAACACTAAAATAGATATAGTACTTTCCTAAGTAGCAACAGTCTTACCAGTTAAGGTTTGACATCAATGACAACAAAACAATTGTTTCAATTGCAGTTTCCAACAATCTCCCTCTTTGGCATTGATGGCAACACCATATGATATCATCTGAATAACACATGGATTACCAACCAATCCAAAAAACTTATGTCCATCAGAAAAAAAAATGTAATATCCTTAGCTTCATTTTGATTCAGAATCTATAAGCCTCCTTCTGTGACCGTCAAAAATATCTAAATCTCCCTCTATCCTGATCCTTCATTTCAATTCATCATCTCCTTACTTTTCTTTTCAGTGTCATGTGTTATTATATCATCTCAGTTCATCTCCCTTTTTGACAAAAATGCCAATGTAGCAACTAAAAACATACATCCATCAGATGTAGATATTATCTATGTAGCTCAATGTTTCTCCCTCTATCATTTTGCTTATGACTAATTCCTTGTCTTTGCTCTTTTTCACAACTCTAGGCCACTCCTAAAGTGTGACAATCTTCTACATCAATCTGTCAAATATTCTGTTGTAGCATATTTGATGCAATGCTCCTAGCTTAACTAGGCAGCCTTAGTTAGGGGAAGGACCCCTAATTGACTTCTCAAATACTCATGTGCTTCTTTAGGTAAAGCTTTAGTGAATATGTTTGCTAATTGTTCCTTTGTATTCACATATTCCATTCGGACTTCTTTATCTTGTACCAATTCTCTCAAGTAGTGATACTTGATTGCTATGTGCTTGCTCTTAGTATGCATCACTAGATTCTTAGAAATGTTGGTAGCACTTGTGTTGTCATAGAAAATAACAACAGGTTCAATGATTTCTTCTTTCATGCCTACCAACAATTGTTTTATCCATACCAAATTTGAACAATTTACTACAATAGCAACATACTTAGCTTCAGCAGTAGATTGGGAAATGCAATTTTGTTTCTTGCTCGTCTAGGAGACTAATCTTTGTCCAAGAAAGAAAGCTCCACCACTAGTACTCTTTATGTCATCTACATTTCCTGCCTAATCAGCATCTGTATATACTCTTATTTCAAATATTTCATCCTTCTTGTAATATAGCCCATAGTCAGCAGTCCCTTTCAAGTATCTCATAATTCTTTTCACAGCCATCATGCATGTTTCCTTAGGATTGGCAGAGAATCTTGCCACAATCCCAATAGCTAGTGCAATATCTGGTCTACTATGTACAACATACTGCAATTTTCCAATCATGGATCTGTACAAAGTCTGGTTCACTTCTACAGCATCATCATTCTTAGATAACTTTTGTCCAGTGGCCATAGGAGTACTCACTGGTCTAGAGTCTTCCATCCCAAAAATTTTCAGTATTTCATTAAGATACTTAGACTGTGTAATGAAAATTCCTTTCTTCATTTGATATACTTGTAAACCAACAAAGAATTTGATCTCACCAAACATTCTCATTTCAAATTCAGTTTGCATTTCATTTGAAAATCTTTTACACAAAGCATCTTGTCCACCAAAAATAATATCATCCACAAAAAATTTTGCCAATAGAATACCTTTACCTTCTTCATCTTTCATGTACAGATTGCTTGTGTCATTAGTTCTTGAAAATCCAATCTGTATCAAGTAGTTATGTAATCTCTCATACCATGCTTTGGGAGCTTGTTTTAATCCATATAGTACTTTTTTCAGTTTGCATACCATGTGTCTTCTGTTTGGATCAATAAAACCTTCTGGTTGTTCTATGTAAACTTCTTCTTCTAGTATACCATTTAAGAATGCAGACTTGACATCCATTTGATAAACCTTGAAATCTTTATAAGCAACATATGCAAGCAGAGTTCTTACTCCTTCCAATCTAGCTATAGGGGAAAATGTCTCCCCATAATCTATTCCTTCTTCTTGTGCGTAGCGTTTGCATACTAGCCTAGCTTTGTTCCTAGTTATTTCACCTTTTTCATTCAACTTATTCCGAAACACCCACTTTGTTCCTATAACATTTTTGTTTTCAGGTCTCAGCACCAGAATCCAAGTATCATTCTTCTCTATCTGGTCAATCTCTTCATTCATTTCTTGTATCCAGTCTTCATTTTCTAATGCCTCTCTAGTTGACTTAGGTTCAAATTCACAGAGTAAACATGTTGGATCCTTTGTCTTACTTCTGGTTAGAATTCCAATATGCTTGTCTCCAATTATCTATTCAGGCTTGCGATGTCTTCTACATATTTTGCCAAAATAGGTTCAGCTCTTCTCTCTTCTATTTCATCAGGTTCCTCAACAAGATTGTCAGATTCAGCTTCTGAATGCTCAGCAACCTCTTCCTGATACTCGGTAGCATCATCTTGTCACTTGGCATGTTCCTATTCTCTTTCGACATTGTTTTCCTAATGCTCAACAGCATCCTCCTGTTGCTCGGCATTGCTTACCTGAGACTCAGCATCAAGTGCAAGTTTGTTACTTGCCTCTTCTTCTTCTTCAATATACACAAAAGATCTATAATCTTCTGGTTCTCTTTTGCTGTCAACTTCATTTCTTTATGCATACTCATCAATTTTGACATTCACACTTTCCACAATTTTGTTAGTGTTAGAGTTAAAACACTTATAAGCTTTACTTTTTGTGGAATACCCTAGGAATATGCCTTCATCACTTTTAGCATCAAACTTTCCATTCCTATTGTCTTTTAATATGTAACACTTGCTTCCAAAGATTCCAAAGTATTTAACACTTGATGCATGCCCATGCCATAATTCATAGGGTGTCAGATTTGTACCTTTCTTGATCTGTACCCGGTTAAGAGTGTAGATAGTTGTACTTATAGCTTCTTTCCAGTATTTCTATGCCACATTCTTTTCAATCAACAATGTCCTTGCACAATCCAAGATAGATCTATTTCTTCTCTCTACTATACCATTTTGTGGAGGTGTTCTAGGTGCAGACATCTATCTTTTGATCCCTCTATCATTGCAAAATAGATTGAATTCATTTGATGTAGATTCTCCACCTTGATCAGATCTAAGACATTTAAGGTTCCTATCTGTCTCCTTCTAAACCTTAGCCAAATACCACTTAAAGAATTGAAAAGTGTCAGATTTTTCTTTTAGAAATGTTACATGCATCATCATGGTATGATCATCAACAAAAAAGATAAAATATCTAGCACCACAGTAACTTTGTACGCCCATAGGTCCACAAAGGTCAGTATGAACCAAATCTAAAATATTTTTAGAAGTAAAGGATTTGCTCTTAAAACTTGACTTTGTCATTTTTCCTAACTGGCATTCCTTGCACATCACATTCTCAGGTTTCTTTAATCTAGGTAGACCTCTTACTTTCTTCTTCTTACTTATTGCTACCAGATTATCAAAGTTAACATGACATAGCCTCTTATGCCATAACCAAATGTCATCAAGTTGTGCAACCATACATGCTTCTTCAGATAGTTCAAGATAGAACAAATTACCTCTAGTCTGTTCTCCACTTCTGATCAATTCACCAATAGCATCAAATATTTTAGCTTTCTTGTGATGAAATTCCACTTGGTAACTAGTCTTGTTGAGCTAAGAAACACTTAGCAAATTATAATTTAGACGTTCAACCCAATATGCATTTTCACAAGAGATCTTATTAGTCAGTTTAATCAAACCTTTTCCTCTAACGGGACATGGTGCATCATTACCAAATTTTACACTTTTACCTCTATAATGATGTAAGGTCTCAAACTTACTCTTGTCACCAGTCATGTGATGTGAACAGCTACTGTCAATAATCCATTTTTCATTCTTGTTCACATAGGAGATCAATGTAGTTTTCTCATCCTCATCAGATTCATCTTTCATTGCAACATAGACTACCTCAATTTCAACATCATCACTATCAATGTCAGTTTCTTCTTCAGCAATGTAACAAGATTTCTTACCTTTTCCTTTGTAGTCTTTGTGCCTTCGGTAGCTTATGTCATCTCTTTTGTCTTTGTGTTTTCTTTTTCTTTCTTCATCCTTATCCTTCCCATCAAGACATCTATCAGCTATATGACCAACTTTATTACATGCAAAACATATAATAGGGAGTTTACCTTTATATTTTCCTTTTCCTCTTCTCAGTCTTCTAGCCATAAGAGTTTCTAGATCTTCAAGTTCTTCATTAGAAGTGTCACTGTCACTTTCACTTTCACTTTCACTGATGCAACTTTCTTTTTCTTTGTTTGTCTTGTCTAGAACTAATTGTGACTTAAAAGTAGATTCAACATTTCCAATACTACCAACAATGAAGTTATCATATTTAGAGAATTCAAAAGCAATCAGCTTGCCAACCAAACTTTCCAAAGTAAGCACATTTGTAGAGTTACATCTAGATTCCTGAATAGCTAAGATCTTAATAGCATATATGGGATGCAGAGTTCTTAGTACTTTTCCAATTATAGTTTCATTATCAATAGTCCCATTTGCTCCTCTAATAGCATTCACAACTTCTTTTATTCTACCACAATATTGTGCAATGTTCTCACCTTCTTGCATTCTCATTTCATCAAACTTACCTCTGAGACTCTCAGCCTTAGCTTTTAGTACATTTAGGTCACCACCATAGATCTTTGCAAGAGTGTCCCACATCTCCTTAGCACTTGTGCAATCCTTAATGTCCTCAAATTCTGGATAGCTTAGGGCATATGCAATTTCTAGCATTGCCTAATTATGTTCTTGCTTAGCTCTCATTTCCTTGGCAGTCAAAGGTGTGACAGGTGAGACATAGTCATTCTCAATGTAGTACTTTACAGAATCACCAATATCGGCCAGATGCAGCTTCATCAAGCTTTTCCATGCAAGGAAGTTTTCCTTATTCAGCTTCGGTACCTCCTTCTTATACATCCTGATCATTTGCTTCAAGTCTCTTTAAACTTGATTTATGTAAGCAACACAGCTCTGATACCAATTGTTAATATGACTTAGAACAATAAAGAGGGGGGGGTGAATCAGTTGTTCTCAGGTCCTGATGTATAAAACAAACTTCAAAAAAATTTCTCTAAATCAGATCTAACAACCAAAACCAACTCGGTCATCACTGATTCAATAATAGAAACATATAACATTACAGTCCACTACCCAGCTATATCTAACTTGTAAAACATAGAAATGTTCAAACCAAAAGATTCACACAAGCATTGACACTAGGATTTATAGTGGAAACCCAATCTGGGAAAAACCACTTTGTAACATGCTACTATTATTTTCACTCTTCTGAAGTGAGCTCGGTTAAAATCCAACCCTATCAAAGGTTACAATACACATTGTTAGGTGTGACCTGGTTAAAGGATTTCAATCACCCTATTAAAAGTGAGCCTTGTTATAGGACTTACATACATTCCATTAGAAGGCAACCTTGTTCAAAGGATTTAAACATATGATTGTTAGGTCAACCTTTGTTAAAAGGATTTTGACCATTACAGTGGTTAGAAAGTAGCAGTGGTAATGATCTATAAAACATACAACTCACTTTGTAAATATCAGATCCAAATTTCGTACACAAATGCTGGTTTACTGACTTTGAAACTTTGCCATTTCCATCTCTGATCTACTTGAAACTTTTCTTCAAGCAATCACCACACTTCTCCTTCAACCTTTTCCCTTATACAATGAATAACATCTACTGATCTTCCAACGTCCTCTTTTCACCCATGCACACACATACCTAATGCTTAGGTTCCCTTAATACTTCCTCAATTAGGTTAACTCATCTTTTTCCACTCAATCTCCTTCATAGATCTTAGGGTTAGGTCAGATTCATTGAATCTACCCGCTTTATGTTCTTCGGCTCCTTTTCTAGAAACATCTCAAATATCTTAAAGATTTACAGTAAAAAAAAAATTCAGTGCATTTAATGCTTTCAAATAATCAATAAATAAAGTCAACACATTTTACATAATCCAAGAATTTAACAATGTCGGCTCCAAATCTGAATTCTCTTCAAATATAAAAATGTTGATGCTCGGTCAATACTATGATCAACTACTCGGTCTTCATGTAGAAAGCTTGGTCATTACTAAAAAATTGTTTCCTCGGCTTACACTATCTTCCTCGGCAATTAACTGATGTTCGGTTGACACTAGAATTTTTATTGGCATATACTAACACGGTCGACACTAACATTACTCGGCTTGAACATGATTTCTCCACTTTTGCTCGGTGAAGCCTACCAGTTTAGTCTTCAATCTTACTAAGATAAACAATACATTGTCTCATCATTGTACCACATAATCAAGTACACTTTGTAGTATCAAGATAACTCAACCTTTCCTTAGGTGCTATTGTTACCAACCTTTCCTATCCCCTTAGCAACACTCAAATAGATATAGTACTTTCCTAAGTAGCAACAGTCTTACCAGTTAAGGTTTGACATCAATGACAACACAACAATTGTTTCAATTGCAGTTTCCAACGGGTTGATACTTTTTTATTTGTATGCATCATATTTGATAATCTTAAATTAGTTTTAGGAAAGTATTATTTTCTTACAATTTCATTGAAACTCTTTGATCTTTCACAAACTAGTTTCCTTCTAAGGTTTCTCATCAATATTATGGTTTTCAGATCTAATATAACTCTAATTCATCTCATTTTCCTACAGGTTTTGATCTACATTTGGTTATTCATTTCACCTAGGGTATACACATACATAATTATGTATCTCCTACATTCTCATTGTAAGATGTTCTATCATTATGGCCCCTTTAGTTCTTACTTTTTGGCTGATTTGTACACATATATTTCATATTTTCACATGTTCATATTTTTCACTACACATAATCCATCTATCCTTGATATTCTTATGAAACATTATACTGATGATAAAAATATCTTCTATGGAGGTGTTAGTCTACCTTGTCTCAAATATTCTCTTCTTCATGAAGTTGATTAATATGCAATTATGTACATAAACACTTATTCAAATTATTTATTCAATTCATCATGATCCTATTATTTATGATAATTATAATCATCTACTTATTAAGGATTTATCATGTCTTAGAAATGCATCTAGCATGATGGTTATTAATGATATATTTATCTACCTCACCAATCTATGACATTGTTAGGTCTCTTGATGATATACTTCGTACATGTCATGTCAATCTTTTGTTCATGGTTTTATGTGCTTTGAATGTGACTTATTTTTGACGTGATGATAAATGTAATAATGATTATTCTACTACATTCCATACCAAGCATTTTGGCACTTACAATACACATGGTTTGACTTCACCTATATGTGAATATAATTAACCTTTATCCATTCTTAGCAATATACTTTTTTCTTTTGGATTACCTATCTATGGTGAGTGGTGTTTTTAGTTGAAAAAATTTGTCAATTGATGAATAGCTCATGTTCACTAATTTACATTTGACAAGTATATTGCAACCAATAAGGGGAAAAATTGTCATGGCTTTATGAATTATCAATCAAATACATGTTAATTTAGCACCAATTAATTAATAATACATTTATAATTAATTTTTCCCATGGTAAACTCTTTTTATGTGTAATAAGGGATCACCTAGTTTTTTTAGGCATATTTTAATTTACTAACATACTCACCAATAGCATTAAAGGTTCACCATATATGAAAACCAATTTCACCAATAACATGATAATCAAACAAAATAATCACCTTGACAACTATAATATGAACATTTTCACAATCACACACAACTCACTAAAGTTTTACTCCACTATTTTACAATCATGTGGGGTTTTCTAAATTTGTACTGCATTTTTTACAATCATACCACAAGAATTAACAAATATGAGTTCAAATATCATATGAATGTAACTGAAACTTTGAATTAATAATTTACACATTACTTTTCTCTCAATTCGGAGCATGAACAAGTTACAAATATAGGCATCAATGAGTCAATAAAAGAAAAGTGTTATTATATTTATTATTTAATGATATAATATTCCTCATGTTTATTTATCTCTTTTCCAATTTGGTTTCATTGGTACAAATGATATTGAGGAGGGAAGTATCTAGGCCCTAAGGATCTATATTCAATAACTCCTTATTGATCTTTATGTCTACCATATAGTTTCATTCTTACATGATATAGATGATATGATAAGATATTATTATTTGTGTTGGCTTTTTATGGTGAATCATGAGTATACACATATTATAAATTTTTACTCTTGAGAGATGTCGAGAAGAACAAGTTTTGTGAAATCAATAAAGGGATTCCATCAAAACATAGATATACAATGTCATACTTTGGAAATTTATCTTATCCATCAAATGAAGTTCAAGCTACAATATCAAGATTGTTACTATCTATTAATAAATAAGGTGATACCTCATAGGAATTTGCCCAAATTATTTTGATGATAATGCTACAAATAATGCTCCACACAAATCTTGAGGTAGAAAGTATAATAATATTAATAAATAAAACTCAACAAGGGATAGATAAGATCTAGTTTATGCATGAAAGTGTAAAGAAAGACTAAATGAAACATGGGGGTGTGATTGGGATAAGATAAGAAAATTTTAATTGATTTGGTATCAGAGTATCCATTCATAAAACTAGTATAGAATGTAAACAAAGATTAACCCCAATAGAATGTAGGAGTAATATGTGTAGTTGGATATATGGTAGGTACAAGAAGTTGCACTACAGTTTGACACCATAAAAAAAAATTGGTAAAGTTTAGAAAAAAATAATAGATGGAAAGGAAATATCATTGATGTTGGTTAATAGATTTATTCTTTAAAAAGAATTATAAAGAAAAACTCCAAATGCCCACACAGAAGAAAAAATACTACCAACAATTGGAAAGGTTATCATGGAGTTGATAAATTTCCTTTGAATTGAGAGGTACAACTCTCTCTTAGAAGGTATTCAATGAATTAATTGTTGATTATGTCTTTAACTAGAAGAAACAAAGGTGATTGACATTCATTTATCAACATGAAATGAATTCGATTAAAAATTTGAAAGATTCAGAGAAAAAAAAACAAATGAACTATAGATCACTTACTTAGTCTTCCCCATTATAGAGAAATCAAAGGGAAAATTAAACATTTTGATATGTAAAACATGGGTCACAAAACCAATAAATTTATATTGCACACATATACTTGACATGATGATACGAGATAATATCCAAAAATATGAATGAAATAACCAACTGATTAATGTCAATCAGAGAAATAAATATCCAAACCTACAGATCTGAGATACAAACTTCTCTTTATTTTTAAATATGTAATAAGAATGATCCCCAGATCATTTTTATCCCTTCCCTTAAAATTAAGTTGCAAAAATAAAAATATAATTCCTTCACTTCTTTTCTCTGTTACAATTACAAAACTTAGAAAGAAAAAAATTCCCCTTGTAGTCAATAGACTCCTTGGAAAAAGAAGTAGAACCCTTACCTCTGTCTAAATTTTTACAATAAATAATGTTCCTCTGTTGCATTTCAGTTCTCATAACCATTTATTGAAAACTTCCTTTGGTTATCAAGACTATCTTTTTCAATTATTTCCCACGACCATCTCTTGTTTATTTGCAACCATTTGAAATTTACTTTTATATATCCTTTGGTTGCTTTCCCACTTTGGAATTTAACAGTTTTATAAACATTTGAAATAAAATTTTATCATAACAATTTTTTATAAATGTAATTGGATTATGGATAGCTGGCATTTGTTGGTGATGAAGTGTTGTCATCATTTTACGACTATCATTGATAGTTTCAACAATACTGCACTCAGTCATTCATATCTTATGATCCATAATAATTTTACAAAACTCTATGGTGAGAATATGGAGAATTAGGTTTTCCCAAGCATATGTAAAATTTATCCCGATCCAATGGTGGGATTGTAAGTTACGTCCCCCGCACCGAGACAAATTTTTTTGTCTTTAGGAAATTCGTGATTATAGAATCTTCTTAAACTTTTCTTCTCCACAGTCACAGTAGCTGCCAACAAGATTTTTTGTCACTGAAATAGAGATCCAAATGCTAATGATGAGCTCTGTGTCGATACCCATGCCAGCCTCAAGTTGAAGATGATGTAAGTTTCCATCATGTGCATATCATATCTCTATTTTAACCCCCCTAATTTGTACATCAGCTTGTCATAGATACCTTTGCTACAACAATACACTACCTAGACTCTGAGTATGCACTAATTATCTTATCAATAAGATAAATGTCTGGAGGCTTTCCATGATATAAGCACAGGGCTGTTAGGAATTGGAACACTGAGAGGGGGGGGGGGGGGGGGTGAATCAGTGTTCACTATATTTTAACTTTTCACTTTAATTTGAATACTGAATTATAAATGCTTAAGTACTAAATTAAACATTCACATAAACATGAAACATGAAACCAACACATGACACCAATATGCTTATGGGGAAACCCAAATACGTAAAAATCCCAGTGGGAATTGATACCCACTAATAATCTGCACTAGTGTTTTGTGATCCTTGTTAGAAGATCCTTTACCCTGTTAGGAGTAGCTTTACAATGCTTTTAGTACTGTAGACCTGGTTAATGGTCGGACCCTGTTAGGAGTTTTTTACAATGATCCCTATTAGGGGATTGGACTCACTATCCTAGAGCTCACTACTCAAATGATGAAGGCTACAACCTTTTGAATCAGATACACACTATATCTGCAGGTGAACTATTCACTATGACACTGCTTGTCAGATCAGTTCCTTTGGTGCACTGATGCTTTCACCTCTAGCAAAGCTCTAATACATCATATGCTCTCTTTGCATACCTCTGCTCTATTTATCACAACTCTATTACAACTTCCATGACTTTTCATGATGAATACAATGGGCGCACCTTATATTTATGTGCTCATACCAAATATACAATTAGGTCGGCCCTATAACTAATTACAAATAACACTTCCAAATGAATTAGCTTAAGTGTGCTTACAATTATACATGTACATATGTTGGCAACCTAAATACAATGGGTGCATAGCCTCTACAACATTAATTTACAATCGTAAACCAAAATAGTCACTGTCATCTCTATGCTCTATTCTCTGCTAGCACACACTCGTTGTGTAACTTCAACTGACTGTAACTTTCACATCTTTTCATATCTACTTATGCGTTCTTAGACTAAGCATAAGTATAGTCTAAAAACCTTAACTTCCAAGGAGCATACCTTAATTCATCTGTACATAGGTGTGGTGATGCTCTGAGTCACTGGTGCTCTATATGTTGTACAGTCTTCAACACTTAACTGATTTTTGATCTTTACACTTAGTGCGCTGACTCCAAACTGCTATATGACTTTTTTTCCATAATGACAACACTATATCTAGTCATATATCTCAGTATAGACAACTTGCCAACAATTTCCCCCTTTTTCATTGATGGCAACAAAGGAATATGGCCAAGTCTCTAACTGTCCCTTTACACAAAACTTTTTGTCTTCTATACATTTTATACAAACTCTTATATCTCCCTATACATATATATACTCCATATTCTATACAACTCCCCCTTTGACATTAATGACAAAGGTGATTGAAAACTTTATCTACATACACTTGCTGAGGGAAAATATCTAGATATGCAACCTTGAGTTTCTGGATCTCCTTCTTCCAAAAGGTTATCAGAGAATTGACTATCTGTATATGGTTGCATAATGCATATTGAAGCTTCTCCATCTTCTCCAATTTTGTGATCAGACCTTGATCATAGGTTATCATGGTCACATCAATCTCCTTTATGTTTTGATTGAGAATGTCTAGTGAGGGCGCAAGAGCGCTCCTCAATTGCGTCTGTCTAGACCTTATCTTCTCCATTTATTTCTCTACCTTCTCAATTATATCCAACTGTCCTTGATAGACATTGTTACACATGTTCACATCAGTGGATGTGTCTAGCACTTAAATCTTCACCTTCTTAATCATTGCCTCTACATCTTTGATCTTCTTAAGATGGGCATCAATGAACTTATCTTGATCGATGGATTCTGTAATGACTTTCCTTCCTTGATCTACAAATTCCTTCAATGATGCCTAACCAGACTTAAGAGAGGTCAAGTCTAGTGCAAAATTACTCATCAGTTCATTGAGTCTCTTCTTTAAGTATTTCTCCTCTACCACTACGACTGCAGATTCTTCTAGGCTTGAAAAATTTACTTTGAACTATGAGATGACTGTGCTCACATCATCAACTGAATGTATATTTACCATTTTCTTACCTCTGGTAGCAAACTGTTCAAAATATTTATGGATTCTACTAGGAGAGGATTCCTCATTACTTGCTTCTCCTTGGCCTTCTCCATAGCTAGGACTCTGAACTTAATCAGGTCTTCTTCCTTCTAGGAGTCCAAACTGCTAGTGTCGGGTGTGAAACTTGACAACAATGCTGAGGAGGGAGTGACGGGAGTGCTATCCATCACCTATTGCTTCACCTTGACCAAATTAATAGAAGATTCATCTTTCTTTTCTACCTCTACTCTTTCTTTCTTTTCTTCATCAGATATATCTTCTATGATTACTTCTTCTTGTTGAGTGGGAGGGATATTGTTGCATAAGATTTTTTCTTCCTTAGTGCTAACAAATGCTTCCTCAAACTTTTCTAACTCCTTATCAGTAGCTGCCATGGCTATTTCCACATTATCTATGATAATTGTACTATCTTTGGGTGATTCAATCATGGGCACAGACTGGTCTGCTTTTGTTTGAGTTTTTGCTATGGGCGTTGAGTCCTAAAGACCTGTCATCAGTACATTAGTGGGCTCTGCCACTTTATCTTCCTTGATGGGTGCATGAGTGATGGGTGTAGTAGGTAGTTTGATATGTTTCTCCAATAACACCTTTTCAAAGGCCTTCTATGTTTCCTTCGTAATCAACTCATAATCTTTGTTCATAATATGAAGAGTTCTCATTTTTGTTCTAAGGTGCAGCTTCACCAAATTCAATATTAGTTCCACTTCTTCTTTAGAACATACTGGTAGAGTATATTCTAATAATTTTTCTCTGATCCTTAGATCTTCTTCATTTGCTTGTCTCTTCAGATTTTCCAAAATATCCCATACTTTATCTAGAATTTATGTTTTCAACTCAAGGACTATTTTCTTGAATTTTCATGTGTTTGTCAATCATACTATGAATTTCTAATTTTTCAATCTCAGTGTAAGATTCATAGAACTTTCCTACTTGATCAATTCTTCCCTCATCAACAATTCTTGCATTTAGAACTTTGAGGCTAGGTCTGAATCCTACCTGAGGAGGTGCTTGAGTGTTTTTCTTTCTCCTTAATGCTCGTGAGGATGGATGAATGGTGCTAGCTTCTTTCTTCCTTTTGAATAAAGGCTTATACTCTAGAGGAGTATCTTTGGGTGTAGAAGGAGTACTATCTTCTTTATCCTTTTGACTATCATCTTTCTCAATTTTTATCTTTTTCACCTTGGGATCTTCTTGTTCTTCTGTTGCACTCTTCAATTCTAGGGAAATCTTCTCATCCCTTGCTTAATCAAGGTCTTCTTGCAATACACCATGTATTCTTAGGATCTCTGATGTGACCTTTGCAACCTTTCTTTTAGTTTCAGTACTGTTTAGCTTAGCATCAACTTCTCTAGTCTTCTCTTCATAGGGTCCCCACCTAGGTTCATTGTGATCCTTAGGGGCTGATAGCAATACCTGTGCATAAGCTTCAAGAACTTGTTCTTCAACCTCATAGCCAAGTGGATGAATCCACTTAGTTCTAGGTTCCAAAGCTTCCATACATGTAGTATCACTCTCCACCATGAAGCATATTATATCCTTATACTTTTCTACAATAATCTCAAGAATCATGTACCTCATCTGCATTCTTGCTCTGAAAGTCTTCAATTCCAAAGTGATGTAATCTCTTAGTGTGCTTTTTGTGGATGCTTTTTTTTTATATCTATGGCATGGTAGGAATGGACTTGTCTAGATACAATTCTGACACTTTACCAACTATATGAAGGTACATATAGATGATTAGGGACCCAAACCTGAATACCTTAGTCTTATCATGTTTTATAGCTTTGATATTGTCTATCAACTATGTGCACAAGATCTCACACAAGTTGAACTCTCCATCTTCTTGCACAAGATGGATGACTACTAGAATAGTGCCCGCAGACACACTATTCACCCTACTGGTATGATGAAATCTATAACCCAATATCATTGATATCAACTTGATGTCTAGTTGCTCTATAGGCTCAATGGTCATGCCACACTTATCACTTCTGGATTTACACACTTGCTCCACCATTTTCCTGACATCCTTACCCACAGGAAGGATGGTGCCTGTCTTAGAAAGGCCTATCATCTCATGAATTAGGTCTCCTATTATTCTTACTAGTACATCTCCAATCCAAAACAAGTCATCATGGATTCTACTCAACAATATCTTAATCCATTTAGTTTCATAGAATTCATATGTCATGGCATATTCAACAATGAGGTGATCATTCCATTTTGTGTATTCATCCATGAATGTTTTGTCAGGTTTCAACATTGTGTCCATGTGCACCCTTAACCTATATAGTCCAATAGGTTCCTTCTTACAATAGATGTAAGCCCTTATGTCTTCTACATGCATGATGTCCATTGGCGTGCGAGAAAATGCTCCCTCTAAATCATCTAGGGTTGATTTAAATGGGTGCCTCTTGAAACATACCTCTTCTTCTCAGCAACATCAAAAACAATAGGAGTGGCCATGACTTACTTGATATTCACTTTCAAAATGATCTCTGAGATGTTCTGACGGCTTCTGAATCAGCGCAACGAGCTAGGGTTTCTTGCATCTGATCAAATGCACTACAATTACTGATAGCTCAATCTCCAAATCTTTAACAACTTCCAAGGCTCAATTTTCTCTCCAATCACTCTGAATATGAATGCAATGAGTGAACAAACAACTTTTTGTGTACTTAAAGTAAGAAATTTGCCATTAATGCAACTCGCGTAAACCAGGCTATCACTTCAAATTTTTAGACTCAATTTCTACTAACAATCAGCATGTGTGCTCTTGCACAAAGTTTCTTATACATTCCCATACTTAAGTCCAAAGGTGCATACTCTGAGGATGAGTATACTAGCCACGCAGGGGTCTAGAGCTAAATTAGCTCCCCCTATGACCCTGAGGGCCATTCAAGTAGATGTAGAGGGTGCATCCACTTGGGATGCATCCAATACATTCTAAACAAAATTTTCCTTCTTTCCTTATGACCAAATCAATCTCACATCCTCTGAGGCTTTCACAAACTTGACTTCTGCTTCAGGATCCAAAACTAGTTGTTTGGCCTTTTTAGGGCTTTCCTAACCTTGCGTCCTTCATCTACAAAACTTTGAGATATGTCCAGCCTTGTTATAGGTGTGACAAATCACTGGAGGTCTATTATTCCTCGGTGCATTGACATGAGTCACCATTCTACATGTTCTAGCTGAGTGACCGTTATTGTTACACATCTGACATGTAACATTCTGAGAACTTCTTGCATTGGTCTGATTCTGATTTCTTTGATCATGCTGAATCATGTTCTTCTTACTAGTCTTGCAATTTATTGCTCTATGACCAAATCTATTACATGTATAATAGTAACCATTAAAAGGTTTTACCTCTATATAGTTCCTTGCAATGTGTCCATGCTTGTTACATGCAAAACAGGTGCGTTCTACATGCTTGCGCTCATTCCTAGGAGGACCACCATTGTCTTTGGTTTGATCTTCAATCTTCTCATCATCAATAGAGTTCTTTTTTGAATCCTTTGTTGCTTGCATACTGTCAATCTAATTTTGTGCTTCATTGTATCCAATACAGCTAGTGTCTCCTTTGATTCTTCTTGCATATAACTGTGATTCTACCAATTCAGCACTAGTGTGTAATTTGTCAATATGATCCTTTGACTTCTTCAATTCAGATTCCAAGCTCTCTTTGACATTCTTTAGCTCCAAGATTTCTAAGTTAGCTTCCCTTAGATCTTCATTCAGTTGAAGGTTCTCCTTGACTTGTTCATTGTAGACATCTTGATTGTTCATCAATTTGTCATCTAATTCTTCAAGCTGACTTAACAAGGATGCATTTTCTTCACTCAACTTCTTGACTTTTTCTTCAAGTTCACTATTAGAGCATCCTTTCAAATCTTTTCTTAGTCTTTTGATAACTAATTGAGCATCACTGACTTTTTCCTTCAGTTCTTCAATTTATCTTTCTAAATTGTCTAGGTCTTCAAGAGCTGCTTCAAGATTCTTCTTCAAATGTTTCATATCTACTTTGTCCATGATCTCCTCAAGTGGTTAAACTTATTTGCTAAGGACCAGAGCTTTGATACCAATTGTTAGGAATGGGGACACTGAGGGGGGGGTAAATCAGTGTTCACTGTATTTTAACTTTTCACTTTAATCTGAATACTGAATTATAAATGCTTAAGTACTGAATTAAACATTCACATAAACATGAAACATGAAATCAACACATGACACCAATATGGTTATGGGGAAACCCAAATAGGTAAAAACCCCGGTGGGACTTGATACCCACTAATAATTTGCACTAGTGTTTTGTGATCCTTGTTAGAAGATCCTTTACCCTGTTAGGAGTAGCTTTACAATGCTTTTAGTACAGTAGACCTGGTTAAGGGTTGGACCCTATTAGGAGTCTTTTACAATTATCCCTGTTAGGGGAGTGGACTCACTGTCCTAGAGCTCACTACTCAAATGATGAAGGCTACAACCTTCTGAATCAGATACACACTATATTTGCAGGTGAACTGTTCACTGTGACACTACTTGTCAAATCAGTTCCTTTGGTGTGCTGATGCTTTGACCTCTAGCAAAGCTCTAATACATCATATGCTCTCTTTCCATACCTCTACTCTACTTATCACAACTCTATTACAACTTCCATGACTTTTCATGATGAATACAATGGGCGCACCTTATATTTATGTGCTCATACCAAATATACAATTAGGTCGGCCCTATAACTAATTACAAATAATGCTTCCAAATGAATTAGCTTAAGTGTGCTTACAATTATACATTTATATATGTCAGCAACCTAAATACAATGGGTGCATAGCCTCTACAACATTAATTTACAATCGTAAACCAAAATATTCACTGCCGGCTCTATGCTCTATTCTCTGCTGGCACACACTGGCTGTGTAACTTCAAATGACTATAACTTTCACTTCTTTTCATATCTACTTATGCACTCTTAGACTAAGCATAAGTATAGTCTAACAACCTTAACTTCTAGGGTGCATACCTTAATTCATCCATACACATGTGCGCTGATGCTCTGAGTCACTGGTGCTCTATATGTTGTCTAGTCTTCAACACTTAACTGATTTTTTATCTTTACACTTAGTGCACGGACTCCAAATTGCTACATGACTTTGTTTCCATAATGGAAACACTATATCTGGTCATATATCTTAGTATAGACAACTTTCCAATAGGGTCCACTCTCTATAATTCTCTCCCAAAAAGATTGACAACTTCTTGATCCATTAGTTGCTCAATTTGAAGGGGCTTCATGAAATCAATATTAAATAGAGGGCGCATGTATGAGTCATGAATCCTTTGGTGTCTCAAAAAAAGTTCATCTCATAAACTTGAGATCATAATCTTTTTCTGATTATCCCTATTAGGCAGTCCACAATAGTGATAATCATAGAAGAATTATTTTCTCATAATATAGACTAATCAAATTTGTTGGTTATTTAATGGAAAATAACACCAAATTTTATACTTAGTGTCTCTTCTTCCTTTTCCTTGGAAACCTTTCGAAACATATCGGGCCTCTGTAGATTATTATAACATTAATTATTGATTGTTATATAAATCTTCATTGTATCATACCATTGTTTCCATTCATAACTATGTAGCCAATTTAGTGTTTCAAAACCCATTTGTAAAATCCATCATTCTTCAACAATATTTTTTGCAAAAAAAGTGTTAAGGAGGACACTCCCTTTAAAATGGCTTCTTTTCCTTTGAGTGTTGGGAACCAATAAACTTTGAACAGTTGAACCTATGTAACATGTGAACCTACCGAACTTAAATCTTTGAATTTTGAAAATTTCAAACCCATTGAACCATATGCATTCTGAACCTTGAACTGTCTACATCTTAGCACTCCTTGCAACATGGAACTTGAACAATGAACTATACTTCTAAGACTCTATTTTGAACTCTGATCTTTCAAACTTTGAACCTTTTCAAACTATTATGAACCGGCTTGAACCAGTATGAACCAATTTGAACTAGTTCAAGGGGGTTCAAGGTAATTTTCCTTATCATATTTTGATATGCAAATTAGGGGTAAAATGTTTTCCAAAGCACAATTTTCAAGTGGGGGAAAAATAATTTTAATATTTTAAATTGGGGACCATTAGTGGGCCAACAACTGGCTATACTAGGGGATTTCTTTTTCATGCAAACATCAGAGAACTTCAGACACTCTGGTTAAAGAAAGCAGTGTTGCAATCCATTGGGAAAATAGAGTCAAATATAAATAGAGTACAGGGAGATGCTTGCACATGGGTGGAGGGGAAAAAGGAAACACTAGCAAGCCAAAATTGCCCAGGTTGGAAACACAAATCAAACCAAAATTGACACCACCAAAGCTCAACTATGCACAACCAAAGACTCATTTAAAATTATATACATAGATAGGAAAGATCTTACCTCAAGGAGAAGGAAAGAAGACTTACATATAACCATTAATTGGTGAAGGGAAGTATGAGCCTTTCTAGTATAGAGGATTGTGCCTAAATGGAGTAGCCCAAGAACACTTCCCTTTGTAGACTTCCTTGGTGCTGAAAGCCAAACTGATAGTGTGCATAAATTTGGTGATAAGACAATCATTCCCGAAAAGCCAAATATTGTCATCTACTTCTGATTTTTTTGAGTTCCTTTTCATATCACCTCTCAAATGATCTTCAACTTTTGGCTGAAATAAATGATCCCTAGGAATTTCTTCAAGAAAGATTGCATGATCTTTATGATTGGTGCTATCAAGATCATCAATCTTCACATAATCTTTAGTATTATGATAGATTCCAACAAAGAAAGACTTTTCATCTAGCATGAGATATGCTCTCATAGGGATACTTAATTCATTTCTAGTAGAAAGAAGAGCAACACCACCTATACGAAGCATTTTACTTGTCTTCTCATCAACCAAATCATCATACTATTCAGCCTTGTCTTCATAATATGACTTTTTGATAACAAAGTTCTTTTTTATAGCTGATGGTATATTTTCTTGAGGTTGAGCCATTCCTTTCTACACTAATTCTTTCAAAGGCGAAGGAGAGAGAACTGCAAGGGGGAGAAAAATAGAAGGGTCTTTTTTCTTTTTCCCCCAAACTATCATTCCCTTTTCATTCAAGATCCATTTCTCGTGTGCATCCCATTTTATCAATTTCTTCTTTTGGTTCATGCATAGGGGATCTCTTCTTGATAAAGACATCACCATAGAAGGATTTCAGAAATCCTACTTCCTTTGCCAAGTCTTTTGTAACTTCTCTGATTGGGTTTTCTCTTAATGGTGGTATAAAGAGAAAGATATCTCTAATATCGTCACTTCTTCTTGGGACCCAACCTTCCAAAACTTCTAGATATCTTTGAAATACCTCATGGTATTCATCTTCAATAGAGTCGCCAACCTCCATCCTTAGGAAGGTACCTTTAAATTTATGAGAAAATGATGCAAGAGCATCTCAGGTCCTTGGCAATCCTGTGTCACCAAAAAGATGTTTGAAGTTTTCTGTGTTGTTTGGTTCCTTCTTTGACCGAGTTGGTTCAGTGTTGCTAGATTTCCTTTATTTACCGGTGTTGGTCGGTTATCTCTTTGGCACTCGGTGAATTTCCTTGGCGCTTGGTGATGCTTGTCTGGCGCTTGGTTTCCTTTCTTACCAAGTTATTATTTTTGGATTTATTTTGAAGCCGACTTGTGCATTTAATTTGGGTCACAAATTTAATGCTGGTATCTATCATTGGGAAGCATGTGGAACTAGATCCGGTCATTCCTTCTATTGATGGTGGATATGAAGGCCGACTTGATTTACTAGCCTCTTGTATAAATGTAGTTGTTTGGTTAGAGTTTAGAAGTTAGTTTTGATAGATGATAGAAGCTAGGAGTTTAGAGATTGTTGGTAGATCCTCACATGTTGGAGGACTTATGTAATTTATTGTAATATCTAGCCTAAACCGGGAAGGCCTTACAACCTAGCATGTATGAATCAAATTGAAGTAAATATATGAAATATATGCATTCTCTCTCTCACTGTTGTGTTTTGTTTCTTCCATGTGTGATCTCTGCAAGGTGGACTTGGTTAGGGTGTGCATTTGGCCCCTCACTCCATCCTTCCTTGCAGCAGGTGGTATTAGAGTTGAATTGAGATCTGGATCTAGGTTTGTGAATCTAGGTTTGATGGTTCCTTCTTATCAAACCCTAGTTGATTTGTTGTGGGGTAGCAGATTGTGATCTGACCTACAATTGCAGAGGGTTGCAAGATGGTTCGTGGGAGGCAAGATGCGGATCCAGGATTGGCAGACATGTTGAGACAACTTGTTGCTAGATTAGAAGTTGTTTAAACAGCCCAGAGAAGAGGAAGAGATCTTGAAGATGTTAGTGATGATGAAATTGAGGTAGAAAAAGGTGATGTAGAACCTACACCTGTGATGGATCAGGGTGAGGAAAGATTATTGAAGGCTTTGACAAGTCTTAAGTCTAGACCACACTTTAATCCTCCTAAGTATAGTGGAATATTGGATTCTAATGAATTGGTGGAGTGGATCACTGAGATGGAAAAGTACTTTGAATATGAAAATGTACCTAAGGAAAAGAAGGTGAAAATTGCAAGAACAAAGTTGAAAATTCATGCATCCTTAGGGTGGGAACATCTGCAGTTGAACAAGAAGAGGAAAGGAAAAGACAAAATCAAGGTATGGAATAAAATGGTGAATAAATTGAAAGGAAAGTTCTTACCTTGTTATTATCAAATTAACCTAGTTAGGCAAATGCAAAGTTTGAGGTAGAAAGATAGCTTGGTAAAAGAATATACTGAGGAATTCTATAGATTAGATATCAGATCTGGACATGATGAAGATGATGTGGAAAGAATTGCTAGATACATGAATGGTTTGAGAGTTTCCATCCAAGAAGAAATTAGTTTGGTCAAGTTGGAGAACATTGAAGAGGCTTATCAATTTGCATTGAAAGCTGTGGAGAAATTGAACAAGAGACATGAGTAGAGATAAAGAGGTAGAGGTGGTAGATTCCCTAGAGGAAGAGGTAGATCTCATGGTGAAAATAGTAGATCTGAACCTGAAAAGACAAATCTAGATAAAGGCAAGACCGAGTGGAAAGGTGAAATTTCATCTAGAGGCAGAGGTAGTAACTACCGAGCTGGTTATAATAGATGTGGTTTTTGAGAAACTTGTTACAATTGTGGAGAAGAAGGACATAGATCATTTGAGTGTACACATGCAAGTAAGAAGGTTGGTAATAGCATAAATGCTTTGGTGCAAGAAGATTCACCAAATGAACCTGAGAAGGAAAATAACTTGATGGTAAGGAGAGCACTTTGGAGTGAAAGTAATAAGGAAGATCCGATAAGGAAAAGTTTGTTCAAGACCAAATGTAGAGTTTCTGATAAAGTTTGGAAGGTAATTATTGATAGTGGTAGCTCAGAGAATCTGGCATCTGAGGAAATGGTCACAAAGTTGCAGTTGAAAAGGTTGGAACATCCGAAGCCCTATTAGATTTCATGGATCAAAGATGAGCATACACTCTTGGTAAGTGAACAATGTTATATGAATTTGAAAATTGGAAAGTACTATGATAAGGTGTTATGTGATATCATGCCTATGGATTATTGTCATATTTTGTTGGGTAGACCTTGGCAATATGATAGACATGCTATATATGATGGGAGATTTCATAAATATACTATTTGGGCTGATGGGAGAAGACAAATCTTGTTACCATTGATGGAAGAACTTGTTAGTAATGTTTGCACATCTGTGAAAGTTTTCTTTGTGGAAGGAAGAAAGTTTGTTAAGGATTTGAAGAAGAATGATGTATTTTTTGTTGTGATTCCTAACAAATTGAGTAAGAAAATAGAGGATAGTGTCCCTGAGGAGATTGATAAGTTACTCACCAAGTACAGTGAGATCATTTTTTATAATGTACCTGATGGTTTTCCACCAAAGAGAAGCATTGATCATTGCATGGATCTAATCCTTGGAGCCAGTTTACCGAATAAGGCACCACATCGGTTGACACCTACCGAGAATCAGGAATTGAACCGACAGATTCAAGAATTGTTGGAGAAAGGTTTGATCAGGGAAATTTTGAGTCCTTTTGCAGTACCTATTGTATTGGCACCGAAGAATAATGGAGAATGGTGAATGTGTACTGATTCCAAAGCAATCAATAAGATAACAGTGAAATATAGGTTTCCTATATCGAGAATGGATATAATAATGGATAGTTTGACTAAAGCAAAGTATTTTACCAAAATTGATTTGAAAAGTGGGTATCATCATATCAGAATCAGAGAAGGTGATGAGTGGAAGATTGCTTTCAAGATAAAATAAAGTTTGTATGAGTGGTTGGTTATGCCTTTTGGTTTAACTAATGCACCGAGTACTTTTATGAGATTAATGAATGAAATTTTGAAGAAATTCTTAGGTAAGTTTGTGATTGTATATCTTGATGATATTCTAATATTTAGTAAGACCATAGAAGAAAATTTGTTGCATGTTAAACAAGTATTATAGAGATTGAAAGAAGAAAAGTTGTTGATAAATCTGAAAAAGGGGTCATTCATGAAAGAGGAGATTGTGTATTCGGGATTTGTGATTTTAGTTGATGGTTTGAAAATGGATCCTGAAAAGGTTGAAGCTATTTTGAATTGGCCTACACCTGAGAATGCTAGTGAGGTAAGATCATTTCATGGATTGGCAAGTTTTTATCAAAATTTCATTAGGAATTTTGGTTCAATTTGTAATGCTATGATTGAGACTATGAGGGGAGATAAAAGAGAATTCAAGCGGACACATGGAGATGCTAAAATTTTTGAGACTCTGAAGCATAAGGTTGTTGAGTTTCCTATTTTGGCATTGTCTGATTTCAATAAGGTATTTCAAGTGGAATGTGATGCAAGTGGAAGTGCAATTGGAGCTGTGTTGAGTCAAGAAGGTAAACTTGTTGCTTTCTTTGGTGAAAAGATGAATGATGCAAAAGGAAATATTCTGTGTATGATCAAGAATTTTATGCTATTGTTCAAGCACTAAAGAAATGGATACATTATTTGATATCGAGTGAATTTGTATTGTATACCAATCATAAGGCTTTATAGTATTTGGGTAGTCAGAATAAGTTGAATCGGAGACATATGAAATGGGTTGAGTATTTGCAGAGTTATTCATTTGTGATAAAGCATAAGAGTGGAGTCAATAACTGAGTTGTTGATGCATTGAGTAGAATGAGCTATGGAGAAAGTGCAGAGCACCTATTCAAGATCAACCAAATACAAAATGGGAAGACTATTTCATTCAGGAAGGTATGTTGTTTAAAGGTATTTAGTTGTGTATACCAAGAGGAGAAATGAGAACTAATTTGATAAAGGAGAAACATAGTAGTAGTTTGGTTGGACATTTTGGTGTTGATAAAAAATTGAATTTTCTTGAGAAATACTTTTGGCCACAGTTGTATAAAGATGTTCAGAAATTTGTGAAAAGTTGTGGAGTTTGTCAAGTTGCAAAAGGAGTAAATCATAATATTGGATTGTATACACCGATTGTTGTTCCTAAGAAATCTTGTATTGACATCAGTATGGCTTTTGTTCTTGGCTTACCAAAGACAGTAAGAGGTAATGATTCTATATTTGTTGTTGTGGATAGATTTTCTAAAATGGCACATTTTATACCTTGTAGAAAGACATCAGATTCAGTACATATAGCAGATCTTTTCTTTAAGGAAATTGTTAGATTGCATGGATTACCGATGAGTATTATCTCTGACCGAGACAATAAATTTGTTGGATACTTTTGGAAGACCCTTTGGAGAAAGTTTGGCACTGAGTTGAAATATAGTTCTACATTTCACCCACAAACTAATGGATAGACAGAAGTTGTGAATAGAAGTTTGGGAAATATTTTGAGATGTTTAGTTGGAGATGTTACAAGAAGTGATTTCCATTGCACCAAAAGATCGACATGTTAATGCCCGCTACAACCACTAGACTTATAGAAGACATGGGAGATGGTTAAGCCATGTCATGAACCCTAAGGGGAGTGCTGACCATTTTTCCAACAATCTCCCCCTCAGCATTACTTGAGAGGATTCGAACCTATGACCAAGCTTTGATACAACTTGTTACAAGCAGCGGTTTCTATTGCACCAAAAGATCGACATGTTAATGTCTGATACAACCACTAGACTTATAGAAGACACAAGAGGCGGTTAATCCATGTCATGAACCCTGAGGGGAGCGCTTTCCATTTTTCCAATAGGAGATGCACTGAGTAATTAGGATTATGTGTTGGCACAAAAGATTTTACATACAATAATTCAGTGAATAGGAGTACTGGAAAAACACCCTTTAAGATTTTAAATGGCATACAACCAAGAGGTATATCTGATTTGAGGGATATTGCTGATGCAAGAAAGAGAAGTGGAGTAAAATCTATTGAGTACATGAAGACATTGCATGAAGATGTGAAACATAAGCTAGAGAAGAGTAATCAGAAATACAAAGACAAAGCTTATATATCAAGAAGACATAAGACTTTTGCAGTCGGTGATGAAGTGATGGTTTATTTGAAGAAAGGTCAATTTCCTGTTGGAACATATGGGAAGCTGAAAATGAAGAAGTTTGACCCTTGCAAGATTTTGAGGAAATTTGACAGTGGAAATGAATATGAGATTGAGTTACCTGATGACATGGATATATCACCTATATTCAACATTACTGATTTATATGAGCATCATGAACCTGATGAAGACATGACAGTACTGATGGATTATCCTAAGAAGCAGACCAAAGAAGTTGAAAAGGTTTTGGAGCAAAGAATTGGTAGAAGTACAAGAGGAAAACAATATATGGAATATCTGGTAAAATGAAAGAATAGACTGATTGAAGACAGTTCATGGATTTCACAGTCTGAGTTGGATGCAGCTCGGATCATACCTATTTCATGATTCAGAGAATCATTTCAAATAACCCCAGGTGTCTGATGTAGGAGCATCTCAGGTCCTTGGTAATCCCGTGTCAACAAAAAGATGTTTGAAGTTTTCTGTGTTGCTCGGTTCCTTCTTTGACCGAGTTGGTTCAGTGTTGCTTAGTTTCCTTTGTTTTCTGATGTTGGTCGGTTATCTCTTTGGTGCTTGGTGAATTTCCCTAGCGCTCGATGATGCTTTTCTAGTTCTCGGTTTCCTTGCTTACCAAGTTGTTTGTTTTGGATTTCTTTTGAGGCTGACTTGTGCATTTAATTTGGGTCACGGATTTAATGCTGGTATCTATCATTGGGAAGCATGTGGACCTAGATCTGGTCATTCCTTCTGTTGATGGTGGATCTGAAGGCCAACTTGATTCAGTAGCCTCTTGTATAAATGTAGTTGTTTGGCTAGAGTTTAGAAGTCAGTTTTGATAGAAGATAGAAGCTAGGAGTTTAGAGATTGTTGGCAAATCCTCGCATGTTGGAGGACTTCTGTACTTGATTGTAATATCTGGCCTAAACTAGGAAGGCCTTACAGCCTGGAATGTATGAATCAAATTGAATTAAATATATGAAAGATCTGCATTCTCTCTCTCAATGTTGTGTGTTGTTGTTTCCACATGTGATCTCTACAAGCTGGACCTGGTTAGGGTGTGCCTTTGGCCCCTCGCTCCGTCCTTCCTTTTGTTAGAAAAGAAAGCATTGGGACTTCGATTCCTTTCCTTAGTAGAGTCACCAAAAATCTATTGGTTAACAAATTTATCCTTCAAAAATAATTGTAAAAAAAAACTCCAAATCCCCACATAGAAGAACAAACACTACCAATAGTTGGAAAGGTTATCATGGAGCTGATAACTTTCCTCTGAATTGAGAGGTACAACTCTCTCTTAGAAGGTATCCAATGAATTAATTATTGATTATTTCTTTAACTAGAAGACATGAAGGCAAATGACATTCATTCATCAACATGAAATGAATGTGATTATAGATTTGAAAGATTCAAAGAAAAACAAACAAATGACCCACAGATCACTTACTTAGTCTTCCCCATTACAGAGAAATAAAAGGGGAGATTAAAAATTTTAATCTGCAAAACATGGGTGCACAAAACCAACAAATTTATATTGCACACATATACTTGACATGATGATATAGGATAATATCCAAAAATATGAATGAAATAACCAACTGATTAATGTCAATCAAAGAAATAAATATCTAAACGTACAGATATGAGATACAAACTTCTCTTTATTTTTAAATATGTAATAAGAATGATCCCCAAATCATTTTTGATACTCCTATAGAATTATTTTGTTGTCATTAGTTTTGATTATTTCATAATGATTATCAAATTCATTCGATAAAGAATATTAGTCAAGTTGGTAAAGCATAAGCTAGTCAATAAAAGAAAAGGGAATTTTGGTAAAAGGAATAAGGAGCAGATATCAAGCAAGGAACACCAAGAACTAGGTAGTACCGAGTTACAATAGTTACCAAACTGAGAGAAGATACATGATACCGAGCAGAACAAAAATGTATTACCGAGTATCATAGGTCAATAGAAAGAGAATCTACAGATACATTGAATCTAGATACTGAGCAGAAAATAGTTTAAAAATATTGAGGAATTTTTTTTTGAAGCATTAGATATTCAAACATAATGATTATGCATGATTACAAGGTGAAATCTACCAATGAGAAGTGATGTGATATATGCATTGGATAAGTAAACAATGCTAGCACCGCTTAAGGAGAAGGTTCTAGATTATTTCCACCACTTCTAGAATTAAGTATAAATGGATCAGAGTATGAAGATCGCCCAGTGTGTGTGTGTGTGTGCGAAGGAGAAATTGTAGAAAGCAGGTGATGATCATTCAGATATAAGTTTGAAGGTGGTGAGAAGAAAAGCCACCGAGTAATAAAGCAGTAAGAACATAGTGTGAATGTGATTCATATTTGAAGTTACCGAGTACAAAATTGATATTGTGAGAGAAGTACAATATGAGGTAAATTGTTATTAATAATATCATATTTCCACAATCCATGTTTAATTACAATTGCATTTTTGGATTCGATTGTGTTTGTTTTGGAAACGTTGATCCTAAAAACAAACACAATCGAATCCAAAAACACAATTGTAATTAAATTGTTATTGATAAAATTGAGTGTGATAAGCATATGTTGATGCAAGTATTCAGACAAGTTTATGTACTGATTAAGTATGTAATTAGAAATTGTAAAATCTCTTAACTGAGTATATCATAACAGATCTTATATTGTAAATCCTTTAATAGGGTGCATATCTTAGATTATAGTTGTAAAATCCTTTAGCAAGGTAGACTTAATGATTCTTTAGACTCTTAACAGGGTAAGCTATCAGAAATAGCTAACATTGTATCTCAAATTGAGCAAGCTTTTTACTACAATAGTGAAGTGTTGTGGGTGTCATCCCCACCACAATTTTTTCCTCTAACCAAGGATTTTTGCGATACCAAAATAATGGTGCTATGAGTTGTGTGTTATGATATTGTTTTACATGTTTTTATGTTATTACATGAAAGCTATGAATTCGGTGAATGATTAGAAAGATAGATAAATTTTTGGGAGTAATGATTCACCCTTCCCCTCTCAATACTTAACTTTTTGTAAACTGATCCAATAATTTTTATCCCTACCCTTAAAATCAAGCTACAAAAATAAAAATATAATTCGTCCACTCCTTTTCTCTATTATAATTACAAAACTTAGAAAAAATGTCTACTTCCCCTAGCAACCAATAGACTCCTCAAAAAAATAAGTAGAAGCCTTACCTCTGTCTAAAGTTTTACAATAAATAATGTTCCTTTATTGCATTTCAGTTCTCATAACCATTTCTTGAAAACTTCCTTTGGTTATCAAAACCATCTTTTTCAATTATTTCCCACAAACATCTCTTGTTTATTTGCAACCATATGAAATTAACTTTTATATAACCTTTGGTTGCTTTCCCACTTTGGAATTTAACATTTTTATAAACTTTTGAAATAATATTTTATAATAAAATTGTTTGATAAATGTAATTGGATTATGGACATATGGAATTTTCTAGTGATGAAGTGTTGTCATCATTTTGCGATTGTCATTGACAATTTCAATAGTATTACACTCAATTGCTCATTTCTTTTGATTCGTAAATAATTTTTCAAAATTCTTTTGTAAGAATCTAGAGAATTAGGTTTTCCCCAACACATCCAAAATTTAGCCCGATCCAACGGTGAGATTGTGAGTTACACCCCCTGCACCGAGACTAATTTGTTTTTTGTCTTTATCAAATTCGTTCAATTATAGAATCTTCTTAAACTTTTCTTCTGCACAGTCACAATGGCTGCCAACAAGATTTTTTGTCACTGAAATAGATATCCCAATGCTAATGATGAGCTCTATGTTGATACCCATGTCTGCCTTGAGCTAAAGATGATGTAAGTTTCCATCATGTGCATCACATATCCCTATTTTAACCCCCCTAATCTGCACATCAGCTTGTCATAGATACTTTTGTTGCAACAATACACTGCCTAGAATCCAAGTATGCACTTGGATCATCAATAAGATAAATTTTTGGAGGCTTGCCACTTTCTGTAATTCTCCACGAGAAATATTGACAACTTCTTGATCCATTATTTTCTCAATTTGAAGGGGCTTCATGAAATTAGTATTAAACTGAGGGTACATGTATGAGTCACGAATCCTTTGGTGTCTCAAAAAAATCTCATCTCATAGACTTGAGATCATAATCTTTTTTTTATTATCCCTGTAAGGAAGTCCACAATAGTGATAATCATAGAAGTATTATTTTCTCATAATATAGATTAATCAAATTTGTTGGTTATTTAATGGCAAATAACACCAAATTTTATACGTAGTGTCTCCTCTTCCTTTTCCTTGGAAACCTTTCGAAACATATCAAACCTCTGTAGATTATTATAACATTAATTGTTCATTGTATAAATATTCATTGTATCAGACCATTGTTTCCATTCATAATTGTGTAGCCAATTTAGTGTTTCAAAACCCATTTGTAGACTCCATCATTCTTCAACAATATGTTTTACAAAATAAGTGTTAAGGAGGAAACTCCCTTTAAAATGGCTTCATGTCCTTTGAGTGTTGGGAAACAATAAACTTTGAACGGTTGAACCTATGTAACCTGTGAACCTACCGAACATAAATCTTTGAATTTTGAAACTTTCGAACTTGTTGAACCATATGCATTCTGAACCTTGAATTGTCTACACCTTAGTACTCCTTGCAACTTGGAACTTGAACAATGAACTATACTTTTGAGCCTCTTTTTTGAACTCCGAGATTTCAAACTTTGAACCTTGTCAAACTATTATGAATCATCTTGAACCAGTATGAACCAATCTAAACTAGTTCGAGGGGGTTCAAGGTATTTTTCCTTGTCATATTTTGACAAGCAGATTAGGGGTAAAATGTTTTCCAAAGCACGGTTTGCAAGTGGGGGAAAACTATTTTTAAAATTTTAAATTGGGGACCATTAGTGGTCCAACAATTGGTAAGATGGAAAACAAAGGAAGAACTTCATGTTGACCATGCCCTGGAATGTAACATGCATATGAAAATAAAGGTGAAGATTGGTAAATAATCAATGCATGAGAATAGGCACCTTGTCTTGGTGAGGTGGAAATACAAGATGTACGAAATAAGATAAATTTTATTATATTATCTTTAAATGAAATTATAGTAGTATATAATACTTCGTGGGTATGTATGGATGTGTATACTATAGAAAATCATGTCCACCAACTCCATATTTTCTCTATTAATAAAAAGAAAAAATAATGTAATATCACAAATTCTATTTTAGTTATTTGAGATATGTTTGAATGAAATTAGAGGTATCAATGACTACATACCCAAAAATTGGTGCATGGAGGTAGATGGAGCTTCAGTAATAAAAGGTCATAGGAGAAGATTTGGTATAAAGCTGCAAACTTCTTGTTCTCCATACATGATTATCATCCACTACATGGCCCAAAAAGTAGATTTATCATTTAAAATTATTAGAATGGTTTTTGTAGCATCAAACATTGAAGATATTGTCCTAGGTTCCACTCATATTTCTATTGAAATCCCAAATCATTTTTAGAATTTAACCATTTTTCATGAAAATAATCATAATAGATAAGCTTCTTAAGGATTTCGTTAGTAGATTATGTACTTTAGTTTCTAAGGCAGACATTTTAATCCATGATATTTTAAGGCATCCAACCACCATTCCTAAAACTAGACCTTCAAATCCTAATCCCTAAACCATATCTTGTCAAACTAGGAAGGACATGAAAAGGATGGAGAATCAATCCTGACATAGAGATTGAAAAGTGAGTTGATCATGCTATAGGAAGGATCTCATTTTCTAGAGAGAGATTCAACTCTAGCTAAAGCAGGAAATAAAGAAAACAAAAATCTTTCTTTTGATAGTATAATTAAAACCAACTCTCATCATCAACCAAGTAAAATTTTTATTTTTGGAATTAAATCATCTTGATTTGATTCTCAACAAAGGTTGAAAATTCTAGCTAGAATTGTGTTGGCCTAGGAACTCCACCTTGCTTATTAGAGGCTTAAAAAATTACATTGAAATCCCCACTAACATGGATGTGTTTAATATTCAAACATTGTTTCAACTAAAATATTTCATTCCAAACTCAACACTATAGTTGAGTGATCAAACCCCAAATGTTAGAAAAAAGAGCTATTTTCCACTAGACTTGACCTTACAGAATTGCCAATTAGAACCAACCACCATTAGAGAGATATTAACTATGAATAATAGAAAATAACTCCCAACTGACATGAATTTTAATTTTCTTCAACAAATTCATTACTAATCTTTACATTTCACATCAACCATAGTAATTGCCTACTCTTAGTTGATTTGTCTCTTATAGAAGTAACAAATTCATTTTTGTGCTTGGAACTTACACTTGATGAA
>BSBK01003543.1:0-44985 GCA_027943335.1 Chamaecyparis obtusa
ATAGGAACTAATATTGAATAGTAATAATGCCTACTTAGGGACATATTTATGAACTTAATAGGACCCCTTAGACCAAATTAGTCATAATAGCTTGCCCTAATTATCTATGTAATATGAGTAATAGGACCCCTTCTAACCTTGTAATTAGATCGAATTTAAAGTCTAATTAACACCTAATATTCTCGAGTACTATGAGCTCTTAAGACCAAAGTAGACCTATTAGTTCACCTAATTAGACCTGCTTAGATGTAATTAGACCTATTAGGACATCATAATTCCTCATTATATAGATCTATTTTAAGAGGTCTATGATAGGTTATATGACCCCTTAAAACCTTTTAGGACCTAATTAGACCCAATTAGATGTATTACGACCTAATTAGACTTAGATAAGACCTAAATATGAGCTCTTAAGACCAAAGTAGACCTATTAGTTCACCTAATTAGACTGCTTAGATGCAATTAGACCTATTAGGACATCATAATTCCTCGTTATCTAGATCTATTTTAAGAGGTCTATGATAGGTTATATGACCCCTTAAAACCTTTTAGGACCTAATTAGACCCAATTAGATGTATTACGACCTAATTAGACTTAGATAAGACCTATTACAACGGAATTAGACCTAATTAGCACCTAAATAGACCCAATTAGACCTATTAGGACCTAATTAAACCAAATTAGACCAGGTATTAGGACCTAATTTAATACCCAGTTAAGCCAATTATGTCCTAATTAAACCTATTAGGACCTATGATAGGTTATATGACCCCATAAAACCCCATTAGACCCACTATGAGTAACATGACCCCTTAAGACCTATATTAAAGCACCTAATTAGACCTATTCGTACCTAATTAGACCCCAATTAGTTTTTATGACCTAATTAGACCTATTAAGACCTATAATACATGTTATATGACCCCTTTAATATCGAATTAGACCCACTATGAGTAATATGACCCCTTAAGACTTATTAGTGCCTCACCTAATTAGACCCAATTAGATCAATTGGGACCTAATCACACCCAATTAGACCTAATTATACCTAATTTAACCTATTACATACCTAATTGGACCTATTAGGACCTATGATAGGTTATATGACCCTTTAAGACCCATTAGACCTATTAAAATGTAATTTACATTTAAACATGTGTAATTTATGTAATTGATTTTACTTTCAAATAATGTAGTGAAATGCATGCATAGTATTTAATTTTATTTTTATTTAAATTAGGAAAATGTACATGTGTATGTAGACTTTATTTGACAGTAACTAAAATCTTTAAGGTACATACATATTCTAGATCTATCAGACATATTATTACACATCACACATGGCAGATGCACTGATTCCCCCTACAGAACTATTTTCACACACTAATAGAGAGATTCAACAGCTGCAAAAATCTATAAATAATGCATCTAGCTCTACTGTCTATAAGAGCACATGTCAATTCATCCTTAATAGCTTGATTAGCATTAGGGATGACATTCATGGTACCACTCCCTATGCCCCAAATATTATGGAGGCCATACTTGAGAGAAAGAGACAAGAGGTTGGCTCTGGTCTTTCTCTTAAGGAGGTACAGGCTTTAGTGCCTAAAGAGACCTTGAAAGATGATTTTTTCTCATCTTATGCAGATAAAAATTATGTGAAGGGGTATCAGGTTACCAGGTGTGGGGATCTTGCTATATCAACATTATAGATTTCTAGCTGCCCATGGTCGTTATTCGAATAACTTCCAGATTCCACTGTACTTTGCATAGTAGATTTTTCCTGAGGTTTGTTTAGGTCATGCTATTAATTACACTAATTTTCTAGCACATCTAGGATAGGGGCATGGCAGGCTTGTTGATAGAGATGCTTATCATCAAGCTGATTGACAGAGACCAATACACAGGGCCATTGTTGGTCAGAGGGCACCTGCTATAGCTCCTTCATTGGGCCATGTTGTAGATGATGTTATTCATAGCACCCAGCTTTGAGATGTGATTGATAGTGTGGGGGACATTGTAGCAGCTGCCACATCCATATCTAGTGATCAGGTTGGTTAGTACCTGATGTCTTGACGACACTCCAGATCGTCAGGTGGAGCATCCACTAGCAGGATTGCAGATGACATGTACACTGCATCAGACATCCCTTCACTTTCTAGCCTAGAGGGACTTACATGAGAGATGACACGTGTGACACTGACTAGCTTGGCCGAGGATCTACTAGATGCATATGCATTTATAGCAGCAGAGCATGATATCCCCATATCAAAGGTTAGATCTCTGTGGGTATTATCAGATACACCTAGCCACATCCTTCTCACCTAGACCGTGGCCATAGTGGCAGTGCTCATGAGGATCCACCTACTGACCACTCTATTGCTGCATAGGAGAGGCACAGCATACAGACCCTTCAGTCAATGCAAGGCATCAGTTCTCTGATGTTGGCCTTGATGACGTTGATTTCAGCATGACCACTATAGGTTATCTAGATTTGTTGACACATGATGATACGACTTCCATGCCATTTCATCTGGTTAGTCCATTGCATTCATCATTAGAGAGGTGTGTACAGTCTACTCATGTTGCAGATGCAGATTTGAGCTTGGACTAGACACAACAAAATCTTGATACCTTGGTTGATAGGATTGAGACCAAGGAATCCGAGTACTATCAATTTCTACCACCTACATAGGTATAAATCAGATTATATACATGTATTTTTAATGTTACAATTAAACTTAAATTTATTTTCAAAATTTCAATCAATTGAAATTTACATGCACATGCACGTATATATATGATATATATTTTTTGTCTACCCGGATATGCCTCTTGTTACTCCTTCTTTGGGTACTAATCATGTACATCGTCGAAAATCACTTGATGATGACATCAGTAGTGGATAGGTGAGTTTTTAATTTATTATCTGTGTTCCACACACTTTATAACATGTTTTCTTGTACAATGTTTATATATTTTAATTTATATATATCTCTTTCTTTGTAGGGATCTGCACATCCTTCAAAGCATGATAGTCACTCTAGGTGTGTCTGGTTAGTGAGGAGTCAACATGATGAGTCATAGGCACATTCATATTTGATTAGAGACATATTTCATATTATGTGTTTGATTAGACTCTACATGACCGATTGATGTGTTTGATGTTATATTTCATTTCTAGACGGGCTTTTGATAGAATGTTTGACACATGATTGATTCATATGTTTCATATTTACAGTACTTGATCTACACACATGATTGATGTTTCATGCATGTTATATATATATACTTTCACTCTAGATATGTGTGCATGTGTGATGAACTTGTAAATTTTCAATACTTTCAATAGATTACATACACATACATGTACATGTTTAAATTAAATTTGATGAACTTGATTTCAATAGATTACATACATGAATGATGTTTGATTGTACACATGTTTATTTAATGAAAGTTATGAATGATGTAAATTTGACACATGTGACAGCTATATAATTGAGGTCCCTAGATGTTTCATTGAATCTTACTTATATATTTAAATGTACATTCGATAATAGTTGTGCATGTACTTTTAATTTAATGTTGTTGTACTTCAAGTAGATTTTATATTTAAAACATGCACATCCTAATGTAACACATGCAAATTCAATACATACACACATTCATATTCCAAAGTTAGAGTACTTCATATTCAGGTAGTTAATTAATATATCATAGATCCACTTGTAAGACATAAATTTGAGATCTATATATATTCTTAATTTTTAATATAATTCAAGCTCCATTCACTATGGGCACCAGTAGGAAAGAATGGAGCTAAGAAAACCTCTAGTCTCGCCCATGAAAATTTTAGTTCAAATCATATTTCATGCGTGATTTAGTCCACATCAAGTGGTTCATCTCTCTCTCAAATAACATTTAATATTCTCTCATGGTCGTCAGTATCAAGTCTCCACTTACGAATGCCAAGTCCCATCACAGGAACAAGAGACAGGATGGTGGCAATTACAAGATGACTATACTGATAAACCTTATTGTTAGGTTGATAATCAATAAAATGAATCCCATGTTTAAGTATTTTGGTTTGCTTCAAATATGTTCCTTGCACGACAACTGAACCTGCACAATGTGTTCCTCAATGTTAAATATTAGATACATGATAAATACTAACCATATATAAAAAAACTTAAATACAGTACTAGAACTTGTGGGAAACATAATTCCATCACTTGTTTCATTCTGTGTTAGCTTCATCCTCTCCTTGCAACAATGTAATAAATAGTAACTAACACCTTCCACATTTCCAGGCTCTGCTACTACTGTAAAAATATGTCCTACATTTAAAGTGAAATTTTAATTTTAGGAACTTGTAAATATAAATTAAACAAACTTTATTTAAAGAATCAATTTTATGAATCCTTTTAAAAAACATGTACATGTAAACACACACGTACCAATTTTGATCAAACATGAAATATGGTCATAACCTGTAGAAATCAATGGAATGTTGTCAAAGCTTTCATTCTAAATGTCATTTGTGTTTGTAACATCTAGTGGAACCAAATTCCATACACTAACATATCACATTTTTGGTTGATACATTCATCATAGTCTTCAGAAATGCAGTCATAACAAAAGCATGAATAATCTCTAGCACATACAATGACCACACATTACTATCCGTACTCATAACTGAATGTAGGGATCTTGTTTTGTCTACTCTCTTGCATCTGTGGATTGATCTTTTGTCAACACCTAAACAATAGAGAGGTCACATGTAAAAATTAAAGACATATATTATAAGTAAACTCAAACAATGATCAATAAATTTAAAATTAGTACTTGTTACCTCCCAGAATACTCAGAAGGGTATGACTCAATCTGATAGTGATGATGTGTTATCATGATTTGCCACCATAAAATACATCTTGCACCACTCAACTAATCATGAGCATTATTTATATGATATCCCTGATAGTCTAGTTGATACTTTCTTAAAGCATGTTTAATACAAGCTCCCGCACCATCATGCTCCTTTCCATTTCCACTCTCAAAGAAACTCCAAATATGTGGTATCTTTTGGTATCGATGATATCTACATAGTGCGTAAAATGGCCTTGCTGATTTAAATTGTGCTCCACATCCATCCGACCAAACAAAATGCCTTTCAATTTTGATGCCTTCGTTTTCCAAATATCCAAAAAATGTCTTAAAGTAATGCTCGACAAAATGTATGTCATGCTCTTTATCATCACTAATGTAAAAGTGATATTCTTTCTTTATTGACTCGTGCTTCATATGTACTTTCAACACCATCCAAATCTAATTGTGCATGTCAATAAGACACATGTACCGTGACAGTCACCTGCTCTGTATAGTAGTATTCTGCTTGAAGTTGTTTTTGAGATACAAAGGAGTAGTTCTCTGCAAAATCAACAACTGATAAAATCATTCCAATTGGAAAAGATTCTTTTTGTATTTAGAATTGTTTTGCCTACCATTTAGCAAAAAAAACATGTTGTATGTATGGTTGAATCAATTTACGAAAATTCTCCATAAATGTTGCAATAGGTATCTCATCTTCTACATATTCCAACCTTGTTGATTCTTTCCTGACTTTTGTTTTAGACTTTATGTACTTGTATCTCTTACATTTTATCATCCTCACCATGTCAGTATCTTCAAGTCTCAAATGAAATTTAGCCAAATCCCTACATGTTTGACAAGTTCCTCTTATGCAATCTATTTTAGGTATTTCATGATCAATTGATTTGCTACATAAGATTGATGTTATGAATTGACTTGGACGTTTAGGAAATCATTTTGAGAACCACCACTTTCTTCTATCATCTTTCTAAACCTTTGGTAGTAGAGATCGAATTCAATGTGATATCGACAACAAGTTTCAAAAGATTTATTTATCTTTACAAAAAATGGCTTTAATCTTTCAAACATTGTTTGTCCAATCTTAATGTCAGGATTTGAGTTACAAAATGAGAGATACAATTCATGCTGTGTGGTGTCCAACCAATGTTTTGTGTGCTGGAAATATTCCTTAGGCCCAGTCCTCTTCTTGATAACATCTCTTGTATTTGGTGAAGGATGGGTATGATCAGTCCAAAATGACATAACTAAGTTCCTAATTGTTTCATTAATTCTATCAGACCGAGGAGCTCTACACATTAGTGCCCAATTACCTTCCAATGTAGTATCATCCAAATTGATTCTTCTTTTCAAATAGTGTGTCATTGTCTTCCTACTATACCCAATCTGAGATGAAAGTGAAGAAATTTGTCTTCTTTGGGACATGTTTTTATTTAAAATAGATGTCAGTAGCACTCTTCTTGAAATGGACCTATCTATAGATCTAGTTGTTTTCCCAATGGAATGCAAACCTTCCTTAACACTGTCAACAATATTTTTTTGTATGTTACTTGATTTTAACTTTTTCAAATTTGCATCTACACCCAATAATTTTAATGGCTCTTTTAACTCATCTTTAAGAAGTGTAATTGATAACAGTTGAGTTTTTTCAAGTGTACCAAGATTCTCAAATTGTTTCATTATTTTCTTAGACTTTTTATTCAATGCCCTCTTCATAATATTTATGGGTTGTTTAGCATAATCTCTCAATTTTTCCACATCCATTTCAATTAAATGATCTATGCTTTACGATTAATTTTTCTCTTCAACTGTTGGAGTAGACAATCATTCACATATGTTTCTTGCACTTCCACTACAAATAAAATAAACTAAAAAATCTTAATATCTCATCTAAAGGGGACCTTCATGAAATACATATTTACAAGCTCTTGAACATGTTCTACCTATAATAATTTATACATTAATGAGAGAAACACATACTTGTTTGACCTTGGGTTGAATCAACTTGGGATGCCCTTTGTCCAACATTTTCATCATCAAAGGCTACATGTACACAACAAAAACAATAACTTATTCTTAGGGGAAAGATCCAAAATGTATATTCACCAATAAGAGACTAAATTGAGATAGTGACTAAATCGAGAGAGTCATTGAGAGAAAGAGAGAGATGTGTACTTATTTGATATTCTAAGACTTGTGCTTGTTGAGCTTGTGATAACCCTTCTCCAACTTTTGAAGGTTGGGCTTGTTGAGCTTGTGATGACCCTTCTCCAACTTCTGAAGGTTGGGTTTGTTGAGCTTGTGATGACCCTTCTCCAACTTCTGAAGGTTGGCTAGCTTGTGATTCTTGAGCATTTCCTACACATGTATGAAGTATAAATTGGTCATAATTAGTATAAGTTGGTCCATATTAGGTCCTAATTGGTCCTAATTGAGTATAAATTGGTCATAATTGAATCTAATAGGTCCTAATTAGGTCCTAATTGGTCATAATTGTGTCTAGTTGGTCCTAATTGAGTCTAGTTGGTCATAATTATGTCTATTTGGTCCTAATTGAGTTTAGTAGGTCATGTTAGGTCCTAATTGGTCCATATTAGGTCCTAATTGGTCCTAATTGGTCCTAATTGAGTCTAATTGGTCCTAATTGAGTCTAATAGGTCATATTAGGTCATAATTGATCCTAATTGACTATAATTGGATCTAATAGGTCATAATTGAATCTAATAGGTCTAATTAGGTCCTAACTGTTCTTAATTGGTCATAACTAAGTCTAGTTAGTCCTAATTGAGTCTAATAGGTCATTTTAGGTCCTAATTGGTCCTAATTGAGTCTAATAGGTCATTTTAGGTCCTAATTGGTCCCAATTGAGTCTAATAGGTCCTAATTGAGTCTAATAGGTCATATTAGGTCCTAATTGAGTCTAATTAGTCCTAATTGAGTTTAGTAGGTCATGTTAGGTCCTAATACGTCCTAATTGGTCCTAATTGAGTCTAATTAGTCCTAATTGAGTTTAGGTAGGTCATGTTAGGTCCTAATAGGTTCTAATTAGGTCATAATTGGTCATAATTGTATCTAGTTGGTCCTAATTGAGTCTAGTTGGTCCATATTAGGTCTTAATTGGTCCTAATTGAGTATAATTAGATCTAATAGGTCATAATTGAATCTAATAGGTCCTAATTGGTCATAAGGTCCTAATTGGTCCTAATTGAGTCTAATTGGTCCTAATTGAATCTAATAGGTCATATTAGGTCCTAATTGGTCCTAATTAACTATAATTAGATCTAATAGGTCATAATTGAATCGAATATGTCCTAATTATTCCTAATTGGTCATAATTGAATCTAGTTAGTCCTAATTGAGTCTAATAGGTCATGTTAGGTCCTAATTGGTCCATATTAGGTCCTAATTGGTCCCAATTGAGTCTAATTGGTCCTAATAGAGTCTAATAGGTCATATTATTAGGTCCATATTGGTCCTAATTGAGTTTAGTAGGTAATGTTAGGTCCTAATAGGTCCTAATTGGTCCTAATTGAGTCTAATTATTCCTAATTGAGTTTAGTAGGTCATGTTAGGCCCTAATAGGTCCTAATTATGTCCTAATTGGTCATAATTGTGTCTAGTTGGTCCTAATTGAGTCTAGTTGGTCCATATTAGGTCCTAGTTGGTCCTAATTGAGTATAATTAGATCTAATAGGTCATAATTGAATCTAATAGGTCCTAATTAGGTCCTAATTAGGTCCTAATTGGTCCTAATTGTGTCTAGTTGGTCCTAATTGAGTCTAGTTGGTCCATATTGGTCCTAAGTGAGTCTAGTTGGTCATAATTGTGTCTAGTTGGTCCTAATTGGTCCTAATTGAGTCTAATTAGTCCTAATTGAGTTTAGTAGGTCATGTTAGGTCCTAATTGGTCCATATTAGGTCCAAATTGGTCCTAATTGAGTCTAATTGGTCCTAATTGAGTCTAATAGGTCATATTAGGTCCTAATTGGTCCTAATTAACTATAATTGGATCTAATAGGTCATAATTGAATCTAATAGGTCCTAATTCTTCCTAATTGGTCATAATTGAGTCTAGTTAGTCCTAATTGAGTCTAATAGGTCATGTTAGGTCCTAGTTGGTCCATATTAGGTCCTAATTGGTCCCAATTGAGTCTAATTGGTCCTAATTGAGTCTAATAGGTCATATTATTAGGTCCATATTTGTCCTAATTGAGTCTAATTAGTCCTAATTGAGTTTAGTAGGTCATGTTAGGTCCTAATTGGTCCTAACTGAGTCTAATTAGTCCTAATTGAGTTTAGTAGGTCATGTTAGGTCCTAATTAGGTCCTAATTGGTCATAATTGTGTCTAGTTGGTCCTAATTGAGTCTAGTTGGTCCATATTAGGTCCTATTTGGTCCTAATTGAGTATAATTAGATCTAATAGGTCATAATTGAATCTAATAGGTCTGAATTAAGTCCTAATTGGTCATAATTGTGTCTAGTTGGTCCTAATTGAGTCTAGTTGGTCATAATTGAGTCTAGGTGGTCGTAATTGAGTCTAATAGGTCATATTAGGTCCTAATTGGTCCTAGTTGACTATAATTGGATCTAATAGGTCATAATTGAATCTAATAGGCCCTAATTAGGTCCTAATTGGTCATAATTGAGTCTAGTTGATCTCCTAATTGAGTCTAGTTTGTCCATATTAGGTCCTAGAACCTATCCTAATTAAGTCTAATTAGTCCTAATTGAGTCTAATAGGTCATGTTATGTCCTAATTGGTCCATATTAGGTCCTAATTGGTCCCAATTGAGTCTAATTGGTCCTAATTGAGTCTAATAGGTCATATTAGGTCCTAATTGGTCCTAATTGAGTCTAATTATTCCTAATTGAATTTAGTAGGTCATGTTAGGTCCTAATTGGTCCTAATTGAGTCTAATTGGTTCTAATTAGTCCTAATAGGTCCTAATTAGTTAGGTAATTGGGTTCTAATAGGTCCTAATAGGTCCTAATAGGTCCTAATTAGTCCTAATAGGTCCTAATTAGTCCTAATAGGTCCTAATAGGTCCTAATTAGTCCTAATAGGTCCTAATAGGTCCTAATTAGTCCTAATAGGTCCTAATTACTCCTAATAGGTCCTATTAGGTAGTATTAGGTTCATATAGGTTCTAATTAGGTTATAATAGGTCCTAATAGGTTCTAATTAGGTTCATATAGGTTCTAATTAGGTTCATATAGGTTCTAATAGGTCCTTATTAGTCCTAATAGGTCCTAATAGGTCCTATTAGGTCCTAATTAGTCCTAATAGGTCCTATTAGGTCCTAATTAGTCCTAATAGCTCCTATTAGGTAGTATTAGGTTCATATAGGTTCTAATAGGTCCTAATAGGTTCTAATAGGTTCTAATTAGGTCCTAATAGGTCCTAATTAGTCCCAATTAGGTTCTAATAGGTCCTAATTAGTCCTAATAGGTCCTAATAGGTCCTATTAGGTCCTAATTAGTCCTAATAGGTCCTATTAGATCTTAATTAGTCCTAATAGGTCCTAATTAGTCCTAATTAGGTTCTAATAGGTCCTAATAGGTCCTAATTAGTCCTAATAGGTCCTAATTAGTCCTAATAGGTCCTAATTAGTCCTAATTAGTCCTAATAGGTCCTATTAAGTCATAATTAGTCCTAATTGAGTCTAATTAGGTGTTAATTGGTTCTCATTGATTCTAATTGGGTCCTAATAGTCCTAGAATAGGTCCTAATTAGTCCTAATAAGTCCTATTAGTCCAAATAGGTCTACAATTAGGTCTAGTTAAGTCTAATAGACCTGTACATATCACATTTACATGAACATTAAGACAAGTCTTGACCATCAACTCAAAATATCTATCTAGAGACATCTTAGACATACCTTGATTCCAATGATGATATCTTTTTCATGATTCTTCACGTAGTCTTTGTTCAGTCTCTTCTAAATAATGTCGTGTACTTTTTTTTAGCCTTCTCTTTTTATTTCCCATCACAACTTAGAAAATTATTCTGTGCCAAAATTTCTTCCTTCTCCTAAATGCAAATTATTTTACAGCTTTCAGATTTATGAAATGAAAAAAATATACATTTATTTATACCCAATTCTAATTACCCGAAAATGCCACCAAAAAGGCCGACAATGGTTTCGATCGAAAGTCAAACTTCACTTTTGATAAAAAATAAGGGACTTTCAATCGAAAGTCCCATAGTATAGACTAAATTTTGCATTTTTTGCCAAAGTACTTTCAATCGAAAGTCATTACTTTTGATAGAAAGTACTTTCTATCAAAAGTACTTTCTATTGAAAGTACCTAAAATGGGAGATGGTTTCAAGTTTTCAAGAAATTCTGAGAATTTCATGGCTTCGAGCCTCAAGCGCATTGATCAAATGGATGAATAAAAAGATGTCCTTTTGCATACAACAAGTACTTAGAACTAGCTTTCTAAAAATTATATATTTGACTATTTTTAAATTTATTATGTGTATGATTTTTGACGTTAAATGAATGTTGGTTTTTTATCAAATATAAACCTCTGAGTTTGACATTCAACAAAAAATAGTAAAACAAGGAATTTTTTTTTTGAAAACTAACAGTGCCCTCCGTATTCGAGTCTACTTTCTATTAAAAAAATAATAATTGAAATTCAATAAATACACAATAAGTTATAAGCTATGTAGTCAAGGTAGGTCAAAATTTTGTTTTAGTCAACTTCAAACATTAATAAAATATGCAATAACAGTGATAATGTCATCAAACCAATTGCATGCCCTCTGTATGGACGTTAAAAAACTAAATTCAAAAGAATCGTATCCATATCTATTTTACAAAAAAAGTTATGCTCTATGAAAGCAATGTTACTATTTGAAAATGACATTTTCAACACCATACAAGTTTTCGTGGGAGAAAGAAAAAAGTATTCAAATAAATTCAAAAAAAAATATTTAGAATCTAGACAAAAAATCCTAAAAGACTCTAATTTACTTCATCCTCTGATTTCGAGCGGTTCAACGGCAATATGCATCCGAATCTGAAATTTTTTCTCAAAATGTAGAGTTCAGTGTCCGTTTAGGCTAAAAAGTGTAACCCACTATTGTGGGTTCACCCTTCATCTAATCAACAAGATCAGGTCTCCCAATATTAAGTTACTATACTATATAGATTGAAATCTGTTGTTCCCCTCTCAAGAGAAGTAATTACAAAGCTTATAACACTTTCGCAACCCTCGGGTCAGCCTAGAAAGATTATGTTTCCCAATGCAAAGAAAATGTATTACAATAAATAGGTCATGACTTTAAATAATAAGGGTCATTCTCCAAGGAATGGAACATGAATCATGATCCCTCAAGAAGGTCGACCACAATCTCTACATCTATTAATATTTGTAACTTTGGTCAGATTATTCTAACCTTAAGCATTTGATATCTCCTTCTTTAGATAAAATGACAATTATATGTTATATACATTATCATTATACATTTGATGATCTTATCAACTAGAGAATTCATTAAGATTCATTCTATAATTATTATTATTTGATAACCATGATATTTATTGTAGACACAGAAAATTGGCAAAAGGCTTAAATCAATCAAAAAGTGCAATCAAATAATCAAAATAGCACGAAAAATCAATAAATGAAACAAAGGAAAATTCAATTAAATGATTAAATGATTAAATAAAGCTTGAAAAGGGGAAAAACACTATGAAATTGATTAAATTCAATTAATGACATAGTTGTTGAAAGCAAAAATCAAAATGAACCTCTTTCCCTTCATGGCTAAATTTAATTACTTTAATTAATTAATAAATCATAATTTCCCTCAACAAAGCAAATTGGAGACAAAATGGACATAAATCACTCACTTTTGTTGAAATGGTCCAGCCTTTTGAAACCATTTAAATGATTGTCCCCTCCTTGTCCCCCCATTTATGGACAAAGCAAAGCCAATTGACCTTACCCAAGCATAACCATGATCAACTCACTCTACCCCCTACCCTTGGGAAACTACTATAAGTATGAGGCATTTTAGAGAGCATTTCCATCTTAGAATTTCAATTAAAAAGAATTGTTACTATAGTCAATTGAGATCATTTTCTAAGAGAAATTGAAGCATTTAGAGTTATCATTTTATCATTTTATCATTGCATGGTTATCAATGGAGCTAGATTAAGCATAAATTCATCATAGAATAAGCATTTAGAAGCATCATAACAGCATTATTCTTGTTTTAGAGGTGTCACTAGTGAGGATTTGCAACTGAGAGCTCACTTACCACTTCTTTCTAGAGATCCATGAGATGTTATAGATTGTAGTTGCATTTTAGAGTAAATTTCCTTTGTATTTAGCTTAAATTATTGCTACTTGATCTTAATTTCATGAAGGTGAATAATATCATCACACAAATGGCACCCACCGTGGGGCTCTAAGCCTCATTCTATCATTTTCATCATCATGTGCATGTTTGTATTCTCCATTTTCTGTGTTTATTGTGCAGGAGACAGGTAAAATCATGCTTACAGGAGATTCACTTACGCCTAAAGTTAGATCTTTGTTGCTTATAAGCTCTGTAATCATGCCTGCTAGCTGGACACTTTTTCTTCCATCGATAAAGCCTTCAGCCTTTGCGGATTATAGTTATGCCTACGACACAGGGAGTATCACTTATGTTAAAAATGTTGTCGCTTAATTTGATATTTTGCGTTGCCTTTAATAGTTTTAGTCACGCGTACAAGAATTTCATTCACACGTAAAATAATTTCATTCACGTGTAAAAGCAATTCAGTCATGCGTAAAAGCATTTCATTCACGCGTACAATAATTTCAGTCACACTTTTGCAAGAAAATTTGTCACTTAATAGTGTATTCTGTCACTTTTCATTTACTATTTTGTGCAATTTAATCTTCTAGTCACACTTTTGATTAAACTGCCCACACCTGTGTAACTTTTGGTATCACTTGTGCCCTTAACTGTGATGCTCGCTACTGATAACGTTATGCCTTTACATAGTTTACTCATGTGTACTAGTTGGATTATGTCGCTTGATGTCTCTGGCTTATTTTCACATTTAAATTGATAAATCTCAAGGACTAATTTGTTGTTATGTTGTTTAAACAGTAAATGAACGAGCATCTGAAGGTGAAGAAGCTAGAAAATAGAGTCAATAAAAAATATAGAGCCTTGACAAAAAAGGATTAAGAAGGAGAATCAAGCACACATTAAGGCAGTTCTTGAGACAACATTGGATGAAGATACTAAGGTACATGCTCTGTCATAGAAAAGTGCTCAAAATTTATTTTTTTTCTTTTTTGCATGCAAAAAAGAAACAAAAAAGGACATCTTATTAGAGTATACCTTGTTGTCCTAAATGCTTACAAACTGAAATATGTTTCTTTGAATTGGGAATTTAGTCCCTCAGTTTGTAAAATTTGCAAAGTATTTGAGTAACAAGAATCAAGAGCATAATCAAATTGTAGTATTTCAAGCTTTTGATTTTGGTTTCCCCTCACTTTGTTTGTTTGTTTGTTTGTGTTGACTAACTTGTTGGTGGAGGGAACGCACTTGCTAAGGTAAGGGAAAAATTTGGAGATAGAAGCAAGAAAACTACTATGTAAAAATGCCCCTAGCCTTTGCTAGCATCGGTTAAGGTATTTTTCTCATCAAGCTTGCACATTCCCTTAGCTTGTGGCATATTCAAAGTTCTAAACATAGCTTAAACATTAAAAGAAAAGAACAAATATTTCAATTATAAGAACCCCTTTGTCATGGGGTTGAAAAAGAACAAAAATTGATTGTAAGTGTTTGGGAGAAATCCACTTTTCATTCTTTTCAAAGAACATGTCTAGAACTTAGTGGGCTCACCTCCCGAGATTGCCTTAAAGGGCCGGTGAGAGGGACAGCCCAAAGTGGGATACTCACTTTTGCCGCGGGAATCCGATCCACTATAAAATGAAACACATGTATCCTTAATGGGGTACATGACAAAGGGATTTTAATCTTCTCAAACTTCCTCTAGTATTCCTCACAGATTGCGTAAAATCATGCTTCGGTGCGTGTGGGAAGCCCCTTAACATACTTGGGGGATGAGAGATTTTAATCCATTTTGAACGAAATATTTACTAAAACCTAGATAAAATAGCAAAGACACCTTGTAGAGCCATGTTTACAGACAATTTGACTTTAGGTAGGCTATTTGGAATATATTCTTGTGCTATACTTGTGAAAACATTCAAGAATATACACATTAGATTGTTTTTAGAGACATTGATGTGTGTGCTACGTTTGTTTTTTATTTTCAAACAAGAAAATTTTGAAAAATCTGATCTTAAACATTTTAAAAATAAAAAACCTTACACCTTGGTCAAATAAGTGTCACTTGTACAAAAAAAAAAAACTCGCCTAACATAGATTCAATCATGCCTGTGACTTATTCAAACCCGCGTAGACATCCTAAAGTCACGCTCAGAGACATTTGAGACATGCCTGGAAGAATTGGAAACCCACTTAGTAACAGTAAAGTGTCACCTAAGAACCTATAGAGGACCACCTAACAAAAAACTAGTGCACGCCTACAGGAGTTTTGGTCACGCCTATGCTTGGTTCAGTGATGCCCAGAAACACAAAAGGGCAAACAGAGAGTATTTCCTGGAGGGTTTGGAAAAATTTAGAAATCATTTTCGGATACCCTTTTTAGAGATACTCTTTATCAGTGCAACAAATACATCATATTCCTAAGAAACATTTATAATGATGAGTCTATTTGATAAATGAATCAATCTTATTATGGAGCATAGTTATCAAAGTCAAGATCAAAATCTCCATAGGAATCAAAGTGATGAGGTGTCTGAAGATGACATTGTTGAAGCATCCCAAAATCCCATGTTTCTAGAAATAATGGAATTACTTTTGAATTGGGATAAAGAAACATATTTTCTAACTTTAGCTCAAGTAGGAGCTAAACTTCCTCATAATTATGACACATCAACCTTGAGAAAGAATGAGGAAAAACAAAGAGATACATCATATAAAAGGCCATCATTAATATCAAGCTATCCTTTTCAAAATGATGAATTTTCTAAAGATGATGTTGTGAGAGCATCCCAAAATCCCATGTTTATAGAAATAATGGAACGAATTTTGAACTGGGATAAAGAAGCATATTTCCTAACTTTAGCTCAATCAGGAGCTAAGCTTCCGCATAATTATGACACATCAACCTTGAGGAAGAATGAGGAAAAACAAAAAGATACATCATCTAAAGAGCCATCATTAAGATCAATTTGGCCTTTTCTTTATGATGATGGGCCATCCATATCTTCATCCTCCTCACAAAAAGAAGCATTTAAGAGAAACAAAGTTATCTTAGATCAAAGGAAAATGCATAATCAACCTATTTGTGATCAAGATAATAAAGAGTATGGAGTGAAAAATACCACTCTCAAGAAAGATAATAAACCTCCATATAGCAAGAGTAATCCTTTCATCCTTTGTCCATCTCCTAGCAAGGTTTCTCCCTAGATGACTTGTATGCCTTTCATCCTTTGTCCATCTCCCCAACCTCTATCTAGAAAAGATCCTCCCATAGCTAGTACTCCTTCCATCTTTCGGTCATCTCCCAAAGCTCCACAAATATCCAAAATTCCTCCATCAAAGAATGAGCCTATTGATGACACTTTTCCCATTGACTATGTCTACCCTCAAGGGCTACCTCTAAAAGAAACCCAAGCTAACTTACACCTTGCAATAGATCATTTACATGCTTCAAAGATCTTGGACCTCAAAGCTTCATGTGCTTCAATTCCTATTATACCCCTTTAAAAGGATCCTACATCATACCTCCAAACATCCCCCATACATATCCAAACATCTACCTTGTCCTTAGAAGTGGCTCCATGTCAAGAGGATAATCCAAAGAGAAAAGAGACAAATAGTGATAAAGATCAAGATCATGATTATATACAATTCCCTCCCATATTTTATGAAGGTCCCATATCCCTCGAACCTTGTGATGATCCCCTTGCATTCTTTCATGGCTTCCAAGATGATATCCTTCCATTCCAAGAAAAAAGTTCCCTTCCAAGTTCCACATCTTCTCCACTTCCCAAGCAAGATCAAGATATCCCTTCCATAACTTCCAATGAGCATATTGAAAATCAAGAGCAAAATACCATCTCTACATCATTCGAAGATCCTTGTCAAGATCAAAGCATCCCATCATTTCCTTGTCATATTCCTCCATGTTCACCTCAAGAAACCATCATTCTTCCAAATCCCTTGCATGATAATAAATCCACTCAAGCTTCAGTTGATCCTATCAAATGTGTTCCTATCAAAGCTATTCATGAGCCTATTGGTATAAAGATAAATCCTAAAGATAAGAATCTTGGCGATGCAGTTCCTTCCAAAGATATTGATATCCCTTTCACACCTTATATTCCTCCATTCAAATGAAACCATATTCCTTCACTATCCTCCAAATCCATTTTGGGTGCCTATGTCCCAAAATAAAAGTCTTCATCTCTTCCATCCATACTAGGTCCATATATTCCCCCATCAACCATTCATATCATCCCTAGCTATCCATTCACTTACCCTACCATGTATCAAGATCAACAAAGGCACACATACTTGAAGAATGTCCAAACACCAATCCATATGAACCCTCCATATTATTCCTATTCATCCACAATTCCTAAGTCTTTTGGAATAAATTTTGATGTGCAACATAAAAATCATAAATCCAAGAATCCATATGTGTATAAAAATCACATTGTCCCATCTAATCGACATGTGAATGAAAAGAAAAATGAAATATCCAAAAGACCACAAAGGTCCACAAAGAAAAATGAAATATTCGAAAGGCCGCAAAGGTCTACCAAACAAAAGGAAGAAAAATCAAAGAATATGTGGATTCCCAAGTCACTTTTGAAGGACTTGCACACTAAAGAAGAATCAAAATTGACATTCAAGCTTCCAAAGGCTTCCATTCCATCTCCTTCCAAACATCCTCCACTTTCCAAGTCTAATTTGGGTTCTCATATCCAAAAATCCACTACCTCAAAAAGGCCCTTACCTCCTTCATCTATCATTCCTCCATCATTCCACCACTCTTCAAAGTGTGTGTCAAAGGTGATCTTGCCAACATTCCCATCTACAACATACCTTCTTCTTATCCTCACATTAATTTTCCAATGCATACTTTCCATACTTCCATCCCTCTTATCAATATCTTTGAGCATCCTAGTCATACCCATGGTTTATTATAGCATATCTTTCAGAGGAGCATTGTCCAAAGATTCAGCTGTTGGGAAAATATCAAAAAATACAAAAAAAACAAAGAAAAAAAGAAAAAAAGTGCCTTGGTGAAAACCTAGCAATAGGCACCTTGGTAGAAAAAGTAAAGAGAAATAAATCTTTCTTATGGTAAAAACCACTTCTTGTGGCACCTTAGACAAGTACCATGATGAAAACCTAGCAAACAGGCATCATGCATAATTTTTCCTTCTTGCACTCCACACTTGGGGGCAAGTTTCATCCATGCCATCCTCCATCTTCCTATCATTTATCAAGTTTCATCCATATTTCCTCTCTCACCTTTCATCTTGACAAGGTTGAACATATCCATGAGCATCAAGTGTCTTTACATCCGTTATCCTTTCCATCAGCTTATGTACTTGTTGCATCCATGTTACCCTATCATGATCTTGCTTATCCCAAATTCACCTTCATCATTCCTTGATAGTCTTTTCATAATCCCAAAACATCCCATCATAGCCTCCATCACTCCTTTATCATGATTGTGTTATCTTATACACATCTTACCCAAATTGACCCTTGGTCTTGATCAAGATGAAGAACTTAAAAAAAAAATTGTTATCAAAAACTTCTTGACATGTCCACTCTTTTGGATCCCTCATTTTTATGGCAACAAATCATCACTAGTAAATTTCACCTCAAATTTCGACGCGAATTGGTCAAATTTTCGATAGTAATTCGTCGAATCCACGACCAAAACTTTTGTCATTCTTTTTTCGTCAAATTTTCTACATATTTATTATTGGTCAAAATTTCAACCAAAATATAGGTCAACATTTCGACTCTAGCTCATGCTTGAAACTAGGAGGATCACCGTCATTTTTTTTTTCCAATGGTCAAAATTTTGACCATTACATGGTCGAAATTTCTACCAATGCATGGTCAAAATTTTGACCATTGGAAAAAAAATGACGACAATGCCATACCTTCCACCAATGCATTGGTGGAAATTTCTACCATTGCATGGTCGAAATTTCTACCAATGCATTGGTGGAAATTTCGACCATTGGAAAAAAAATGACGACAATGCCATACCTTCCACCAATGCATGGTCAAAATTTCCACCAATGCATGGTTGAAATTTATACCTACCAATTCCCAGGTAGTATCTGCATCTTTTATGCTCTTGTTGCTTGACATTGTTGATCTCAACGACCATTAGAGCCGATATTACACTTACTGCTCCTCTTGAAAAGGATGCTACTATGGGATCGACCTAACTGAACAACCAGTGTGCAACAGTTGAGAGATTGTATTCCAATAAGACACAACACTCTGCAAATGATAATTTATAAATACATATAGCAGTGCAAATGCAATAAATACATAAGGCACAAGAATTATGTAGAATTATAAAAGAAAGGTAAAGATCATCATTTCACATGTCAGGATTGAACTATAAATTGTTGGTGGAGGTGTGGACTCAGTGATATGCATGTGTATAAAAAGAACTTCCCAAGATAATAGATTATATTGAACACTAATAGTTTTCATCTGATGTGTCATTAAATGGATTATGGCTAAACATATTAACTGGACATAAACCTGGATACATCCATAAAATCTTGAGCTTCACATATCAAAATAAGATTAAAAATTGAAACAAAAAACCAATGGCATCTAATGTTAGTTTTCAATAAGAAAGCATCTTTATATTAATAAGAAAGCATCTTTATAAGAAATCTCAAGTGTTTTAACAAACTATTGAGCCTGGCAACATTCAAACATTTCCAGAACAACACAAAAGTATTATACTGTCTAGGATTTCAAATAAAATGATTGAGACAACTACTAATGGGCCACCCAGAAGAAAAGTGGTATTGGTATAATACTATCTATAGAAGATATACTGATGGGCCACCCAGCAAAGAAGTTCCAGAGTCTACAATAGCAGCACAGCCTCCAGCACAAAAGCCTATAAGGAAAATTGTCCATTATGTAGAATATCATTAAATTAGTTTTAACACTTCATCAAACAAAACTGAAAGTCTTGGGAAGGTAAATCACCTATTGGTTCATTGCCAATAAGAAAATCTCCCATATCAAACTGAAAGAAATGGTAAGAATAAGTTAGAGAAGTAAGAGAGTTTTGTAACCATCCTACCCAGCTTTAGTCATGGTACATAAAAAGAACATGCATATAAAAATAGCTCTTAAAATAGAGCATGGAAACTCAAGTTCATTCCACAATCTACCTACCAGTAACCCTATTTTATAATAGGCACAAATGTATGTTTACCCTTGAAGTGTTTATTGTTGACACCTCCAAATACTATCTTGCCTCCTTCTTCATCATCTTCATTCCTGTTCATCCAAAAAGAGAAGACCAGTTCTTGGACAAGGTTTTGGTTCATCCTGTAGAACAAAATACATAAACATGGCGGGCAAGATGTCAAAGGAAATGGGAACAATAAATTTGAAACCCAATGAAGTGACATAAACCACAGTAAAATTGATGGTCTGTATACGATAGGCCTTTGTACAGCACATTCACTCATTAATAAGATGCTAGATAGAAGTTTGACTCCTAATATAGCCTTTTTAAGCTGTATGATTGAACACATGACTATCCATCCAACTAAACCTCAAAGTATATTAGCAAAATTAAATTGAGTGTGATTTTGTTCAAAACCTATTACTTTAGATAGGTTAAATTTTGAGACATGCATCCTTTTGTTTATTTTGAGGCATATACACAAAACATATATTCACCATAAGTGGTCCAACCACTTGATGAGCATGGTGATAGAAAAATGTCTAGCCACTTCATGAATGTGAAACTAAGCTTTACATATTATCATACACCATTTTATCAAAACCCCAAAATATCTACATGGGCATTTGTATTCCATATGAACATCAAAATACTAGCTTTAGTGATCAAATGAAACTCAAGAACTATGCAAGTTTCACTTATAAAATATAGTTGCATTCTATTCCATAAACATTTGGATAAACAAAGATTGTAACAACAACCATCTATCTTTAGAAACCAACCACATTGACTACAGATCAAGTATGTACCAACGATCATACCTTCTACCTGTTTGATCCTCCGGATTACCCCATCAAAAGCTTTACTTCTTCAAAAGTTTTTACTGCGTTCTAAAACACCAGTGCAAACAAATGAGGAAGCCTTTTTTCTAAAACAGGGACAAAATTTGTCAGGTATTTTATCAAACTAGACTTATGTGAACCATTTATTTAATGATTAGATTACAATAGTTTGCTTAAAAAGACATATTAGTGCACAATCGTAACCTGGTAATAGACATACTGTTTATTTGTTTTTAACCAAAAATTGGATCTGCTTCAGAGTGTATCATCATATTAGCTCCCAAAACCACTAAATCTAATTTCAAATAGATAATAATTAAAGGAAATAAAGGACAAAACTAATAGAGATGGCACTATAAAATATAAAAGATGATCTAATCTCAAATTGATGCCCCAATCTACTAAGATGGGGAATATAGAAGCGGGAAACTCAAACTTTGGCATCTGTGAAAGATTAAGTTTTAGCTTACATATGGACATCACCATGTTTAACTAAGGTCTAAACTTGGCATATCTTAAGCCACTACGTGCAGCTCTTTCATTAATCAATATACCAATCTTATGGGACAAAACAAGTTATCATCCAGCTGTAGACTAAAATCTTTATTTAGCTTATTTTGTGAACCAAATGTGTCAAGAAGCTTAATGTTCTAAATGTCCCATCACACTCCCTTGAAATAGATACCTTTCAAAAACATTTTTAGGAATAGGGGATTTGATATTAGCAGATAACTCAAAATTTCTTATACAGCAATTGCATAACCCCAAACTTCTGATGTAGTTGTTAGCCTTAGTCACATAGGTCAGAAACCTTTTTCTTGAAAATAGATAAGCTTCAAGACATCCCAGAGTTGTAGTATCATGTTTTGATCTGATTGATTTCACAATGCAAAACATGATTGAGTGCTTTCAGGAAATTGTATGGAAAGTTTTCAAAACTTAATATGAAGTGGATAACCTCAGGCTTCGACCTTGATTGTTTCAGTTCTAATCTCTTACTCGCCAACATACATTTTATTCTTTCTATTTTTTATGTTAATGACAAATAATTTAGGCACAACACCAGTTAAGAGTTTTATGTAGCAGACATCCAGCTCTAATCATCACAAGTCATTTTACTCTAAAGCTTGTCAACTTATATATTGTAACACCGTCACAACAACTGTTTTGATAAATTTATAGTTGGGAAAACCACCAAAGAGTTGCTAGGAGTCACTGCTCTGGAAAAGGTTTAAAGTATGCCCTACCTGAAAGAACCTTAAACAACTTCCTGTAATCCTTTCTCTGATCATAAAAATGTAATGTATACAATTTTTAGGCGGCAAGTAGTTCATAAAAATGTGCTGAGAAAATTAGTCTCAAAGAAGTAAAAGTCAAATTGAGGATATGAATAGACAAGAAGTCTTCGAAAAGAAAGAAAGCTATCTTAAAATGTTAGATATGCATGTCTAGATGACATTTCATTCTAGGAATTAAACATATTCCCTAGTTCCAATGCTTGAGCTATAACTAGCAGATGATCCTAGTAGCAGCTCTAATTCTATCACCAATGGTGCTTACTCTGTTACATATACAAAATAAAAAGATATGCAAGAGCTTAAATTTTTTAATGTCTAAATCACCCTCATCTGAAATTCGCTCATCATAGAGGACTAAAGCTTTCCCATCCTTCAAGATGAGTACTTTAGCTATAAACCAAACTCCATGAAGACCCTCCTCATCAAAGACAACCTGGATTATTGCAGAAACCCATAGTTAAACTTTTGTAAGTGACATACAACAGCACAACACTAAAACCTACTACACTTCAAACATTATCTTTAGGTCACTATAAACATAGAAACTAGGCAAACCAATACAACAGACAAAATTTAAAACTACATAAACCAATACAAATAACATAAATATGCCAAAAAAAGGTATCCATGAGATGATTCTTTCTAGATCACCTCCACAAATGAACTGTCATTTATTTTGCTAGCTTTTAGGGGTAGTGCTTTTTTATAGGTTTCAGTAATATTCTTAGCTTCAGAAGCTGATGTTGTCTCTTTTGAAAGACCCTCTACATCTAAAATGAGTATAGAAGATTGAGTTGTACCCTTTAACTAATTCTACTTTTGACTGATAAAATGTGTCTTATTTACAATAATTATTAATTAATTAAAAATTAGAAAAATAAAGAGGATGAAATTCCAATTCCAATTTTTTGGATGGACACAAACATGGAATTGACATTATCCAGAATTAGATAATGCCAATTCCAGTTTAATTCCAGCCCCCAAATGGGCCCTTAGTATTTTTTCAAACTTTCTTTATATATTTTACGTTTTAGTTTGTTGGATAGCCACTACCCACAAATTATGGGACCATTAACCTTGGCAACGTCTAAATCATAAACTAAAACACATATATGCCCCCAAAATCAAGTTTGATTGTCATCTAGTCTTAGATAGTAATGTGACTGATTATAACTCAAGCACAAAACAATCCTTCAAAGCCAATGGTTTTCCCAACACTCCTTAAGGTCTTCATGAACATACTTAGAACTTGAAGTGGACTCTCTACAACAGAGCATCAAACAATGGACTAGAACATCAGTTTAAAGGCCTAATTAGGCCTCCATAGACTACCCCCCTTTATTGGACTTAGAATACCATTTTTAAAAGCCTTCTTGATTCCAAAACACAACACTGATAATACTCAATACATACTTTAGATGATATTGAGCAGTTATCATAAATTTTATTGAAAGAAATGTCAATTTTGAAAAGAGTCACAATCTGATCTGAAACTGTCTACACACAGTTTACTGATCACAAGGATTTTAGTCTTCAATGACTTGATGTTGCCCAAGACCGTGACTCACAAAGGATTCCCTGAAACCTTAACAATTATACAGTTGGTCAAATCAGTATTTTCCATTAATAGTGGCCCTTCAAATACTAAGGCATACCATATAAAATAGAAAATATCATAAACCGGATACATATACAACTACAACCCTTCAGTATTTTAATGGTCTACCAAATACCTCCCCTTCCATGTTTGTCTTCCTACAATTTTGATTACATTTTACAGCAAGACCAAATCTATGTCGGACATGTATTTTGATGGGAAATAGTTTGATAATGTGATATGATGTTCTATTACACTGGGAGCATAACTAACTTGACTACTTTTACAAATATGCATGGTAAACTAATTTTGAGAACTACGATAATGAGAAGCCTTCCAACATAGATTGACTAAATAATGTTTCATATCTCAATGCATACTTATCCGAGACATAATATGGATGATGTAATAATATGAAGATTCATATCCCAAATTAGAATTCACATCCATCACACAACTATATTGATGGATCAAATTGATATGATTTTAGGTTGGTTGTTTGCTGTCCCAAGCATACGAACCTTAAAGTTCCACCCATATCAGGCAAGTTTTAAGGGTAGGAGTAGAAAAGGACTTATGGAACTTGATCAGACACTACTACTATGAATTTTGATGCAGAGGATAGGGTGATGGACCCAAGTAGCAACCCAAAATGAGCAAGATTGTAAAAGTGTTCCAAGTGACCCTTCTAGCTCCTGATGGGAAAAATCTACAAACAGTCAACTCTAGGATGTTTTTAGGCTTTAATAGGTTTGTTTTGGTCTATCTCACATTTTCTAAGCATCACCTTTTAGTTTTGACACCTCTGAAGCAAAAATGCATAGCAAGCCAAAATGTTGTCAATGACAATTTTCAATTTCTGTAACAACAGCCAGGTATAATGGCCAATAACTTTTGTTTTTCCCAAGTGATTCTCTGAAAAAATGACCTTTTCAAATACCCTTTATCCTTTTCTAAAACATATGTGAAACTTGGATAGGCTTATTTTGGAAAACATCAAAGATTCTTCACAATGACCCTGTCTTTAACAATGGAACAACTAGTGCATTTACAAAGAAACATATAGCAATACTTAATGTATGGACTTCAAACTTTTCATGGGCTGCTCAAATGACTTCAATTAGAAAAATACACAATCAATTTCAGTCTATGGCTTCATTAACCCCAAAAGCCCCAAATCATGCATTCAAAACCCTTGTTTCAAGGGTATCTTCAATCTCCTACGTGCACTGCTCTATTCGATCAATTCAAGATGCAAACATCTATGTTTTAACACCATAAACAAGATTCAACTCTCAAACCCTTCCCTTATTAAGGCATATCTCTCTCATTATGACTGTCTCATCTAATTAGACTCTTGTTTTCAACTTGTTAATGCTTGGTTTTACCCTTTTAGTGTTGGTGGCCACCAATTAGTGAAGTTAGAAGATCATTTCATGGTTAGATATCTCTGTAAAAGTTAGATAAATGGCATTCCATGAAGAAACAATGGGCATTTCATGGAATGACCATGATAAAAATGCAAAAAACTGTCAAAACACTTAGAAATAAGACTGCTATAACCAGTAATCTGTGAATTTAAACAATAAACTTACAAAATTGGATTCACCACTCGGTCTAAGGGATCAAAACATGTCTGAAAAAATTCCACCATTCATTCCAAATTGAAAGATGTGCAGAAAACTCAAGAAAACCTCTTATTTACTGTTAAAACCAAGTGTTTTTATTGCAATGTTAGAGACAGTCCGTACAATGCCCAAGTACAGGCCATACATTGACATATTTATAGTTTTAGGAGGTAGTTAACATCCCCTCCAACCAACTCCAATAGGTCTCATGGATTAACTCTTCATAAAATTTGAATTATGGAGTTTCCCTCCAAAATGACCAAGTAGCCATTAGTTTTCAAATTTGAATTGTTTAAAGCAATAAACTATGTTTTAAGGGACTTATTGAATGTTTCAACTTATGAAATGACTTGAGATTGTTATGAAATCACACTAGACCCTATCTAATGACCAATCTATCACCTAGAATGCTAAAATCAATCCTCAAGGCCCTTTTTACAACTTTTCAACATTGAACTCTATTAAGACATCATATAACATTATAACTTTTTGTGCTTTCAAATGCCATGATTGGTTGCAAAATGGACCAATTGATGCCATGAGATCCTCCATGACCTCTTTGATGACCTAGATCTCCAAGGTACCTATGATGAGCATATGATGCCCCTACATCAAATTATGACCAAATTTGTCTAAATCAGATTGATATACAAGCACAGCCACAAGAAAGGAATGACTGTCATGCCATTGTTCTATGGAAAATAAGGATCTTCTCATGTGTATATATTCTATTACTCATGACAGGATGACAAATTCACTTTAACTTCAGTCCATTGCTGACAAGAAAAGAAAATACATGATTTATCCCTGCTCAAAGAACAGAGTGAGATTGTACATTATTGAACCAAGTCGTTAAACTCTTCTTTTCTATTTCAATGCATTGCACAGAAAGATATATTTCTATTTTCACATGCTCAAAGATTGAGCACAAAAGAATCATGAAAATGTGATAGAAGAAAAATGATTCAATTTGATGGATTAAGAATCTAGGCTTTCAAATAAAATGATTGAGACAACTTAATGCATGTGATGAATACCAAAATAGATAAAAGCATTAAATCCAACAATACTTAATGCATAAGATCAAATGATCCTTTCTTTCTAATAGCAATAATAAGAATGCATCTGATCATGAAAATGACAAACAAAAGAGCAAGGTTCCATGCCTGCAATCAAAGATAGTTTGCCAAGCTAGTAGACAATGAAGACTTCAGAATGATACACACTTCCTAATCAGATATTGCAGACCAATTCTCAATGCAAGCTCAAGTATGTCAAGTCCTAGTTGAACACCCACCAAAAGAAAAACATATGTAGCACTTTACACCAAGCCCCAAAAGAATGATAAAAAAGAAATGAACTTCCAAGAAAAAGAGTGGCACAGATGTGAGAGGAGTAACTATTTGGAAGGTGATGATCTTATTTGGAAGGTGAAAGAGTAGATGAAGCTCAAGAATTTAATAAAATGCTGCAAGATGGCCATTTTCTTGACATCTACACATATACTTAGCCTAACAGATGGCTTTTGCAACTCTGGAAAAGAAAAAAATGCCTACAACCTGCTTGTACAAATGATAAGTTTGGTTGTTTTCCCATTTAAGTGACATTAATGTTGTTATTAATGGACCATGTAAAGATGGTAGGATGGGAAAAGCTCAGGATTCATTTCATAACATGTCCAAAAAGGGTTTTCAAGCGGTTTTGATTACTTACAATTCTTTGATATGTAGCCTATGTGAATTGCATGAGATGGAAAACAATCAAAGGTTGTCTTAAAATATGCTAAGGAAAGTGTGCCCCCAAATGTTGTTACCTACAACATTCTAATTGGTGGTTTATATCAGATTAACAAGGAAAAGGAAACATTTACATTTATTTCAAAGATGGAAAACATATGACATCTCCTTGATGTCACTACATATATTACTTTGGTATGTTCATCTATAGAACAAAACACATAAACATGGTAGGAAAGATAGGAGATCATTCTAGAGAAGATTCACTCATGAATAAGATGCTAGATGGAGGCTTGACTCTTAATGTTGTCACTTAAAGCTATCTAATTGATGCTCATTGCAAAATTGATGAAATAGTCAAGGCCATGAAGTATGTTTTTTAATACACACACATACATACATGTACGTACACATATACATACACAAAAACACACATATACATACCCAAAAACATACACACATATATGTGCTTGTATGTGTACATCTAAATGTATATCAATCACCACATCATTTGGTGCAATATCTAGCTTAAGGTTTATGTAAATTTACATACATGCATATATATATACATATGCATAGAGATGTACACATATGTGTGTGTATGATATATAGACACACACACATATTATTATATATAATATATATATATATATATATATATATATATATATATATATATATATATATATATATATATATATATATATATATATATATATATATATATATATATATATATATATATATATATATATATATATATATATATATATATATATATGATACCAATGGTAAAATGTCACAACTGTGACACTTGGACTTGGAATGGTGTGACAACAAATTATTAAATAACCTCCCTAATGGCTAATACCATTGACAAATCTGTCACACAGCTGATTTAACACAAAAGAAGCACTTGAAATGGTGTCTAAACTTAAATAACCTTCCCAATACCATTGGAAACTTAAATAATCTTCCTAATACCATTGCAAATTGTCACAGCAGCAGCATTTGAACCTGAAAGAGTGTATAAGTTTAAATAACTTTTCTAATACCATTGGCAACCTATCATAGCTATAGCAGTTGAAGTACAAGCATGTAAAATCTTAAATAATGTGTGTGTTGTAAAGTCAGCTATAGTGGTAATGTTAATTACTCAAAACTTGCACAAAAAAAAGAAAATCAAACAAATGTATGCATACATATATACATGTGTACTATAACTTCATACTATCTACAACTAATGTATGGCACAAGTACAAAAAAATGTATGTCATAACTACAAACTATCCAATAGGCAATACATACATATATATATATATATATATATATATATATATATATATATATATATATATATATATATATATATATATATATATATATATATATATATATATATATATATATATATATATATATATATATATATATATATATATATATATATATATATATATATATATATGAATCTCTATCTGTTTGTCTAGGGTTTTTTTTTGCTAGTTTTGAACATTTATGATGAACATTTAATACAGAAATCTGAAAAAAAATGAAAGGGTTTACAGTTTTCACTATGAAATATTACAATATTGCTGAGAAAATACCTTGATTTGTTTCAAATGTATGCGGTTCAACCCCTTAAGCAAATAATTATTTTGCTATGCATCAAAAACCCCAGAGATCTTGGAATGATGACAAACATCATGCCTTTATTAATCTAGACATAGAATGAAGAAAACCTAAGCATGCCGCAAATAATATCTAAATTATTTTTTTTAGTACACTGGGTCTCAAAGAGGAAGCCCTTACACTGGAGTTCATGTTTCAAATTGCTGAAGATACTACCTGAGGCTTGGCCTATCCACTCAGGCATCCATATTAATTCATGGCTCAATGACTCTTTTCTCTGTCTCGATGAAGGCGGGTAAAATGAACTGATTGAGTTCTCAAATGAAGTTTCATTTTGTTTTTTTTAACTTTTAATCCTGTGTTGGTCAAAATTTTGACCAACACACGTTGGTGGAAATTTTGACCAACAGGTAAAATGAACTGATTGAGTTCTCAAATGAAGTTTCATTTTTTTAAAAAAACTTTTACTCCCGTGTTGGTCAAAATTTTGACCAACACACGTTGGTGGAAATTTTGACCAAAACCAACACGTTGGTGGAAATTTCGACCAACACCAAAACACGTGTGTGGAAATTTTGACCAACACGGGATTAAAAGTTAAAAAAAACAAAAATTTTCCTTTGTAATGCGACCAAGCTAAACATTTTTATGATATGGTCAAATTTTTTGGTCAAAATTTAAGGTGAAATGTAATAGTACGTTATCCAATACACTATCTAGCCCTGCACAATTGACTTCCATGGCTTATCCAAAAACATGCTTCACATTGCTATATCATTTTTTCCTTAGCTTGGATACTCTTGAGGAGATAGTCCTATGGGTCACATTCGCATACTTCTTCCATCATAGCCTTTCCATCTCTAATCCATCAACTTGAAAATCCATCTTTCATGTCCTATATCTTACTAGACATTGGGGGCAAACCAATGTGATCTTGTTTGAGAGTTGGTAAATAGGAAAGCATAAAGTGCTTCTAGATGCATATGGCATGAACCGAGTTTTTGTAAAATCTTAGAAGTTTGCTCAAGTCCAACATTTTTCCTATCCAATTAGGGGCATTTGATCTGAATCAATGGATTCAATAGTGCTATAGTCGGTCACACATCAGAGAGACTTATCAGAGCTTCAGAAGAGAGTGATTTTCATGAACCTTTGATGCATATCATTGTTCATACCCAAGTATTTGAGCCTACAACTTGATCCTTGAGTCTTCATTGACTTTATTATTCGGGATTAAAAATTGACAACACTTTAAAGATCAGAATACTTGGAAATACTTTTTGAAAATCATGAAACAATGTAAAAGACTTGAAACTTTCTTTTGATGGTCTTTACTTACATTGATTTTTATCACATCTTTTTAGCTCATCAATGAGGTTTCGACTAGATTGGTGATGATGGAGACATGATATTTTTCTTGTCTTTGAGTGACTATCTTGAGGAAGATCCCACAACTTATGCGAATTCTTCTAACGACATGGTCACCAAAGAACCATCAAGGACTTTCATGTAGTGTGGAAGGTTGACCTTTGATTGTTTGAGAAAATGGATTGGTATTCATACTCCCATAGTTTGGTCATCCAACTAGTGAGGGTTGTACTAGTTTCCAAAAGGGTGTTACCAAAAGTGATATAAAAGTGGTATTCATATCATCATGTCAGTGGGCAGTGGTGATTGTATTGACTTTCTGGTCCCAAAATGCTCAATGATGAAAATTTATCCTCAAGGCATTTATTTGCTAAAATTTGGTGACACTTAGCTGCATTGCATTGCATTATCATGGAAGGTTAATTGCATTATCATGTTAGATTAATTGCATGTGCATTTGTTTGTAGTATTTTTCCAAGGACAAGGGGGTTCATTCAATCAAAATCTTGATCAATCATCAAATGGGGGGGTTCAATCAAGAATCAAGGAAAGTCCATAAATCAAATAAGTGTCCATAACATCACAGATCCATCAAGTCTATCTAATCAAAGATACAATGTCATCAAAGTGATACATCCAAGTCCTGATCAATAACTAAAACATGATATAATATCAACAAACTGAAGGAGCTCCATAATCAATCATCTCAATAACATGTACTCTAGCTAGGTCAACTCATGACTTAAGTCTAAATATCCAAGAAGCTAAGGTCCATATATATATCATTTAAGGAAATGTGCCTATTTTGCAAATCAAGGGAATCATATCAGTATTTTATATCAGGGAATCATCTTACATCAATCAATCAAGTCAATCAAAGAAATCAAACCTATCATTATTTGTTCATGTCTCTATGTCTTGAGAGCGAAGTATTAGTTTATCAATCCTATCAAGATCCCATATTAGTTTTCACACTGATCAAGATCAATCCTATCAACTGTATTGGTTTTCACACTGATCAGTTATCCCATTATCAGTTTTACTATCCTATTAGATTGACAAATCACATTCATTAGTACCATTATCCTGTTATAATCACTTGTTTTGCTTAACTACAATAGACCTATCTATCTTGGATATGCAAATTTGTGAGTCATGGCATATCATCAATATTTTTTAGAAATGAAAACATATTGGACCAATCAATCAAAATCTTTCAAATCAAGGAATCAATATGTTTTATTTCTGAGGGGGCATCAGAGTATCAAATTGGCATCGCATCAAAAACATTTATCAATGGGGCATATCATATTAGGTTATCATATCAGTATCATATCATATCAGTTTCATATCAGGAGGCAAATCAGTATCAGATCAATTTATCATATCATATCAAGCAGCATATCACTATCAGAGACAGTACCATATCATCGTACCAAGGGAATCTTTGAATCAATGTTCTTCACACATCGACTCAAAGAGGGGCATTTGTAGACATAGAAAATTGGCAAAGGGCTTAAATCAATCAAAAAGTGCAATCAAATAATCAAAATAGCACGAAAAATCAATAAATGAAACAAAGGAAAATTCAATTAAATGATTAAATGATTAAATAAAGCTTGAAAAGGGGAAAAACACTACGAAATTGATTAAATTCAATTAATGACATAGTTGTTGAAAGCAAAAATCAAAATGAACCTCTTTCCCTTCATGGCTAAATTTAATTACTTTAATTAATTAATAAATCATAATTTCCCTCAACAAAGCAAATTGTTGCTACTTGATCTTAATTTCATGAAGGTGAATAATATCATCACACAGTTATAATTGATAACTATCATAGTTATCATTATTGATAATTAATATGAGTAAAAGTAATATTAATGTTATAGTTTATTACTAATCTCGAGTAAGAACCCAGAATAAGTAAAAAAGGCGACGTTGGTTTAGTAAGATGACTCAAGAAGTAGAGAGATTTACCTTACTTGAGGGAACCATCAGAGAAAGGAAGAAACCTAATACATACTCTAATTATGTTTCCTTAATGAGTGAGAACATTGAAGTAGAACATTCCAATGTTGAAGAAGCCACCTAAAGTCAAGCTTGGAAAGATGCTGTGTCAGAAGAGTATTAGTCCATTATGAAGAATTATGTATGGGATATTGTGCCTAGGCCTAAAGACAAGTCTATAGTATCTTCTAAATGGCTCTTAAAAATCAAGCAAGTTGTAGATGGCAACATTGAGAAATATAAGGCTTGATTTGTAGCTAGAGGCTTCTCTCAAAAGGAATGTATCGATTATGAGGAAACACTTGCCCCAGTTGCAAGGTACACCTCTATTAGGGAAATTATTTCTATTACTACTTCTAAAAGATCAAAGATTTATTAGATGGATGTAAAGACTACCTTCCTTAATGGGATAATAAAAGAAGAATTATACTTGTAACAACCTAAAGGGTTTGTTATACATAACAAAAATTCACATGTGTGCAAATTAAAGAAGGCATTGTATGGGCTTAAGAAGGCTCCTCGAGCCTGGTATGAAAGGATTGATAAATACCTTCTAGGTCTAAACTTCTTCAAAAATGATGTAGATCCAAACTTATACTACAAGGTAATCAATTGTGAAATGTTAATTATTGTCCTTTATGTTAGGGTGAACCCACAATAGTGGGTTATACTTTTTCAAAGGAACAAATTCATCCTGAAAAGTGTGATTGACTTAAAAAACCCATATAACTTTCGATAGAAAGTGACTAGCACTTTTCATCATAAATGAAGAACTTTCGATCAAAAGTATGAAAAAACCTTACTTTCGATCAAAAGTGCTTTCTTACTTTCGATCAAAAGTAGGAAAGTACTTTCGATTAAAAGTCATTTGGCAAGGGATTTTTGATCGAAAGTCTAAAATTATGATTTTTGGTGGGATTTTTAACCTCGTCGAAACTGTCACTTTCACCGTTTGGACAGATTTGAAAGTTAGAGGCTTCCAATTGTATTTTCATTTTTGAATTACATTATTTACTATTTTTTATATATATTTAGTATATATACATGTATATGAGTATATATACATATATATGTATATATACATGTATGTATATAACTATACACACACACATATCTATGTGTGTATATATATACATGTATATATGTATATTTATACATGTATGTGTATATATACATATATATATGTGTACAAATATACATGTATATGTGTGTGCATATATGTACATGTATATGTGTATATATATGTGTGTACACATACATATACACATATACATACACACACACACAGATATATATATATATATATATATATATATATATATATATATATATATATATATATATATTAGAGTAATATTTAGTTTCCTTGCTAATTAAATCATATTGATTTAATTAGTTAAGTTATTACTCTTTAGTGCTTAAGCTTTCTCTTAGGTGCATTAATAATTAATTCTTTTATTAATTATTAATGTGCAACCTAGCTTTTTTAGGCTTTAGGGTTTTGTTCACCTTTATAGGTTGAACCTTGTAAATATTTTTTCAATAACTCAAATTATAATTTTGCTCTCACATTTTGAGTAACTTCTGAGTTTTTCTTTTTCCTTCTTTCTGCTTCTCTCCTGTAACAGGTTATTTGCATGCAGGTATTCTTGGCATTATGTAGATTTGTATCTCTCAAATCCTACATGGTATCAAAGCTGAACTACTGCTACCTGTTCGAGTGTTTTTTTCAAAGCAATGATTTGTAGGAGAAAATCTCAGTTCTTTCAGGGTTTTTGTCATCAATCTGGAGGTGAAGGTTTTTTTTTGGAGCATTTTGGGCCCAAACAAACCTCACCATCGCACTTAGAAGGCCCAGGAGATTCAATTTTCATATAAAGTTTGTCATTTTTGGCCACAGTAGCCTCTAGGGAAAAAATTCTCTCTCCTAGGCCATACAACACAAATTTTGAGAAAAAAAATTTAAAAAACCTTTTTTTAAGGTTTTTTGGGCGTAGGTAGAATGCACCGCTACCGCACCACCCGCACATAGCCAGCATGCCACTCGCACCCAGTGAGCACCACTCTACCTAGCCGTAGTGCCTCTCCAGCATAGCCTCCACCTATCCGCAGTGCCGCTACCACTTAGCTGCACCACCTACGCTCCGTTCAACTACCCACGAGCCGCCAATTGTCAATGATGTCAACATTTCGACTGCTGACATTATTTTTTGGCTAGTTCTTTTTTCCCGGCAACTTTTTCAAAATTTTCATTGAGACAGGCCCTTAACATGTAGACGGCCGTCAAATTTTTTGTCGTCTCTGTGTTTTTCCAGAGAGCTCCATTTCAGAGGTGCAATTGGTTTTTTGGCCATAACTTTTGCATATGATATCATTTTTTAGAAAATAAAATATCACCGAAAAGCTCTTTCCATGCCAAAGATGATGGTGTTTGTTTCATTTTCTGATTTGGGCATTTAAGCTCCTTTTTTGGCATCAAAGTAGGGCTTCAGTTTCTCTCCACACTGCATCATGTCACCAGGTTTTTTTCTTGTTTTTTGTGCTCTCTAAGTTATCTTTTGGTGTACAGGGGATAGTTTTCTATATTATGGGGAGGTGCATTTTCCTTTCTGTCATTTACTTCAGAAAGACCCTTCTACTTCCGTCTTATTTCTCTCAATGGTGGACCCTTCCATTGACCGGCTGATGCCACACAACTACCATACCTGGAAAGCCCACAGGATCAAATTGCTCATGTCATGGGGCCTATGGTCCTATCTAGATGAAAACCAAGCTATTTTGCAACATCCTTTTGAGATTATGCAGCACAGGAACAAGATGGATGAAGCCATGGGCTTAATTGTACTAAATATCTCTGATAGTCTCTTATTTCATTTGGAGAATTTGCACACTCCTCAGGCCATCTAGGAAAAGTTTGCAGATCTGTTTGGCATAGTGAATGAGTTCTGGGCACTTCAGCTTGATGCAGAGTTGACATCATTGTCTCCTGATAGTTTTCCCACCATTGAGGAATTCTTGATGAAGTTCAATGAGCTCCATTCACTTTTACAGGGATGTGGAAAGACCAAATCAAATAATGATTCTATCTTCCTTATACTCTCAAAGCTTCGAGGATAGTTCCATATCTTTTTTTCCACCTTCTATTCCACTATGGATGCTTTGGGTCCTAGGCATAATATCCCTCCCTTTGTGGCCTTCTGTGATCAGTTGACTCAAGAGTAGTCAAAGATTCAACAGTTGAATGATACTTCTAGCTCTATGAGCCATGCTTTGGTTGCTCATCCATCTTCATGGAAACCAGAGTAGAAGCAGGTACCATCAACCATAGAGTTTTGGAATGATTCTCCTTCTCAACATTCCTCTAGCACACCTTCCCCAAATAAGGGGAAATCAAAGTCCAAAAAACCTAAGTGTGCTTATTGTAATAAGCCCAATCATGATGAGTCTCAGTGTTTTCAGAAAAAGGTAGATGGATATACCCAACAGATTATTGATTTGACTTCTCTTCTTCACAAGAGCAAGATTGATATTCCGTCTTCCTCTTCTCACTTTTCTTCTTCATCATATTCTTAGGCAAATGGGTCAGACAATGGAAAGGGTCATGTATTATGTGCATATGCTATTGTTCCCTCTTCTAGATGGCTACTGGATTCAGGTGCTTCACACCATATGGCATCTTCTCAGGATCTATTCTCATCTTTCGAGGCTTCTTCTACCCCACACATTTTGAGATTCCATGATGTACTACTTCTTCTTCTATTGACATTGATGATGGTGCATTCCATGATGTACTATGTGTTCCATCTTTTTCCTCTAACCTTCTCTCAATCTATCAAATTACTCACAGTGGGATAGGGAAGACAATTGAGTTCACTCTAGATTCAGTACACATCAGAGATAGTGCGACATGCACTATTGTTGCTATAGGGATGGTTGATCATGCTGCCCACTTGTACTCCTCTCATTTTGGTCCACCATCTCCATTGTCAGAGAACATCTCTCCTACTTCATGAGTGCCTATTGAGGAGAAGTTGGGTCACCTGCACTTATGTGTTGTTCCTGAGATTAGTGTTGTGGCTTCTACACCTCCTCCTCTTGTTGTTTTTGCATCTATTCGGCATGATTTTTCTCTAGTGGTACTTGTTATGGTCGCTCCTATATCGAGCCACCTAATCTAGTTGTTAAGGGCATATCTAAGGACATTCATCTCCTCCCAAATGTCAAATTCAACACATCTATTGGTCTACCTTCATTGGAGATTCCATTATAGTAGTCTCATAAATTCTCCTTTGAGCATCAGTTAGGCCTTCCAGTTTCACCTCTCATTCAGGGTTTTCCTTGTTCTGTGCTTTTGTTTCTTCTGCATTGGAGTTCCTTTAGTTCAATCATTTCCATAGGGGTTCCATCATTCTAGGGGGTCTTTAGTGTCTCATCCCTCTCTCTTGGGGGGGCTAGTTGTACTTATGGTTTTGAGAGAGTCTCTTGAGCCATTTCTTTCTCTACATTTTTCTATCTCTTTTTGGAGAGGGATTTTTCCCACTAGGTTTTCTCCTTTGTCTCTGGTTTAAAGAGATTTCCTTGTATTGGGTACCTGATTAGGCCTTGTTTTTGGGACCCATTTCCTACTTTCATAGCTATGCTAGGTTAGCTTACCCCCTACGCTTAGCTTAAGGGGTGTGATAGAGTAATATTTAGTTTTCTTACTAATTAAATCATATTGATTTAATTAGTTAAGTTATTACTCTTTAGTGCTTAAGCTTTCTCTTAGGTGCATTAATAATTAATTCTTTTATTAATTATTAATGTGCAACTTAGCTTTTTTATGCTTTAGGGTTTTGTTCACCTTTATAGGTTGAACCTTGTAATTTTTTTTCAATAACTCGGATTATAATTTTGCTCTCACATTTTGAGTAACTTCTGAGTTCTTCTTTTTCCTTCTTTCTACTTCTCTCTTGTAATAGGTTATTTGCATGCAGGTATTCTTGGCACTCTATGGATTTGTATCTCTCAAATCCTATAATATATATATATATATATGAGAGAGACTGAGAGAGAGAGATGTGTACTTCTTTGATATTCTAAGAGTTGTGTTTGTTGAGCTTGCAATGACCCTTCTTCATGTTCTAAAGGTTGTGCTTATGGAGCTTATGATGACCCTTCTCCAACTTTTGAAGGTTTGGCTTGTTGAGCTTGTGATGACCCTTCTCCAACTTTAGAAGGTTGTGCTTCTTAAGCATTTCCTACAAACAAAGTAAAAATTATTAAACAAAAACTTTCGAAAGGAGTTAGGTCTAACTAGGTTCATGTATTAAGTCAAAATAGGTCCTAATAGGTCTAGTTGGGTCCTAATAGGTCCTAATTGGTCTAATTAAGTCTAATTAGGTCATAATTGGTCTAATTAAGTCTAATTAGGTCCCAATTGGTCTAATTGAGTCTAATTTAGGTCCTAATTTATCTAATTAAGTCTAATTAGGTTTAACTGGATCCTAATTGGGTCCTAATGGGTCTAATTAGGTCCTAATTGGTCCTAATAGGTCTAATTGGATCTAATTGGGTCCTAATAGGTCCTGATTGGTCTAGAATTAAGTCTAATTAGGTCCTAATTGGTCTAATTAAGTTAAATTAGGTCTTAATTAATCTAATTAAGTCTAATCAAGTCCTAATAGGTATAAATAGGTCATAATAAGTTCATATTATGTCTAATTGTTCTAACTAGGTTCATATTAAGTCAAAATATGTCCTAATAGGTTCATATTTTAGTCCTAATAGGTCGAATTGGGTCCTAATTGGGCCCTACTGGGTCTAATTGGTCCTACTTAGTCGTAATAGGTCTAATTAGGTCTAATTGGTCCTAATAGGTCTAATTGGGTCTAATTGGGTCCTAATAGGTCCTAATTGGTCTAGAATTAAGTCTAATTAGGTCCTAATTGGTCTAATTGAGACAAATTAGGTCCTAATTGGTCTAATTAAGTCAAATTAGGTCTTAATTGATCTAATTAAGTCTAATTAGGTTCTAATAGGTATAAATAGGTCATAATAGGTTCATATTATGTCTAATTGGTCTAACTAGGTTCATATTAAGTCAAAATAGGTCCTAATAGGTTCATATTTTAGTCCTAATAGGTTTAATTGGGTGTAATTGGGTCCTACTTGGGCCCTACTAAGTCTAATTGGTCCTAATTGGTTGTAATAGGTCTAATTGGGTCTAATTAGGTCCTAATTAGGTCTAATTGGTCCTAATAGGTCTAATTGGGTCTAATTAAGTCCTAATTGGTCTAGAATTAAGTCTAATTAGGTCATAATTGGTCTAATTAAGTCTACTTAGGTCCTAATTGGTCTAATTAAATCTAATTAGGTCATAATTAGTCTAATTAAGTCTAATTAGGTCCTAATAGGTTCATATTATATCTAATTAAGTCCTAATAGGTCTAATTAAGTCTAATTAGGTCCTAATAGGTCATATTAGGTCCTAATAGGTTCATATTATGTCTAATTAGGTCCTAATTGGTTGAATTAAGTCTAATTGGGGTCCTAATAGGTTCATATTATGTCTAATTGGTCTAATTAAGTCCCATTAGGTCCTAATTGGTTCTAATGGGTCTAATTGGTCTAATTAGGTCTAATTAGGTCCTAATTGTTTCTAATTGAGTCTAATTAGGTCCTAATTAGTTCTAATTGGGTCTAATTGGTTTAGTCGGTCTTGATAGGTTCATATTGTGTCTAATTAGGTCCTAATTGGTCTAATTAAGTCTAATAGGGTCCTAATAGGTCATATTAGGTCCTAATCGGTTCTAATTAATTCTAATTGCATCCTAATTATGTCTAATTAGGTCCTAATTGGTCTAATTAAGTCTAATAGGTCCTAATAGGTCCTAATAGGCCCTAATAGGTCTAATTGGGTGTAATTGGGTTCTAGTGGTCTAATTAGGTCCTAATTGGTCGTAATAGGTCTAATTAGGTCTAATTAGGTCCTAATTAGGTCTAATTGGTCCTAATAGGTCTAATTGGATCTAATTGGGTCCTAATAGGTCCTAATTGGTATAGAATTAAGTTTAATTACGTTCTAATTGGTCTAATTGAGTCTAATTAGGTCCTAATTGGTCTAATTGAGTCTAATTAGATCTAAATGGGTGTAATTAGGTCCTAAGTGGGTCCTAGTGGTCCTAATTGGGTCCTAGTGGGTCTAATTGGGGTCCTAATTGTCTAGAATTAAGTTTAATTAGGTCTTAATTAGTCTAATTGAGTTTAATTAGGTCTAATTGGGTGTAATTTGGTCCTAGTGGTCCTAATTGGGTCCTAGTGGGTCTAATTGGGCCCTAATTGGTCCTAATTGGGTCCAAATAGGTCCAAATAGGTCTAATCAGTCTAGAATTAAGTCTAATAGGTTCTAATTGGTCTAATTGAGTGTAATTGGTCATAATTGGTCCTAATAGGTCATAATTGGTCTATAATTAAGTCTAATTAGGTCCTAATTGGTCTAATTGAGTCTAATTAGGTCCTAATTAGTCCTAATTAGTCTAGAATTAAGTCTAATTAGGTCCTAATTGGACTAATTAGTCTAGAATTAAGTCTAATTAGGTCCTAATTGGACTAATTAGTCTAGAATTAAGTCTAATTAGGTCCTAATTGGGCTAATTAAGTCTAATTAGGTCCTAATTGGTCTAATTAAGTCTAATTAGGTCCTAATTGGTCTAATTAAGTCTAATTGGGTCCTAATATGTCATATTAGGTCCTAAGAGGTTCATATTATGTCTAATTAGGTCCTAGAATTAGTCTAATTAAGTCTAATTGGATCCTAATAGGTCATATTAGGTCCTAATAAATTCATACTATGTCTAATTAGGTCCTAATTGGTCTTTAATTAAGTCTAATTGGGTTCTAATAGGTCGTATTAGGTCCTTAATAGGTTCATATTATGTCTAATTGGTCTAACTAGATTTATATTAAGTAAAAATAGGTCTAATTGGGTGTAATTTTGTCCTAATTGGATCTTACTGGGTCTAATTGGGTCCTAATTGGTCCTAGAATAGGTCTAATTGGGTCTAATTAGGTCCTAATTGGGGTCTAATTAGGTCTAATTGGGTCCTAATTAGGTCTAATTGGTCCTAATAGGTGCTAGTCAGGTGTAATTAGGTCGAATGTGTCATAATAGGTCATAGTTAGGTCTAGTTAGGGTCTAATAGGTCCTAATACATATCTAGTTAGGGTCTAATTAGTAGATAGTTAGACCTCTAATTGGTCCTAATAGGTCTAATTGGTCCTAATAGGTCCTAATACATCAGATAATTGGTCCTAATAGGTCCTAGTTAGGTAGATAGTTAGGTCTAATTGGTCCTAATTGGTCTAATAGGACCAAATAGGTCTACAGTTAGGTCTAGTTAAGTCTAATAGGTCTAGTTACCTATCTAATTGGTCCTAATAGGTCATAGTTAGGTCTAGTTAGGTCTAATAGGTCCTAATTTATGTCTAGTTAGGTCTAATTGGTAGATAGTTAGACCTCTAATTGGTCCTAATAGGTTTAATTGGTCCTAATAGGTTAGGTAATTGGTCCTAATTGGTCTAATAGGTCCTAGTTAGGTAGATAGCTAGGTCTAATTGGTCCTGATTGGTCTAATAGGACCAAATAGGTCTACATTTAGGTCTAGTTAAGTCTAATAGGTCCTAATTGTTCCTAATAGGTCCTAATTGGTCTAGTTACCTATCTAATTGGTCCCTAATAGGTCATAGTTACATCTAGTTACATCTAATAGGTCCTAATAGCTATCTAGTTAGGTCTAATTTATAGATAGTTAGACCTCTAATTGGTCCTAATAGGTCTAATTGGTCCAAATAGGTCTTAATAGAATAGGTAATTGGTCATTATTGGTCTAATAGGTCCTAATAGGTCCTAGTTAGGTCTAATTGGTCCTAATTGGTCTAATAGGACCAAATAGGTCTACAGTTAGGTCTAGTTAAGTCTAATAGGTCCTAATTATTCCTAATAGGTCCTAATTGGTCTAGTTACCTATCTAATTGGTCATAATAGGTCATAGTTAGGTCTAGCTAGGTCAAATAGGTCCTAAATACATGTCTAGTTAGGTCTAATTGGTAGATAGTTAGACCTCCAATTAGTCCTAATAGGTCTAATTGGTCCTAATAGCTTGTAATAGGTCAGGTAATTGGTCCTAATTGGTCTAGTTTACCTTTCTAATTGGTCCTAATAGGTCTAGCTAAGTTTATCTAGGTCTATTTGGACCTAATAGGTCCTAATACATCTAATTGGTCAAACTAACAAGTCCTAATAGGTCTAATTGGTCCTAATAGGTCCTAGTTAGGTCTACTTGGTCCTAATAGGTCTAGTTAGGTCTAGTTAGACCTCTAATTGGTCCCAATTTCTAATAATTAGTCTTATTAGGTCTAATTAGCTCTAAAATTAGGTATTACAATATCACATTTACATGATGAACATTAAGACAAGTCCTGACCATCAACTTAAAATATCTAGAGAGAGACAGCTTATACATACCTTGTTTCCTACAATAATATCTTTTTTGTGATTCTTCATGTAGTCTTTGTTCAACCTCTTTTGAATAATGTCATGTAATCTTGTTTAGCCTTCTCTTTTTATTTCCCATCACAACTTACAAAATTGTTCCATGTCAAAATGTCTTCCTTCTCCTAAATGAGAATTATTTTACAGCTTTTGGGTTAATGAAATGAGAAAAATATACATTTAATTTATATGTAATCATTATTAACCCAGAATGACACCAAATAGGCTGACCTAGGTTTCTATCTAAAACCAAAGTTGACTTTCTATCGAAAGTAACTTAGTGATGGTTAAACATGGCATTAAAATTGAAAGTACTTTCGATCAAAACTCAAAAGTTTCGATTGAAAGCACCTAGTTTAGGTCATGTTTGCAAGCTATGAAGAAATTTTGAGAATTTCATGGCTTCAAACCTCAAGCGCAGTGATCAAATAGAAGAATAAGAAGATGTCCTTTTTCACACAACAAGTACTCAGAACTAGCTTTCTAATGATTATATATTCAACTAATTTTGAATTTATTATGTGTATGGTTTTTTACTTTAATCAAATGTAGGTTTTTTATCAAATATAAACCTCTAAGTTTGACGTTCAATGAAAAATAGTAAAAAAGGGGAAATTTTTTTAAAAAAACAACAGTGCCCTCCGTCTTCGAGTCTACTTTCTATCAAATTTTTTTTTTGAAATTGGAATAAATACACAAGTTATAAGCTATGTAGTTAAGGTATGTCAAAATTATGGTTTAGTCAAATTCAAATGTTAATAAAATATGCAATAATCATGATAAGGTCATCAAACCAATTGCATGCCCTCCATATGGATGTTATGAAACTAAATTTGAAAGAATCACATTCATATATATTTTACAAAAAAAGTTATGCTCTATGAAAACAATGTTACTATTTGAAAATGACATTTTCAACACCATACCAATTTTCATGGGAGAAAGAAAAAAGTGTTCAAGAAATTCAAAAAAAATAAAATTTAGAATCTAGACAGAAAATCCTAAAAGACTCTAATTTAATTCATCCTTCGATTTCAAATGGTTCAATGGCAATATGCATCCAAATTTGAAAGTTTTTTTCAAAATGTAGAGTTCAGTGTCCGTTCAGGCAAAAAAGTGTAACCCACTATTGTGGGTTCACCTGTTGATGATTTATTAATCACAAAGAAGATCACCTAATTACTTAAAATGTAAGGAAGATCTAGCATCAAAATTTGATATGAAGGATCTAGGACTTTTACATTACTTCCTTGGGTTAGAAGTGGTGGCAAAAAGAGGATAGCATTATTCTAAATCAAGGGAAGTACACTATAGACATTCTAAAGAGGTTTGTAATGATGGAATGTAAGCCCATGAAAACACCTATGGAAAATTTTTTTCACAAGATAAAGACAACAATAGTTGACTCTAAAAATACAGATCCTACTTTATACTGACAGATAATTAGATCCTTGATGTATTTGGTTAACACAAGACCAAATATTTGCAATTTTGTAAATGCATTAAGTCAGTTCATGTGTGAACCAAAGAAGATACATATAGTTGCAATTAAACATATTATGGGTTATCTTCAAGGAATAATTAAGTATGGTCTCAAGTACACCAATGTTAACTTGAACCTTCATGGGTATACTCTTTCATATTGGGCTTGTTGTGTGATAGAAAAAAAAGAGTACATCTAGGTGATGGTTCAGTTTAGGATCAACTATGATCTCATGGATCAACAACAAACAATCCTTAGAGGCACAAAGCTCTATAGAAGCCAAGTATATTACATCATCCATGGGAGGAAAATAAGTAGCGTGGATTTGTAAACTTTTAGTGGGATTGTTTTGTGAACCTATGAGTCCTACCATTATTCATTGTGATAACCAGAGTTGTATAAAACTCTCAATGAATCCAGTATTCCATGAAAAATCAAAACATATTGAGATTCCATACCACTATGTCAGAGATATGGTATGTGATTCAATTGGAATATGTGAAAACAAATGAACACATTGTAGACATTCTCACTGAACCATTAGCCAAGGAAAAAGTTTCTCATTTCTATAAGAAACTTGGTATGGTTGAAATGTAATTATTAAATTTAAGATTTATTCATTTGTACTTATATTAAGATGTTTAGTGTGTAAAATCTACTTGTCATGTGTGTGACCCCTTGACTTTATGGGCCCTAGTATATTATTTGAAAGGTGATGACTTTTCAAAGGATAAAACACTTATGTAAACCCAATATCATGATGGATACCATGTGACTTGATATCCTTGGACATATCATGATGATGAACAAAAAATTATGGTAGATATCATGAGTTTTGATGTATATGGATAAGCCATAATATTTAAACCTATCATAATGGATAATACATGTGTGAATAATATCCTTATACCATGACTTGATATCTTTATGATAGGCATCATGTGAAATGATGCTAGTGCACATATTATATAGATTTCCATATGATAAATATCACGTGACTTGATATTCGAGAATCCACCATCTCTCCTAATATCACAATGAGGTGATATTTATCTTGTAGATCTATTGAAGGATAGAATTAATCTTCCCTAGCTAAGACGGAGTATTAATGTTTGTAGCTTCGGTCAGATTAGTCTAACCTAAGCATTTGACATCTCCTTTAGATAAAATAAGAATTATATGTTATATACATTATCATTATACATTTGATGATCTTATCAATTGGAGAATTCATTAAGATTCATTATATAATAATTATTATTTGATAACCACGATAGTTATAATTGATAGCTATTATAGTTATCATTATTGATATTTAATATGAGTAAAAGTTATATCAATGTTATATTTGATATTTTTATCGACTTTAATTGTTAATAAAGTTGGTAAAAATACCAACTTAACATTATTAATTTTATTATAAAAAGTCAATTATGGTAT
>BSBK01003544.1:0-37500 GCA_027943335.1 Chamaecyparis obtusa
TGATTTACCAGTGCTCCTGTTGATAGAATTATTGTATGCAAATTCTGGCTGTGGTAAAATCAAATCCCATCCCGTTGGCTTATGTCCAACCAAACATCTCAGCAAATTTCCCAATTCCTTTTCCACCACCTCTGTCTGTCCATCACGTCTGTGGATGATGTGATGAACTGAACTTCAAATCTGTCTTCAACTTCTTCCACAATGTACGCCAGAAATATCCAACAAACTTAGTGTCCCGATCTGAAACTATGGTCTTTGGCAACCAGGAAGTCTCACTACTTCTCTGAAAAACAATTTTGCTACATGAACAGCATCATTAGTCTTCTTGCAGGGAATGAAATGTGCCATCTTTGAAATCGGTCAACTACTACAAAAATTGAATCATGTCCCCGCTGTGTCCTCGGTAAACCAAGAACAAAGTCCATACTGATATCCTCCAAGGCTTCTCTGGTATAGGTAATGCTGATACAACCTATATCTGCTTCACTCCTTTCGCCATCTGACATACTCTGCAACTCTGTACAAAACTTCTTCACATCTTGCTGCAATTGTGGCCAATAATAATTCTCACCAACCAAAGCAAGGGTTTTATCACGACCCAAATGTCCAGCCAATCCTCCCACTATGCTTCTCCTTGATGAGATTCTCCCTCATAGAAACTTCGTGGAATGCACAACTGACTCCCTCTGAATAGCATATCATCTTGGATGATAAAATCCAACCATTTCATCCTGTCCAGAGTAACAGGTTCTGTACAAGCCTTCCAAGCTTCACCAAAATCAGGATCCTTGGATACAAATTCTTGAGTTCCTTGAACCCAACCACCTCAATCTGCATCTCTGTCAGCAATAGTTGCCTTCTGCTAAGAGCATCTGCAACCCTATTAGACTTTCCACTTTTGTGTTTCAAAACAAATGTATAACTCTGCAAAAACTCACCCATTTCAAATGCCTTTGATTCAATTTTTCTTGACTATTCAAATATTGCAAAGCTTGATGATCAGTATACAAAACAAACTCTTTAGGAAGAAAATAATGTCTCCACTTCTTTAATGCCTGAACTATAGCATAAAAATTCCTGATCATAAACAGAATATTTCCTCTTGGCATCATTTAACTTCTCACTGAAATAAGCAACAGGTTTACCTTCTTGGCTCATAACAGCTCCTATTGCAGTACAATAGCATCACAATCTACTTGAAACACCTTATTAAAATCTGGAAGTGCTAAAAACAGGTTGTTCTGTAACTTTTTGTTTCAACAATTGAAACTCTTTTCTGCCCCATTAGGCCACTAAACTCTTTTCTATCCCCTCTCATTGTTTCAGTCAAGGGACCAACAAATACTGCTAAAATTTCTGGATAAATTTTCTGTAAAAGCTAGCTAGACCATGAAAAGATCTTACCTCAGTAGCACTCCTTGGAGTAGGCCATTCAAGGATAGCATGTACCTTCTCTGGGTCTATTTTAGACCTTCTGCTGAAACTACAAATCCCAAATACACTAAACTCTTTCTTCACAAAATTGCACTTCTTCAAATTATCAATAATTTCCTCTTCTCTCAACTTCTCAAATACCATACGATATGCATCATATGCTCATCCAATGTTTTACTAAGATCAAAATATCATCTAGGTAAACAATGACAAACTTACCCAGGAAATTCTTTCAAAACCTCGTTCATGACTAACCACTCATATATACCTTCCTTTGTCTTGAAGGCAGTCTTCCATTCATCTCCTTCTCTGATCCGAATCTGATGATATCCACTTTTCAGATCTATCTTTGAAAAATACACAGCTCCACTCAAACAGTCCATAATATCATCCATTCGTGAGCAATGGAAACTTGTACTTGATTGTGATCTTGTATATTGCCCTAGAATCTGTACACATCCTCCATTCTCCATTCTTCTTTGGTGCTAATACCACTGGTACAACACAGGGACTCAGACTCTCTCGAATCAATCCTTTCTGTAACAACTCATGTACTTGTCTATTCAACTCTTCACTTTCTGCAGGTGTCCATTCTGTGTGCTGCATTATTCGGCAAACTCGCTCCTGGGATCAAGTCCATCTGATGACTGATCTTCCTGACTGGTGGTAATCCATCAGGCACGTTATCGAATACAATATCCTGAAACTCGTTCAACAAATCTGCAACTTCTACAGGAACATCTTCTACATCCTCTTTACCAGCTTTTGGAATTAAAGCAAAACATACATGCTCATGCCTCATCACCATCTAAGAAATTTCTTCCATCAACAAAAGTTATCCTTGCATTTACCACATACCTTTTCTCCAGTCTCCTTCAATGGTTTAGCTTATGTCACACTCATCCTTTATCAAGGAATAGGTATTCGCATGACCATCATATATAGCACATCTGTCAAACTGCCATGGTCTACCAACAACATATGACATGCATCCATAGATATGATATCCAACAATACCTCGTCTTGGTATCCACCAATCTTGAACTTCACCAGGCATTGTTCATTGACCATCGACCTTGTGGTCATCCTGTACCCAGGCAATCTGATATGGCTGTGGGTGTTTCTGTCTCTTGAGCTTCAACTTTGTCCACCATCTCTTCTGACACCAAATTGTCAGTGCTTCCACTATCAATAATCACATCACAATATTTACCTTCACACTTGCACCTGGTGCGAAACAGGCTCCTTCTTTGATCAGGTTCATTCTCACCACTCAACAGGACTCTTCTGTTTATCAACATTTCTCCTCTTCAGCGTCTTCAGAATTTGATGATCTGGCATCTTCATCTACATGTGCAACTCTGGCCTGGCCTTCATTTCTCCTGTCTATTCTTCCTTGGCGCTGAGGACATTCAAATGCCCTATGACCTTCTTCTCCACAGTGAAAAAACATGTTCCACGAAGCCACCTCTTCCAGATCCTTGGTCCTCTTCCGCTTCCTCTCTGATCTCTATTATTCTGAATCCTGGAAGCGATTGGAATTATTTCCTCGCTGATTCTGACTGCTACTGGCCTCATCCTTCTTTTTCGGATCTTCATTTCGGCCACCGTATGACCGTCCACTAGATCGTCCACCCGCAACCTCTTCCGTTTTGTCTGCTCTCAAACTTCTTGTTCAGCTTTTCCTCTACTTTTAGGAAAAACTGGTATGCCTCTTCAATACTGTTCATTCGAACCAGATTCAGCTCCTCCTGAATTCTTGGCCTTAACCCATTAAGGTACGGGCAACTTTCTCCTTATCAGCTTCTGCATGGCCTGTTTCTGATGAGAAGTCTATAGAACTCCTCTGTATACTCCTGAACAGATCTTTCTGCTTGCTTCAAACTTTGCATTTTCTTTAGTAGGTCAAGCTCATAATCAACAGGAATGAACTGTCGCTTCATTTATCCACCATCCGATCCCATCTTGTGATTTTATCTTTCCCTCTTCTATTTTGCTCCAACTGAATTTCTTGCCACCAGATCTTCGCATGACCTTTCAATCTGGCCTTCGCAAATTTGACCCTATCAGGATCGTCAACATCTTCGTACTCAAAATATTCCTCACATTCATTAATCCAGTCAATCAATTCCTCTGGGTTAAGATTTCCCGAAAATGTAGGAACCTCAATCTTAGGTCTTTTCCCAATCTTGGGAAATGGCCCGAAAAAGTCTTTCTTCCTCCTGGTTCATAATTTCGGCTTCTCCTTCTTGATATTCTTCTTCGGCTTCATCCTCGCTTTCGTCTCTAATATTGAGATTCATTCCTCTGCGAATCTCTTCTTGCAATGCTCGCACTTGTCTCTGCAGCTCTCTAACCTCAGGTGTCACAGCACCAACTCTTCCGCCACGTTCTCGTCGTGGAGGCATTTTCGCGATGCGCCGCTGAAACCCTAGCCACGGTCCTGGTGCAAACTGTCTCACAGTCGACGATCTGTTTACACACTCAAGAACTCCTACTCTGATACCACTTGATGAAGGGTGCTCCCCTTAATACCACAATCACATAACAGAATAGAGAAACAACAACAATATGCAAGAACAGAAAATTGGCTTCTTATTATCTCCACAAATGTGGAATTACAAACTTTCAGAATTACAATATGCAAAGCCACATGGCATTCCCTTACAATATTCTGTAGGACAAAGCCTCGAACTATTACCCAGATCTACTACCCAGAACTATTCTGAACTGCCTAAGACAATAATACAGCCTTCCTTATATAGGCAATTTTCCACCGCCTGTAAAGTTCCAGAATTTTAGCCAATAAGGCTGACCAAACTTAGAATTATTTTATTTTACATTTTATTACATCATAGTCGGCTCAAGATAACCTTTGAAACCCGAACAAAAATTTTGAAGAAAATTATTTTTCGCCATTTGAGGTGGCCCAACTTCCGAAGACCATAAGTCATCACCAGTTGACCCGCTCGGCCACTATAACCCCATTTCGGAAACGCCACGAAGTGCTCTTCAGGCTTGACTAGCGCTAGCGCTTGTCACCCAAATTTTTGACCTCATCCGGGGCCTCTAAAGCCTTCAAAACTGAGTTCAAAGTTTCTGTACCCTGCTGCCAATACCGAAAATCTTCAATATCTTCCAATATACACTTGATCTAAAAATGAAACTTTACTGGCAGACTTATATGACCAAAGTGAACCTCCAAGAAAGAAATCAAATCATTCTGAGCACATACGAAAATTACCAAAAATAATAAGTTTCCATAAATAGCAGCTCTGCACAAAATAGCCCTTATTGAATATAAAAATAGAAATATTTTTGGTGATGCAAGATTGCTCTTACACCCAGGATGCTCCTGCATCAATATATATATATATATATATATACATATGTACATATATATATGTGTGTGTATAAATATATGTATAGATATATAAATATATATATAGATGTATATATATATATATATATATATATGTACATGTATATATATATATATATACATGTATATATATATATATATATATACATGTATATATATATATATACATGTATATATATATTATATATACATGTATATATATATATACATGTATATATATATATACATATATATATATATATATATATATATAGTATATATATATATATTCATGTATATATATATATATATATATATTATATATATATATATATCTATATATGCATGTATACATTTATGTATGTATATATCTCTATATATAATATATATCTATATATTTATAGATATATATATCTATATATATATCTATATATATATATATATATATAGATATGTATATATATATGTATAGATATATATACATACATAATATATATATATATATATATATATCTATATATAATATATATATATATATATATGTATAGATATGTATATATATATATGTTTATATATATATATATATATACATATATATATATGTATATATATGTATGTATATATATATACATTTATATATATATACATGTATATACATGTATATATATATATGTGTGTGTGTGTGTGTGTGTGTATACATACATATATACGTATATATGTATATATGTGTGTATATATATATATATATATATATATATATATATATATATATATATATATATATATATATATATATATATATATTATATATATCATGATGTTACTTTGTATGGAATATGATTTATTATGTGATTGGATAATAATATTTAATAATATCATAATAATAAGATGTTTATAATATTAATAATAATAATATTTGTAATAATATTATAACAATATATGTACACATAAGCATATGGGTGCATAGGTATGCCTATGGTTACATATATCTATATAATATGGTGTGAAAGTTATTATATTAAAAGAAAATAATAAATAAATAAATAATTTACTTGATGGATTAATTATTATATTTTAAATCTTTTTCCCATAACTTAAGTAAAGTAGGTGATAAGTAATAATAGTGATAAATTATTTCTTTTTCCTTAAATAAAGGAAAATAATATTAGTTTATTAATATTTATGAGGCTCTCATATTAGATTTTATTATTAATAATATTTAATTAGATATTCCCTCCCCGTGAATGCCTTGAATGAAATTAATTAAATCTTAAACTATAAACTACCTCTTAGTTAGGATGGTTGCATCGGTTGATTTTCTTGGGCAACCAATCCTTCAACCTATTTACGGGAGGAAGCCTTTGAGGAATGGGAGTTGGCTGGATTATTCACAGGAGAATTGATGTTAGTTTTAGGTTGTCATTATTGATTATTGCATCTTTGGAAAAGGTGGTGTCTTCAATCAGAAGGATTTGGTGGAGTGTTGGAAGTATGCAAAGTTGATTGATTCCTCCTTCTTCAATAGTTTTCTTTGCCAGAATCCAAGTAGGAGCTATCTTGGAAGATGCTCCTCCTTATTTGATTTGTGTGATTTCTTTTGTTTTGTATTTTTGATTGCGTCCTATGTACAGGCAATATGAAGAATATATTATTCTATTGTATTATGTTCATTTTTTTAGTGTGTGAAAGGAATTAGGAGAAAGGATAGATTTATTGTAAATATAGTATTGTACAAATGATTAATATTTTTTCTGTGTGTTATCATGTTTCCTATGAAGCTATATTGTTTGTTTACTTGCTAGAAAATATAGAACTGTGATTTAGATTGTGAACTATCACCACTCCTTGTCTACTCTCTTGAAAAAAAAAATAGTATCATGAATTGAATTTACACAAATCAAGATAAGTAAAAACTATCCTATTCCCTACCTATACTCAAAACTCTTCATAAAATTCATCAACACAAGATCAAATTTATTTAAACAATCATCTTATCTATGACTATCCTAACATGACCAAATTCTGCCCTCTAGATAGACCCATACTCAGATGTGTATACTTTTTTATTCGGAATAAAAATTGATGAAGGGTGCTCCCCTTAATACCACAAAGACATAACAGAAATAGAGAAACAACAACAATAATATGCAAGAATAGAAAATTGGCTTCTTATTATCTCCACAAATATGAAATTACAAACTTTCAGAATTACAATATGCAAAGCCACATGGGCATTCCTTACAATATTTTGTAGGACAAAGCCTCAAATCAATACCCAGATCTACTACCCAGAACTATTCTGAACTGCCTAAGACAATAATACAGCTTTCCTTATATAGGCAATTTTCCACCGCCTGGGAAGGTTCCAAAATTTTAGCCAATAAGGCCGACCAAATTTAGAATTATTTTATTTTACATTTTATTACATCATAGTCAACTCAAGATAACCTTTGAAACCTAAACAGAAATTTTGAAGAAGATTGTTTTCCGCCATTTCAGGTGGCCCAACTTCCGAAGACCATAAGTCATCACTAGTTGACCCGATCGGCTATTATAACCCCATTTTGAAAATGTCACGAAGCGCTCTACAAGCTTGACCTGCGCAAGCACCCGTCACCCAAATTTTCAACCACATCCAAGGCCTCTAAAGCCTTCAAAACTGAGTTCAAAGTTTCTGTACCCTACTGCCAATACCGAAAATCCTCAATATCTTCCAATATACACTTGATCTAGCAATAAAACTTTACTGGCAGACTTGATTGACCAAAATAAACCTCCAAGAAAGAAATCAGATCATTTTGAGCACATACAAAAATTACCAAAAATAGTAACTTTCCATAAATAGCAGCTCTACACAAAATAACCCTTATTGAATATAAAAATAGAAATATTTTTTATTTGGGTGATGCAAGATTGCTCTTACACCTAGGATGCTCCTGCATCAGACACCCGGGGTAATTTGAGAAGTGACCCTGTCATGACTGAGGTGTGCAGAGGAAAACCAAGACAGCTAACCTCCTCCTTTGTCAGCCATGATGAATCTTCAACAGGTCATCCTTTGCACTTGACCAGATATTCTTCATATTTCCTGTTCCTTGTGCTTCTGCCAACACGACTGTCCAGTATATCTTTGATCTCCTTAGTGTCTGAACTAGTTGCTGGAATACTCCACTATGCTGCTGTGATCTCATCTTCAACACCTCCTTCATGATACTCTATCAGATCTGAAATGTTAAATACTACTGAAATATTTAGCTCAGTAGGCAATTCTACCTCATATGCATTTCCTGAATCATGTTTCTTCAGTATCCTAGATGGTCCAAACTTCTTCATTTTTAGCTTGTTATATGTACCAACTAGAAACCGCTCCTTCCACAAATGAACCATGACTTGATCACCAACTTGAAATTCCTTATACCTCCTTTTCTCATCTACCTTAGCCTTGTACTGTGCGTTCATCATGGTAATATGCTTCCTCAGCTCCCCACGGATGTTCTTCAAGTGTTCTGCAAAATCTTCAGCTTCAGCACTACTTATTTCTCCTTTATCTATCTTCCTCAATTTAGATGCATTTCTTGGACTACTTCCATATACAATCTGGAATGGTGATTTAATAGTGCTTCTATTGACAGAATTATTGTATGCAAATTCTGCCTGTGGTAAAATCAAATCCCATCCTGTTGGCTTATCTCCAACCAAACATCTCAGCAAATTTCTCAAACTTTTATTCACCACCTCTATTTGTCCATCAGTCTGTGGATGATGTGATGAACTGAACTTTAAATCTATCCTCAACTTCTTCCACAATGTCCGCCAAAAATATCCAACAAATTTAGTATCTCGATCTGAAACTATGGTCTTTGGCAAACCATGTAGTCTCACCACTTCTCTGAAAAAAAATCCTACTACATGAACACCATCATTAGTCTTCTTCTAGGGAATGAAATGTGTCATCTTTGAAAATCTATCAACCACCACAAAAATTGAATCATGTCCCCGCTATGTCCTTGGTAAACCAAGAACAAAGTCTATGCTGATATCCTCCCAAGGCTTCTCTAGTACAGGTAATGGCTGATACAACCCTGTATTCTGCTTTACTCCTTTCACCATTTGACATACTCTGCAACTCTGTACAAACTTCTTCACATCTTGCTGCAACTGTGGCCAATAATAATTCTCACTAACCAAACCAAAGGTTTTATCATGACCAAAATGTCCAACCAATGCTCTACTATGCTTCTCCTTGATGAGATTCTCCCTCATAGAACTTCATGGAATGCACAACTGACTCCCTCTGAATAGCATATCATCCTGGATGATGAAATCCAACCATTTCATCCTGTCTAGAGTAACAGGTTGTGTACAAGCTTTCCAAGCTTCACCAAAATCAAGATCCTCTAGATATAAATTCTTGAGTTCCTTGAACCCAACCACCTCAATCTGCATTTCTGTCAGCAATAGTTGCCTTCTGCTAAGAGCATCTACAACCCTATTAGACTTTCCACTCTTGTGTTTCAAAACAAATGTATAACTCTGAAAAACTTAACCCATTTTAAATGCCTTTGATTCAATTTTCCTTGACTATTCAAATATTGCAAAGCTTGATGATCGGTATACAAAACAAACTCCTTAGGAAGTAGATAATGTCACCACTTCTTTAATGCCTAAACTATAGCATAAAATTCCTGATCATAAATAGAATATTTCCTCTTTGCGTCATTTAACTTCTCACTGAAATAAACAATAGGTTTACCTTCTTGGCTCATAACAACTCCTATTGCAGTACCACTAGCATCACAATCTACTTGAAACACCTTATTAAAATTTGGAAGTGCTAAAATAGGTTGTTCTGTAACTTTTTGTTTCAATAATTGAAAACTCTTTTCTACCCCATTAGTCCACTTAAACTCTTTTCTATCCCCTCTCATTGTTTCAGTCAAGGGTCCACAAATACTGCTAAAAGTTCTGATAAACTTTCTGTAAAATCTAGCCAAACCATGAAAAGATCTTACCTTAGTAGCACTCCTTGGAGTAGGCCATTCAAGGATAGCTTGTACCTTCTCTGGGTCAATTTTTAGACCTTCTGCTGAAACTACAAATCCCAAATACACTAACTCTTTCTTCACAAAACTGTACTTCTTCAAATTAATCAACAATTTTTCATCTCTCAACTTCTTAAACACCATACGAATATGCATCATATGTTCCTCCAATGTCTTTCTAAAAATCAAAATATCATCTAGGTAAACAATGACAAACTTACCTAAAATTTTTTTCAGAACCTCGTTCATGAGCCGCATGAAAGTGATCGGTGCATTGGTTAGCCCAAAAGGCATGACTAACCACTCATATAGTCCTTCTTTTATATTGAAGGTAGTCTTCCATTCATCTCCTTCTCTAATCCGAATCTGGTGATATCCACTCTTCAGATCTATCTTTGAAAAATACGCAGCTCCACTCAAACAATCCATAATATCATCCATTCATGGCAATGGAAACCTATACTTGATTGTAATTTTTTTTATTGCTCTGGAATCTGTACACATCCTCCACTCTCCATTCTTCTTTGGTGCTAATACTGCTGGTACAGCACAGGGACTTAGACTCTCTCGAATCAACCCTTTCTGAAATAACTCGTGTACTTGTCTGTTCAACTCTTCACTTTCTACTAGTGTCATTCTGTGTGCTGCCTTGTTTGGCAAACTGGCTCCTGGAATCAAATCCATCTGATGACCGATCTTCCTTACTAGTGGTAATCCATTAGGTACATTATCAAATACAATATTCTGAAACTCATTCAACAAATTTGCAACCTCTACAGGTACATCCTCTGCTTCTTCTTTACCAACTTTTGGAATTAAAGCAAAACACACATGCTCATGCCTCATACTATCTAGGAATTTTCTTCCATCAACAAATGTTATTCTTGCATTACCACATACCTTTTCTTCGGTCTCCTTCAATGGCTTTAGCTTATGTCGCACTCCATCCTTTGTCAAGGAATAGGTATTCGCACGACCATCCTGTATAGCACATCTGTCAAACTACCACAGTCTACCCAACAACATATGACATGCATCCATAGATATGATATCACACAATACCTCATCTTGGTATCTGCCAATCTTGAACTTCACCAGGCATTGTTCATTCACCATGACCTTGTGGTCATCCTGTACCCAGGCAATTCGATATGGATGTGGGTGTTTCTGTCTCTTGAGCTTCAACTTTGTCACCATCTCTTCTGACACCAAATTGTCAGTGCTTCCACTATCAATAATCACATCACAACATTTACCTTCACACTTGCACTTGGTGTGAAACAGGCTCCTCCTTTGCTCAGGTTCATTCTCACCACTCAATAGGACTCTTCTGTTAATCAATGTTTCTCCTCTTTCAGCATCTTTAGAATTTGATGATCTGGCATCTTCATCTACATGTGCAACTTTGGCCTGGCCTTCATTTCTCCTATCTATTCTACCTTGGTGCTGAGGACATTCAAATGCCCTATGACCTTCTTCTCCACAGTGAAAACATGTTCCACAGAAGCCACCTCTTCCAGATCCTTGTCCTCTTCCTCTTCCTCTCTCATCTCTATTATTCTGATCCTAGAAGCAATTGGAATTATTTTCTCACTGATTCTGACTGGTAGTGGCCTCATCCTTCTTTTTCGGATCTTCATTTCGGCCACCATATGACCATCCACCAGATCGTCCACCGCGACCTCTTCCGTTTTGTCTGCTCTCAAACTTCTTGTTCAGCTTTTCCTCTACTTTTAGGGAAAACTGGTATGCCTCTTCAATACTGTTCATTCGAACCAGATTCAGCTCCTCCTAAATGCTTGGCCTTAACCCATTAAGGTATCGGGCAACTTTCTCCTTATCAGCTTCTGCATGGCCTGTTTTGATGAGAAGTCGATAGAACTCCTTTTTATACTCCTGAACAGAACTTCCTGCTTGCTTCAAACTTTGCATTTTCTTCAGTAGGTCAAGCTCATAATCAATAGGAATGAATTGTCACTTCAATTTATCCACCATCCGATCCCATCTCGTGATTTTCTCCTTTCCCCTTCTATTTCACTCCAACTAAATCTCTTGCCACCATATCTTCGCATGACCTTTCAGTCTGGCCTTCGCAAATTTGACCCTATCAGGATCCTCAACATCTTCATACTCAAAATATTCCTCACATTCATTGATCCAGTCGATCAATTCCTCTAGGTTAAGATTTTCAGAAAATGTGGGAACCTCAATCTTAGGTCTTTTCCCAATTTTGGAAATCACCCGAAAAAGTCTTTCTTCCTCCTGGTTCACAATTTTAGCTTCTCCTTCTTGATATTCTTCTTCGGCTTCATCCTCACTTTCATCTCTGACATTAAGATTCATTCCTCTATGAATCTCTTCTTGCAATGCTCGCACTTGTCTCTGTAGCTCTCTAACCTCAGGTGTCACAGCACCACGTCTTTCGCCACGTTCTCTTCAAGGAGGCATTTTCACGATGCGCGCTGAAACCCTAACCACGGTCCTGGTGCAAACTACCTCACAGTCAGTGATCTGTTTACACACTCAAGAACCCCTCCTCTGATACCACTTGATGAAGGGTGCTCCCCTTAATACCACAAATACATAACAGAAATAGAGAAACAACAACAATAATATGCAAGAATAGAAAATTGGCTTCTTATTATCTCCACAAATGTGGAATTATAAACTTTCAGAATTACAATATGCAAAGCCACATGGGCATTCCTTACAATATTCTGTAGGACAAAGCCTCAAATCAATACCCAGATCTACTACCCAGAACTATTCTGAACTGCCTAAGACAATAATACAGCCTTCCTTATATAGGTAATTTTCCACCGGCTGGGAAGGTTCCAGAATTTTAGCCAATAAGGCCGCCCAAACTTAGAATTATTTTATTTTACATTTTATTACATCATAGTCGCCTCAAGATAACCTTTGAAACCTGAACAAAAATTTTGAAGAAAATTATTTTCTGCCATTTCAGGTGGCCCAACTTCCGAAGACCATAAGTCATCACCAGTTGACCCGATCGGCTATTATAACCCCATTTTGAAAATGCCACAAAGCACTCTACATGCTTGACCTGCGTAAGCACCCGTCACCCAAATTTTTGACCTCATTCAGGGCCTCTAAAGCCTTCAAAACTGAGTTCAAAGTTTCTATACCCTATTGCCAATACCGAAAATCCTCAATATCTTCCAATATACACTTGATCTGGCAATGAAACTTTACTGGCAGACTTGTATGACCAAAATGAACCTCCAAGAAAGAAATCAGATCATTCTAAGCACATACAAAAATTACCAAAAATAGTAACTTTCCATAAATAGCAGCTCTGCACAAAATAACCCTTATTGAATATAAAAACAGAAATATTTTTTTTGGGTGATGCAAGATTGCTCTTACACCCAGGATGCTCCTGCATCAAAAATCTTTAATCTCTCTGATGAGGATGGGCATAATTTGTTTTCACAAAACATATGTAAAGCTCATCAACATCTAACAGTTTAATTGAAAGTTATGGTCCCCATACTGAGGGTCATTGTTTTTGATATTGCATTGTTTGTCAATCTGAGATCTCTATTTTCAAACTCTTGTTTATCGCTGCATTCAAACACTTAATGCCACATACTTATATAGTAATAGGCTTCTCTCATAATCTATAATAACCAAAGAAACTAGAGAGCATATGTGCTCATTTAAACTTCAAAACAATTGACTGGTTGCACCAAATCAATAATAGGGATAGTCAATGTAAATGAGGACTTCCTATGTTCAAAGCCTCATAAAAATAAATTAAACATGTACGTAAATTTTTATTAATAAAAACCAATACTATGTCAATCCATTTATAATCACATTTACATTGGAATTGAGATTATTCAAATACAAAAGGGCTGGCTATAACCTCATGATAGAGAACAAGAAACTTGTAGAGCTTTTCATTTGTATTCAAAGAAAACTTTATTTCCCTCTCTCTTCCACACACAAAACCCTCTAAAAATCTCTCCATATTTTAGTGTTACATCTTTATCATGTTTTGGTAAGGGTAGGAAACCTAGCTTGTCACTTAGAGTTTCTACCTAGCCTTAGAACCTTTTGGGAAAGGGCTTGTACTTTAATTTCATTTTTAGCTATTATTTGGGAAAGGTTACTCCAACCCTAGGTATGGCCTACATATCACTTCCTTGTGGACCTTGGTTTTTATCTCCTAGAACAAGGGAGTGGGCCTTTTTGGTATCCACGTGGTTGGGTGCTAAATCATTTATCAAGGTACCTTTCATAGTTGTAGAGCTTATGGATTCTTGCTTGCATATTGTTCCAGTTTTGAAGGAAGGAGACTTTGTATTTATCTTTCATTATTCTCAAATGTAAAGCTATTATTACCTCCTAGAGGAAATGAATGTAATGTAACATTTAATGTATTTCAATTTTAATTTGGATGGGTAGATGTAGGGAAAGGAAAAGGGGATGGTGGACTTTATGTAAATCATGTTGTTGGAAAAGCAAAGGCATTTTCATATATGTTTCAAGAAAAGTGGCATGTTTCTTATTACTATTGTTCAAGAAAAGTTAGTAAAACAAATGTGTTAATTTCATATGAGAAATAGTTCAACTCCTAGATAAATTCTTTTACAAAGATTATGCTTTAAATGTTTATGAAATAAGGTTTAGGTAATATTGATGGAATCAATTGGTTAATAATAAAATGATAGCTTTTATATTTCTCTCTAAAGAATTTGAAAGGTTATGCTTGAAGAGTTAGTACACTTAATGATCTTAAAACAATTATAAATGTACTATTAGGGAACCTTGGAAGGATTGAAAGTTAAATGATGTTTATGGATTGTTCACACAAATCTTTTAAAGTTCAAAATTTTTCATAATTTGTTACTTAGATTTTCTTTTCTAAAGAGAATCTTTGTTCTCTTTCCTAGTTCCCTTGCGGGGCATGACATAGACTATTCCACCACCTTTCGATACCTTGGTTTGCCACCAACTCAACATGCATGTAACGGTTTCTTGAAAACCATTATACCTTCAATAGACCGTCAAATTTTAAATGCATTCTCTTTCAAGTGCAAAACTAAGACAATAAATTATTTCCATCACCCTAATCGAGATTGTTAATAAAAACCATAACATAAATGAACAGTAGAGTTCTTCCATAGAACCCGATGCATTCCTCTATAATGAAACCCAAACCCATAAAAAGAAACATGTACAACTCTAATAATGAAGGACTCTTGAACTGGAACAACAAGAGATTTAAGGAATTAACACTGTAAAAAAAATGACGACTCAAGGAATTTGCAGCCCCAAAAGATCAAAACAAAATGCATTAAACTAGCAACTCATATATAACATGAATGTAGACAATTAAAAATGTATGGCTCTCTAGCTTCTGCTAGAGAGCCATTTCAATTCACTTCTAAACTTCTAATCCCTCGCTGTTGTCCTCTATTCTCTCCCCCTATTTCCATTACAATAATGTCTATTTTAAAGACAATTTTTGACTATTACAAACCATTGAACTACACGATACCCTTTGTGTTCCTTCTAGAATCTTGATTACAATTTTCATGTAATGTCATTTGAATACATTATAATGAAAATTAACCATTCCATAGCCATTGCATCATTTCTTGGCATGATCCCATGATCTTTTAAAATGACTTAATAAATAAATCATGACTGAAATAATATAAAATTCCAAGGTGGTGGTGCCTCTGCACTAATAGGTCTGAAGTAAATTCTTTAACTCTATTTGATCTTAAACATTTTATCTTTAAACTTGATTCATTCTCTACTTTTGCCTTGAATATTTTGAATTTATCAAATGCTTATGATTTTTCTTTTAAGTAACCCACATCATTCTAGAAAAGCCATCAAAAAAAAGTTTTAAATACCTTTCACCATTGTATGATTTTGTCCTTGTATGTCCACATAGGTCTATATGTACCGGCTCAAACTTTTCTTTTGATGTATATACTTTTGTTTTATAGCTGCTTCTAGTATGTTTTCCAATAACACATTATCTACATACAGTGTTAGATGGTTTCACAATCCTCGGTAGATCTCTTACTGCATTGGTCAAACTTTCCTTTACAATATTATCAAATTTAACATGACAAACTCTGATGTACCACAACCAACTGTCATCTACTTTTGCAAGAAAACAACAATCTCGAGATGTATTTGATTCAAATACATTAAATCTAGATTTAGTGCCAGTTGCAATAACTTTCCTACCTTACTTTTGATAGAACATTTAACATCATTGTATTGTGATTAAAACCCTTTGTCCATAAACTATCCAAGACTCAGTAAGTTAAGCGTAAGTGCATCAACAAGTAGTACATTATCAGTATTAGTTTTTCCATCCAAAGTAATAGATCCTACTCCTATGATAGGTTTAGGAAGATTATCTCCAAACCTCACAACTCCACCATCATACTTTACTAATTTAACAAACTTATTTTTATCTCCAGTCATATAATGTGAATAGACACCTTTTATAATCTATTTAGATTTCTTATCAACATGAGATACTAAAGCCTTTCCCTCATGTATTGGTTCATCTTTAATAGAAAAAAATTCAATTTCTGCATAATCTAAATCATCATCATTTGAAATTCCTTCACTAGCCTAATAGCATACCTTATCCTTTGAGTACTTAGATTTGAAAAATTGAGGTTTGTACTTAGGAACTCGTATAGTACATCTAGATGCAAAATAACCTACCTTATTGCATGAAAAATGTTTCAAAGGTAACTTTCCTTCAAATTTACCCTTACCTCTCTTTTCTCTTCTAGCAATCAGTGTGACAAGTTCATCCATCTTTCTTTCATCTACTTGTATTTGTTCCCATTCCTCTACATATACACTGAGTTCTTCTTTTAGGTTCTCACTGCTAGTGCTCGAAAGTGCATACATTATCTTCTTATGTATTGATGCTTTAAAAGATGATTCAACTTTAGGTACAAAATCTCCTAATTCAGTAGCTTTAAAGGTAGTTAGCTTTGCAATCAACATCTTGATGAAGGGTGCTCCCTTTAATACCACAAACACATAATAGAAATAGAGAAACAACAACAATAATATGCAAGAACAGAAAATTGGCTTCTTATTATCTCCACAAATGTGGAATTACAAACTTTCAAAATTACAATATGCAAAGCCACATGGGAATTCCTTACAATATTTTGTAGGACAAAGCCTCAAATCAATACCCAGATCTACTACCCAGAACTATTCTGAACTGCTTAAGACAATAATACAGCCTTCCTTATATAGGCAATTTTCCACCACCTGGGAAGGTTCCAAAATTTTAGCCAATAAGGCCGACCAAACATAGAATTATTTTATTTTACATTTCATTACATCATAGTCGGCTCAAGATAACCTTTGAAACCCGAACAGAAATTTTGAAGAAAATTATTTTTTGCCATTTCAGGTGGCCCAACTTCTGAAGACCATAAGTCATCACCAATTGACCCGACCGGCTATTATAACCCCATTTTAGAAATGCCACGAAGTGCTCTACAGGCTTGACCCACGCAAGCGCCCGTCACCCAAATTTTTGACCACATTTGGGGCCTCTAAAGCCTTCAAAACTGACTTCAAAGTTTCTGTACCCTGCTGCCAATACCGAAAATCTTCAATATCTTTCAATATACACTTGATCTGGCAATGAAACTTTACTGGCAGACTTATATGACCAACATGAACCTCCAAGAAAGAAATCAGATCATTCTGAGCACATACAAAAATTATCAAAAAGAGTAACTTTCCATAAATAGCAGCTCTGAACAAAATAGTCCTTATTGAATATAAAAATAGAAATATTTTTGGGTGATGCAAGATTGCTCTTACACCCAGGATGCTCCTGCATCAGACACCTAGGGTAATTTGAGAAGTGACCCTGTCACGACTCAGGTGTGCAAAGGAAAACCAAGACGGTTAACCTCCTCCTTTGTTAGCCATGATGAATCTTCAACAGGTCATCCTTTCCACTTGACCAGATATTCTTCATATGTCCTGTTCCTTGTACTTCAGCCAACATGACTGTCCAGTATATCTTCGATCTCCTTAGTGTCTGAACTAGTTGCTGGAATACTCCACTGTGCTGCTGTGATCTCATCTTCAACACCTCCTTAATGATACTATGTCAGATCTGAAATGTTAAACACTAGTGAAATATTTAGCTCAGTAGACAATTCTACCTCATATGTGTTTCCTGAATCATGTTTCTTCAATATCCTGCATGGTCCAAAATTCTTCATTTTCAGCTTGTTATATGTACCAACTGGAAACCGCTCCTTCTGCAAATGAACCATGACTTCATCACCAACCTGAAATTCATTATACCTCATTTTCTCATCTACCTTAGCCTTGTACTGTGCATTCATCTTGGCAATATACTTCCTCACCTCCCCATGGATGTTCTTCAAGTGTTCTGCAAAATCCTCAGCTTCAGCACTACTTATTTCTCCTTTATCTATCTTCCTCAATTCAGATGCATTTCTTGGACTACTTCCATATACAATCTGGTATGGTGATTTACCAGTGCTCCTATTGACAAAATTATTGTATGCAAATTCCGCCTGTGGTAAAATCAAATCCCATCCTGTTGGCTTATCTCCAACTAAACATCTCAGCAAATTTCCCAAACTTCTATTCACCACCTCTGTCTGTCCATCAGTCTGTGGATGATGTGATGAACTGAAATTCAAATCTATCTTCAACTTCTTCCACAATGTACGCCAGAAATATCCAACAAACTTAGTATCTCAATCTGAAACTATGGTCTTTGGCAAACCATGTAGTCTCACCACTTCTCTGAAAAAAAATCCTGCTACATGAACAGCATCGTTAGTCTTCTTGCAGGGAATGAAATGTGCCATCTTTGAAAATCTGTCAACTACTACAAAAATTGAATCATGTCCTCGCTGAGTCCTCGGTAAACCAAGAACAAAGTCCATACTGATATCCTCCCAAGGCTTCTCCGGTATAGGTAATGGCTGATACAACCTTGTATTCTGCTTCACTCCTTTCACCATCTGACATACTCTGCAACTCTGTACAAAGTTCTTCACATCTTGCTGCAATTGTGGCCAATAATAATTCTCACCAACCAAAGCAAGGGTTTTATCACGACCAAAATGTCCAGCCAATCCTCCACTATGCTTCTCCTTGATGAGATTCTCCCTCATAGAACTTTGTGGAATGCACAACTGACTCCCTCTGAATAGCATATCATCCTGGATGATGAAATCCAACCATTTTGTCCTGTCTAGAGTAACAGGTTTTGTACAAGCTTTCCAAGCTTCACCAAAATTAGGATCCTCTGGATATAAATTCTTGAGTTCCTTGAACCCAACCACCTCAATCTGCATCTCTGTCAGCAATAGTTGTCTTCTGCTAAGAGCATCTGCAACCCTGTTGGACTTTCCACTCCTATGTTTCAAAACAAATGTATAACTCTGTAAAAACTCAACCCATTTCAAATGCCTTTGATTCAATTTTCCTTGACTATTCAAATATTGCAAAGCTTGATGATCGGTATACAAAACAAACTCCTTAGGAAGTAAATAATGTCTCCACTTCTTTAATGCCTGAACTATAGCATAAAATTCCTGATCATAAATAGAATATTTCCTCTTGGCATCATTTAACTTCTCACTGAAATAAGCAACAGGTTTACCTTCTTGGCTCATAACAGCTCCTATTGCACTACCACTAGCATCACAATCTACTTGAAACACCTTATTAAAATCTGGAAGTGCTAAAATAGGTTGTTCTGTAACTTTTTGTTTCAACAATTGAAAACTCTTTTCTTCCCCATTAGTCCACTTAAACTCTTTTCTATCCCTTCTCATTGTTTCAGTCAAGGGACCACAAATACTGCTAAAATTTCTGATAAACTTTCTGTAAAAACTAGCCAAACCATGAAAAGATCTTACCTCAGTAGCACTCCTTGGAGTAGGCCATTCAAGGATAGCTTGTACCTTCTTTGGGTCCATGTTTAGACCTTCTGCTGAAACTACAAAGCCCAAATACACTAACTCTTTCTTCACAAAACTGCACTTCTTCAAATTAATCAACAATTTCTCATCTCTCAACTTCTCAAACACCATATGAATATGCATCATATGTTCCTCCAATGTCTTGCTAAAAATCAAAATATCATCTAGGTAAAAAATGACAAACTTACCCAAAAATTCTTTCAGAACCTCGTTCATGAGCCGCAGAAAGTTCTCGGTGCATTGGTAGCCCAAAAGGCATGACTAACCACTCATACAGTCCTTCCTTTATCTTGAAGGTAGTCTTCTATTCATCTCCTTCTCTGATCTGAATCTGATGATATCCACTCTTCAGATCTATCTTTGAGAAATACACAGATCCACTCAAACAGCCCATAATATCATCCATTCGTGGCAATGGAAACCTGTACTTGATTGTGATCTTGTTTATTGCTCTGGAATCTGTACACATTGTCCACTCTCCATTCTTCTTTGGTGCTAATACCACTGGTATAGCATAAGGACTCAGACTCTCTCAAATCAATCCTTTATGTAACAACTCATGTACTTATCTGTTCAACTCCTCACTTTCTGCAGGTGTCGTTCTGTGTGCTGCCTTATTCGGAAAACTCACTCGTGGGATCAAGTCCATCTGATGACTGATCTTCCTGACTGGTGGTAATCCATTAGGTATGTTATTAGATACAATATCTTGAAACTCATTCAACAAATCTGCAACTTCTACAGGAACATCTTCTACTTCCTCTTTACCAGCTTTTGGAATTAAAGAAAAACATACATTCTCATGCCTCATACCATCTAAGAAATTTCTTCCATCAACAAAAGTTATCCTTGCATTACCACATACCTTTTCTTCAGTCTCTTTCAATGGTTTTAGCTTATGTCGCACTCCATCCTTTGTCAGGGAATAGGTATTTGCACGACCATCATGTACAGCACATCTGTCAAACTGCCACGGTCTACCCAACAACATATGGCATGCATCCATAGATATAATATCACACAATACCTCATCTTGGTATCCGCCAATCTTGAACTTCACCAGGCATTGTTCATTCACCATGACCTTGTGGTCATCCTGTACCCAGGCAATCCGATATGGATGTGGGTGTTTCTGTCTCTTGAACTTCAACTTTGTCACCATCTCTTCTGACACCAAATTGTCAGCGCTTCCACTATCAATAATCACATCACAACATTTACCTTCACACTTGCCCCTGGTGTGAAACAGGCTCCTCCTTTGTTCAGGTTCATTCTCACCACTCAGGAAGACTCTTCTATTAATTAGCGTTTCTCCTCTTTCAGCATTTTCAAAATTTGATGATCTAGCATCTTCATCGACATGTGCAACTCTGGCCTGGCCTTCATTTCTCCTATCTGGTCTGCCTTGGCGCTGAGGACATTCAAATGCCCTATGACCTTCTTCTCCACAGTGAAAAGATGTTCCATGGAAGCCACCTCTTCCAGATCCTTGTCCTCTTCCTCTTCCTCTTTGATCTCTATTATTCTAATCCTGGAAGTGATTGGAATTATTTCCTTGCTGATTCTGACTGCTACTGGCCTCATCCTTCTTTTTGAGATCTTCATTTCGGCCACCATATGACCGTCCACCAGATCGTCCACCGCGACCTCTTCCATTTTGTCTGCTCTCAAACTTCTTGTTCAGCTTTTCCTCTACTTTTAGGGAAAACTGGTATGCCTCTTCAATACTGTTCATTCAAACCAGATTCAGCTCCTCCTGAATGCTTGGCCTTAACCCATTAAGGTATCAGGCAACTTTCTCCTTACCAGCTTCTACATGGCCTATTCTGATGAGAAGTCGATAGAACTCCTCTGTATACTCCTGAACAGATCTTCCTGCTTGCTTCAAACTCTGCATTTTCTTTAGTAGGTCAAGCTCATAATCAACAGGAATGAACTATCGCTTCAATTTATCCACCATCCGATCCCATCTCGTGATTTTCTCCTTTCCCCTTCTATTTCGCTCCAACTGAATCTCTTGCCACAATATCTTCGCATGACCTTTCAGTCTGGCCTTCACAAATTTGACCCTGTCAGGATCCTCAACATCTTCATACTCAAAATATTCTTCACATTCATTGATCCAATCGATCAATTCTTCTAGGTTAAGATTTCTATAAAATGTAGGAACCTCAATCTTAGGTCTTTTCCCAATCTTGGAAATCACCCGAAAAAGTCTTTCTTCCTCCTGGTTCACAATTTCAGCTTCTCCTTCTTGATATTGTTCTTCGGCTTCATCCTCACTTTCATCTCTGACATTAAGATTCATTCCTCTGTGAATCTCTTCTTGCAATGCTCGCACTTGTCTCTGTAGCTCTCTAACCTCAGGTGTCACAGCACTAGGTCTTCCGCCATGTTCTCTTCGTGGAGGCATTTTCACGATGTATGCTGAAACCCTAACCATGATCCTGGTGCAAACTACCTCACAGTCAGTGATCTGTTTACACACTCAAGAACCCCTGCTCTGATACCACTTGATGAAGGGTGCTCCCCTTAATACCACAAACACATAACAGAAATAGAGAAACAACAACAATAATATGCAAGAACAGAAAATTGGCTTCTTATTATCTCCACAAATGTGGAATTACAAACTTTTAGAATTACAATATGCAAAGCCACATGGGCATTCCTTACAATATTCTGTAGGACAAAGCCTCAAATCAATACCCAGATCTACTACCTAGAACTATTCTGAACTGCCTAAGACAATAATACAGCCTTCCTTATATAGGCAATTTTCCACCACCTGGGAAGGTTCCAGAATTTTAGCCAATAAGGCTGACCAAACTTAGAATTATTTTATTTTACATTTGATTACATCATAGTCGGCTCAAGATAACCTTTGAAACCCGACTAGAAATTTTGAAGAAAATTATTTTTTGCCATTTCAGGTGGCCCAACTTCCGAAGACCATAAGTCATCACCAGTTGACCCGACCGGCTATTATAACCCCATTTCAGAAATGCCACGAAGGGCTCTATAGGCTTGAACCATGCAAGTGCCCGTCACCCAAATTTTTGACCTCATCTGGGGCCTCTAAAGCCTTCAAAACTGACTTCTAAGTTTCTGTACCCTGCTGCCAATACCGAAAATTTTCAATATCTTCCAATATACACTTGATCTGGCAATGAAACTTTATTGGCAAACTTATATGACCAACATGAACCTCCAAGAAAGAAATCAGATCATTCTGAGCACATACAAAAATTACCAAAAATAGTAACTTTCCATAAATAGCAGCTCTGCACAAAATAGTCCTTATTGAATATAAAAATAGAAATATTTTTGGGTGATGCAAGATTGCTCTTACACCCAGGATGCTCCTGCATCACATCTCTCTGCTAATGTTTAGAGTCAAGGGTATAATATCTTGAATAGATATAGCCTTAAATATGTAAGAAGGTGTTAATGATCTAAGGATCTTCACAATAACTTCTTCTTCATCATAAGCGCCTCCATAGTTTCTGATTCCAACCAAAAATTTTGTAACTCTTTGAACATAAGCCCTAATTATTTTATGCTCATTCATTTGTAGCTTCTCCATATTTATTTTCCATTTCTGCAACTTTTTTTTCTTTGTATACGTGTCTCCTTCATATAGTGCTTTTAATATTTGCCAAATATGGTATGCTAAATCCAGGTCTTTAATTTCAGTAAATGCTCCTTTAGAGAATACGTTGATCAATGCTTCCCTTGCAACCATGCTAACTGAAATATTTTCTTCTCATCTTCAGTGGCTGATAGTAAGTCATTCTTAGACTTCATAGGTACCTTATTATTTGTTATCAACTAGTAGTCAATGCCTAAATAGAACAAATGAGTTTGCATCTTGTTATTCCAACTGTCAAAGTTCTGAGGATCAAATTTTAGATTATCCTTCCTATAGAACACCATATCCAAATTACCTCAAGTTGTTAATATTTATCTCTAAGGACAAATAGCTTTGATACCAATTGTTAGTAATAACAATCCACAATACAACTGAGAGGGGGGGTGAATCATTTGTATGGTAGAATATTAAACTTTAAACTTTGAGTAGCAACAATATCAGATCCAATGAATATAATGAATGACAACACAACAACACAATATTTTTATCTTGGGGAAACCCTATTAAAGGTAAAAAACCCTAGTGGGAATTAGCACCCACAAATGATGTACTAAGAATATAGTATCCTTGTTAGAAGATTTACCCCTATTAGGAGGTTATTGATATATTACAATACACAGTCCTTGTTAGAGGATAAACCCTATTAGGAGTTAATAAAGAAGGGTAGGCTCACTTCCCAAAGAAGGGTAAATCCACCTTCAAAACTCACTATTCACAAGACATGTATATGAAGACATACATAGTATTTTGAGCTATCCATCAACAACTATCTTTTCTTGATTAGTTACAATGAAGTTCACCAGTAATTCTCTACTCTACATCTAGCAAACAAAATCTCGCATCTCTTACAATCTTTTTTATATCACATTCATTCTCTTCATATATTTTCCAAAGAAAAGATCTTACATATACACCCTATTACATTCTACATGATCAGGTCACCCAATTAGGCTTTCCTAATTACATATATATTTCCCTAAATGCTTGTTAAGATACACACAATACCTAAAACAAGTATACAATGATTTTATTACAACAATTGAGGATGGACATCCTTGGTTCTACATTTTCCAAACAAAATACACACTACTCTTCTAAAGGCAGCTCCTAAATAAGTCTTCTGAAAGCCACATACCATAGCTAACATCATCCAACATTTCATACCTTGCGTTGATCAATGAACATCTTTCAGTGCCTTGTCTTTCACCTCTTAAGCTTACATACACTGAATCCATATCTTCTATAAGATATATAAAATATGCAAAGACTCACTATGTCAGTTTCCACTGACAATTTCTAGTAACCACTATTCACCAAAACATCTACATAACTCAACCAATATGCAATGTTACATGTTGTGATCTTGGATATCAAATTACAATATCTTCATGTACTCTAATCTATCTTCACATGTTCTAAAACATCCGTATAGTGTCCCTACACTATCATAATCAGCATGTACTCTTCATAGAGACATATGTTGACATCATTGAAAAAACCATAATTGACAACAGTATGAATGCCCATTCAGTAACATAGTGATTAAAAATATTAAATGCATCAATCACCACCCCATGCATTAGTAATATCCAACAAAGACAAAAATCATGAGAGTTTTGGTTGAAAGAAGGGGATAAAAACACTATATTTTTTCATGCCTCTACCAAAATTAGGAAGGATTCCTCTGCTATCCTTTCTATTAAAGAGGCTATATCAGGGGATATTCTAGACTCCTAGAAGAAAATTAGTAATGAGGGGGTCTATTTTTTGAAAAAATTGCTTGCTCCTATGTTACTCTAGTATGATAATAATTTTTCCATGGATGATCTTTTGTAGTCCATCCCTTCTCTCATATGTGATAGGGATAATGAACAATTAATGAAACCTTTTAGTATTGAGGAACTTCATTTTTTTGTTTTTTCTATGGCACCAAATAACGCTCCTAGTCTTGATGGTTTTACTATGGTTTTTTATCAGAGATGTTGGGATGTTATTATTTTTGACCTGCTATTGGGTACAGAATAATCTCATAGGAAAGGTTATGTCCTTATGAATTTTAATCAAACCAATCTCACTTTGACTCCCAAAACCAAGACACCTCAAACTTTTGTGGATTTTAGACCTATCTCTTTGTGGAATTATATATATAATATCATTACTAAGGCAATTTATCTTAGACTTGAGCCACTCATCCCTAGAATAATTTTTCTTTAACAAGGAGGTTTTGTTTTAGGTAGGGATACATCTGATGGTGCCTTAGTTTCCTTGAAAGTCCTCCATACTATTGAATCCTTCCAAATTCCTTTTTTTGTTGTTAAATTAGACATGACAAAAACATATAAAAAATTTAGTTGGTCTTTCCTTTTAAAAATTCTTTAAAAATTTGGTTTTTCCCACTCTTGGTGCAAATGGATTAAGAATTACTTGTCTAGAGCATCTTTTCAATTTTAATGAGTTTTATCCCTTATGGTTTTTTTCACACCACTCAAGGAATCCTGAAATGAGATCCCCTATCCCCCTTTTTATTTATTATAATGGAAGAGGCATTTAGTAGAACTATTTAGAAGCATAATATTCTCTATAATTGGAAAGACATAAGTATTCCTAATTTAGATTTATCTATCTCTCATAATTTCTTTTCTAATGACACCTTTTTTTTTGGAAGATCTTCCATTGAAGAGACTGAATACCTTAAAATGTTTTTTGATACATATACTATTGGATCTGGACAAATCATCAACCCCCTCAAATCCAAAATCTATATGTTTTTTACTTCAGATTCTATTTAGTAGAGAATTACTAATATTATTAGATTCCCTATAGATGATATACCATTACCTATCTTGGTATTCCCTTTTTCCTTGGTCAAGTTAAAAATTCTTATCGGGCTAATATAATTAATAGAGTGAGAAATACAATCTTGACTTGGAAAGGGAGATGGCTCTAGCTTTCTGGCAGGATTCTATTAATCAAAAATCTACTCATAACTATCCCTAATTACTACATATCAATCCTTCAAGTGCCAAAGTCAGTAACAAGTCATATTAAAAAAATTATTCATTCTTTTCTTTGGACATCTAATATGACTAACGAAAATAAAATTCCTCTTGTCTCTTTACATAAACTGTTAGGAATAGTCCCAAGAGATAACTGAGAGGGGAGGGGGTTAATAAGCTATCTACAAGATCAAAATATTTATCCAAAATAGTACAAAAGAACATTAAGCATATACACAAAAAGATAACACATAACACACCACCACAATTTTGGTTACAAAGAAACCTAAAATAGGTAAAAATCCCAGTGGGAATTAGCACCCACTATAAACTGCACTAGAGTATAATGATCCCTATAAGGAGATCTTAAAAAACTATTAGGAGTTGATCTTTGTAATGCATGAAGTAGAGTGACATGGTCAAAGGTCAGACCCTTTTAGAAGTCTTTAATAAATAACTCTTTTAAAGGTGAGGACACACTATCTGGGATCACACTGCTCAAATGGTGAAGGTTGCAACCTTCTGCACAATAGATACACACTATATCTGGATCTTGGTGAACTATGAATTAGACCTCATATCTTGATCAATTCCAATGAATATCATACACTCTCTTCTTCTTCTTCACATATATCTTCAACTAATTATTGATATATCTTTAATATCCCAATACTTTGGACCTTAATTTTATTCTTCCATAATTCTCTATACTTAGCAATCACAACTGACCGACTATAAGTAGCCTTCTCTAAAATACATAATCAAGTCAGCTTGTTGGGACCTTCTTGAAATTACATTAATAAAACAATGCAACTCTTCAATAAAATCTCCAATGGCTATACTAAGCACACAACACAAATAGGACCACACAACCCAATATGAGGAGACATGTCGCTTGACACTGTTGGCTCAACCAAATTAACTGAAACTTACTTCTCAAGATGAAATATGATATGCACTCTTAACCAAACAATCTTAGCTCATAACCAAACATGAAACCAAACACACATATCACAATGATAGGCACAACTACAAAAACAATATAAATATTGTCGGCTCTCAACAAGTAATCTCCTCAAACTGTAACTAGTAAATATAAATATCAAAACTTGACTTCAACTGCACAACTAACTCTACATCTATGAACATAGCATCATAAATATGTCTACAAAAAAAAAATGCACAAGGATTAGTAGTCACCATATTGTTAATTACATACAAAAGTCAGCTTGCAACACTATCAGGAACACTGCTGCTACAAATAACTGCAAAAACTATTTGCACTCAGAATCAACCTTTGCGTCTATGATATCATGATGATAACATATCCATACAACACATGTTCAAGGATCTCTACATATAACTTCAACTCATGCTACTTACCATATGTTGTCATCAATGACAAACATATAGCCAATACTGACATGCTAGAAAATCTCCAACAATCTCCCCCTTTGGCATTGATGGAAACATATGAAATGAAAAACACCATCAATCCAAAATAATAATAATATTATCCATTTCCTCAACAATATACTCCCAAAAATGAATGATCTGAATATAGGATGCTACATATTCTTACTATATACTCCCCCTTACTTTATACTCCTCCTTAAAATAGATCAACTATTTTGTTTTTCATGACGATATACTCCCCCTTTGACATCTATGAAAAAGGGTGGAAAAAATGAATAAGCACAGGTACTACTCCTAAAGTAGAGTAGTCCACCATTCATCAGTCACTGAGGAATGATGCACTAATACAAACTCTAATCAGATCTAGGGAATGGAATTACTCCCAGCTTCTCCCTCAGATACTCAAATGTATCTTTCATCTTTGGCTTTGTGAATATATCTACTAACTATTCTTTAGTATTCACATAATCAGACTTTACTTCTTTCTCTGCAACTTTCTCTCTTAGAAAATGATATTTTATCTTAACGTTTTTTTTCTTTGCATGCATCGTAGGGTTCTTAGACATAGTGATAGTGCTAGTATTGTCACAATGAATAACAATAGGATAATCAATATGGATTCCAAAATATTTTATCAGTTGCTTGATCCAAACAATTGTAGAACAATTTAATACTGCTGATACATACTCTACTTCTCTTGTTGACTGAGAAATACAATTATTCTTCTTGCTTTTCCAAGTAACTAGTCTATCTCCAAGAAATAATTCTCCTCCCGAGGTGCCTTTTCTATCATCAATGCAACCTTCCCAATCTGCATATGTATACACACATTAAGTTCTACATTCTTTTAGTTAGGATACCATAAACCATAATGTATAGTTCCTTTCAAATATCCAAATATCCTCTTTACTGCCATACAATGACTTTGTTTAGGTTTAGCTACAAATCTTCCAACAATACCACCTACATTAGAAATATCTAGTCTAGATTAAGTAAGCTATATGAGTTTACCAATCATAGACTTATATAGAGTGTTGTCAACTATTGTAGAATCAACATCTTTTGAAATCTTTCTTCCTATTATCATGGGGCTGCTTACTAGCTTGCAATCATCCATCTTGAATTTCTTCAATATATCTTTCACATACTTAGACTGATTAATGAATATACCTTTGTCTATTTGCTTCAAATTCAATCCCAAAAAGGACTTGATAGGTCCAATTATTCTCATTCCAAACTTGCTATGCATCTCTTTAGCAAAATCTACACTAAGCTTGTCATTACCACAAAAAATAATGTCATCAACAAAAACAACAACTAGTAATAATCCTTCAAGTGTCTTTCTTATGAATAAGTTACAATCTATTGTTCCTTTCTTGAATCTAATCTTTGTCAAGTAACCATCTAGTATTTCATACAATTCTCTAGGGGCTTGCTTTAGTCCATAAAGGGATTTTTTTAGTCTACAAACCATGTCAAGTTTGTTAGATAAATTAAATCCTTCAGGTTTCTCTATGTAGACTTCTTCCTTCAATTCTCCATTCAGGAATGCTCACTTGAAATCCATCTGATAGACCTTAAATTATTTGTAATTTGGATAGGCTAGAAATAACTTAATATCTTCCAATCTTCTTACATGGGAAAATGTATTAGAGTAATGAATTCATTCTCTCTGCGCATATCCTTTACATACTAGTCTTTCTTTGTTTCTTACTACTATGCCATCTTCATTCATCTTGTTTTTGAATATCCACTTGGTTCCAATCACAATTTTGTCACTAGGCCTAGGGAGAAATTCCCATGTATCATTCTTAGATATCTAATTTAACTCTTCTTTCATTTCTTCATGCCAATATGAATCATTGCATTCATCTTCAACACTTAAAGGTTCAATTTGTGAGAGTAAACATATCACTTCATCAATTTTTGAACTTTTCACTTTTTATCTCGTCATGACTTTTTTGTTCTAATCTCCAATGATATCTTCTTTTGAGTGGTATATGGATGTGAATTTTGGAACATTATGTGTGACTCTCTCATCTATCTTATGTGATTCTTCTTTAGTTAATTCAGGTTCGGTGAATAATACATCAATGTTGTCAAACAATTCTTCAACAGTTTCTTCTCTACTGATAGGTATAGATTCATCTTCAATCATGGGTGCATAATCATAGAATCTTTCTTGAATCATAAAATTTTCATCAATCTTTACATGTGCACTTTCAATTATCTTCTTTAATCTTAAGTTGAAACATCGATAGGCTTTTCTTTTAGTAGAGTAACCAAGAAAAGTACCTTCATCGCTCCTGGCATAAAACTTACCAACACCATCATCTTTCTTGATGTAACACTTTCTTCCAAAGATTCTCAAGTATTTTACTTTAGGAACATTTCCAAACCATAGATCATAAGGTGTTTTGTCTGTGCCTGGCCATAATTGAATTTTGTTGATAGTATATACAACAATATTGACTGCTTCTCTCCAATAGGCATGTGCAAGTTTTCCTTCAATCATGATAGTGTATGCTATGTTAAGTATGATCCTATTTCTTCTTTTTTCAATTCCATTATTTTGATGGGTTCTAGGTGCACTTAGCTATCTCTTTATCCCATGTTCTTCACAATACTCATAAAAATTTTTAGAAGTGAATTCTCCTCCTTTATCTCATCTTAGACATTTCATCTTTAATCCAAACTCATTTTCAACTTTAGCTTTGAATATTTTGAACTTCTCAAGTGCTTCCGATTTATCTTCTAGGAACACAACCCACATCATTCTAGAATAATCATCAGCAAACAAAATAAAGTACCTTTCACCATCACATGATCTTGTTTGAGTTGGTCCACATAGGTCTCTATGAAATAGATCCAATTTGTTCTCTATTGAGTTTCACTTGCTTCTAAATGAGTTATTTACATGCTTTCCCATCACACATTCTCTGCATATTGTATCAACTAGTCTTGCAATACTAGGGTGGTCTCTTACTGCCTTTACATTTCTTATCTTTACTATATTTTCAAAATTGATGTGACATAGTCTTTTGTGCAATAACCAACTGTCATCTACTTTTTCAATAAAATAACTTACTTCTTAATTAAGCTAAAAAATATTACCTTTTGTTTTTTAACTTGATGAAATCATTAGTCCTTCTTTGTTATTAATGAAGAACTTGTTGTTTTTGAATTCCAACTAATATCCTTTTTCAAGAAATTGTCCAACACTAAGTAAGTTATGCTTCATATCATCAATATATAGAACATAACCAGTGTTATTCTTTCCATCCAAAGTGATATATCATTTTCCTATGATAGGTTTAGGAGTGTTGTCTCCAAATCTAACCATGCCTCCTTTGTACTTGTCTAGATGTACAAATATGTCTTTGTCTCCTATCATGTGATGTGAACATCCACTATCAATGATCCGGTCTATCTTGATGTCTTCTTATGAAATCAATGCTTGTTTTTCTACTTTCTTTTCATCTTCAATATCCATGTCATCAAACATTTTCTCTATATCTTTAATTGCAATGAATCCAATTTCATCCTCTACTGAATCTTCATTTGTCACTCCATCTTGAACATAGTAACATTCTTTTGTATACTTAGGAATCAAAATTTTTTTATACTTCTTGACTCATGTAGGACACTTAGATGCAAAATGACCAATATTGTTACATGAAAAGAATTTAAATGGTAACTGACCTTCATATTTTCCTTTTCCTTTTCTTTCTTTCTTAGCAACCATAGAAATGAATTCTTCTAGTTCTTTATCATCATCTTCATCATCAAAATTACCAAAAGCATTTAAGGATTTCTTACCATGGACTGAGGCTTTGAATGTTGTTTCACTTTTAGGCTCTGTCTTCAATCTTGATATCTTGAATGCTAAAATATTGTTGATTAAGGTATCTCTTTTGAAGTCTTGTGAAAATTGCATAGTCTCATCTAGGATGTTTATCTTTCTCTCATATTCTATTGTCAGAGTAGTTATCGATTTATCCATTATGTCTTCTTTTGATATCTCTATACCATTGTTCCTAATTCCTACAACTTCTTCACTAATTATTTGATTGTAGTGTCTGATGTTCTCTTCAGGTAGCATCTCCAAAGTATTATATCTTTTCTTCCAATTCTTTCTACATGCCTTCTTGGATTGGATATCGCCTTCAAATTGTGGGCAAGTTAACTACACTGGTGTATATGACTTAATATAGTGTTCTCATTATGGAAACAAAGTCATATAGTGTTTTGGAGTCAGCGCACTTGATGAGAAGATCAGAAATTAGCTAAGTGTTGAAGACTAGACAATATACAGAGTACTTGAAGATCAGAGCATTAGTGCATGTCCATACAACCTAATTATGGTTTGTACCCTAGAAGTTAGGTTGGTAATATCATATTCATGCTAAGGGTGAAAGCACAAACCTGTGTCACAGTAGAGGACAAATTAGGGCGTTTCGACCGGAATGGTTTTAGCCGAACAAGGTTCAGCCGAAAGAGGTTCGGCCGAACCTATGTGGTATCCATGAGGTGCCAAGTGGCACCTATGTGGCAAGTATGGTTTGGCCAAACCATGTTCGGCCGAACCCGTTTCGGCCGAAACGGGTTCGGTCGATCCCCTGGAAAATTATAAATAGGCAAAAATTGCCCTCTGGAGCTCATTTGTTCACTAGTGACTTTTGGATTTTGAGGAGTGCTTAAGAGGGTTTCGGCCGAACCAGGTATGTTTTTTTTTTTTTTTTAAGTTTTATGTTTTTTAATAGATTTATTATGTTTTATTGTTTTTTAATTTGTTTTTTTAATTTAAATAAAATAGTTAATTTTTTAAAATGTGTTAAAATAGTTAATTTGCTTTTCTAATTTAAATAAAATAGTTCATTTGTTTTTCTAATTTAAATGAAATAGTTAATTTAGTTTAAATTTAATATTTTTAATTTAACATAGTTAAGCATAGTGAAACATAGTTAACATAGTTAAACATGTAGTTAACATAGTTAACCATAGTTAAACTTAATAACATAGTTAATCTTAGGAACATAGTTAACATAGTGAACATAGTTAACCATAGTTAATCTTAAGAACATAGTTAACCATAGTTAAAATTAATAACATATTTAACCATAGTTAATCTTAAGAACATAGTTAACATAATGAACATAGTTAATCATAGTTAAACTTAAGAACATAGTTAACTATAATCCTAACTTTAATCCTAGAACCCTAACATATTATAGATAATCCTAACACAAATTGTAACCCTAAACCTTGATCATACTTGTAATTGTAACCATTAACCTTTAACTCTAACCCTAACAATTTAATCCTAACTATAACCCTAAATATTAATTGTAAAAATAACCAAAACCCTAACCCTAACTACAATCCAAAGTCTAACCGCAATTCTAAGTGTAACCATAATTCTAACCCTAACCATAAACCTAACCCTAACATTAAACCTTAACACTTAATCCTAAATGTAACTATAACTATAACCAAAAGCCTAAACCCCAACCCTAACCATAGTCATATACTCATTAAATGCTAAACCCTAACCATAAATGCTAAAATATAATTAGAAATGGTAAACCATAATTATAAACCTAAACCTAATCCTAACTATAAAATTTTAATCTTAACATTGATCCTAAGCTTGATCCTAACACTAACCACAATCAAAATCCTAACCCTGACCATACTACTAACCACATGATGTATTTACCCTAAGCTTGATGATATCCTAATCCTACGCCCCAATCAGTGAACATGTAATTAGTGAACATAATTAGTGAACATAATTAGAGAACTAATTACTAATCTAACAAAATTTTACTAATCTAATTAGTGAACATTATTAGTGAACATAATTAGATAATTAGATTTAACTTAACCCAACTATAATTATGTATAATTATATTCAACATCAAGAACCTAACCTCAACCTTAAAAAACCATAAATTTGTAAACTAAAACCCAATGTAAATACTAGTGCAAATTAATCATAGTTATAACCCTAACCTTAATTAGTCAACATAATTAGTGAGTTCATAATTACTAATCTAACAATTTTACTAATCTAATTCTAAGTGAACATAATTAGTGAACATGTAATTAGATAGCATAATTAGATAACTAATTACTAATCTAACAATTACTAATCTAATTAGTGAACATAATTAGATAATTCTAGATAACTTAACTAGAATATAATTAGTGAACATAATTAGATAACTAGAATAATTAGTGAACATAACTAGATAATTAGATAACTTAACCCAACTATACATAATTATATTCAACATCAAGAACCTAACCTCAACCTTAAAAAACCATAAATTTGTAGACTAAAACCCAATGTAAATACTCGTGCAAATTAATCATAGTTATAACCCTAACCTTAATTAGTCAACACAATTAGTGAGTTCATAATTACTAATCTAACAATTTTACTAATCTAATTCTAAGTGAACATAATTAGTGAACATGTAATTAGATAGCATAATTAGATAACTAATTACTAATCTAACAATTACTAATCTAATTAGTGAACATAATTAGATAATTCTAGATAACTTAACTAGAATATAATTAGTGAACATAATTAGATAACTAGAATAATTAGTGAACATAACTAGATAATTAGATAACTTAACCCAACTATACATAATTATATTCAACATCAAGAACCCAACCTCAACCTTAAAAAACCATAAATTTGTAAACTAAAACCCAATATAAATACTCACATGCAAATTAATCATAGTTATAACCCTAACCTTAATTAGTGAACATAATTAATAATCTAACAATATTAGTGAACATAATTAGATAGCATGTAATTAGATAACTAATTTATATGCATGTTTAAATTTATAATTCATGTATGCATGTCTAAATTTGTAGTTCATGTATGCACGTTTAAATTTGTAACATGTATGTTTCTTAAATTTGTATGTACATGCATGCAGTGATCTCTCTATATATATTCAGATTGTTTATCTATGACACATGGCATCCAGTAGAGCTTCCATAGATTCTGGTGAGGCTAGTGTTCATGGGGGGGGTGGTAGTGCTCATAATTATAGCTCTCATGCATCGGCTGATATAGCTGAGGCTAGACAAAAGTTATTTGCAGATACTATTGACAGATTGTGACGAGCACTATAGATTTTGGAGGAGACATTAGTTTCATCCACCACTATCCCTAATAGGGATAGGGTGAATGTTATTAGAGATGAGATGTTACGTATGATTGACACTATTCAATCATACAACCCATATGATGAGATTAGTGCTCATGGATTCTATACTTCTTTGTCTCGCAGTGTCACTGGAATTGTGAAGTATAGCACCATTGATACACTTGTTACCACCCTTATGGTGAAGGGTATGTTTCCTCATTATTTAGATAAGAGGAAGGTGAGAGGGTATATGGTGATGAGATGTGAGGATGATCTTGTGGGACCCTTCATATATCCTCAATGGTTGGCCTCGCAGCACAGGTGGCCCCAGAAGGATGAGCTGCCACTATATTTTTGCAAATAATTGTATGCAGAATTTCATTTGCATTTGGATGTTGATTATATAGATATTCTCAGTTATGTTGGGAAGGGGAAGGGTAGATTATATGACAAGTTTAGAGCAACTGATGCCCTTGTGCCCACTGATAAGTGGGCAAGGGTGGGTCCAAACCTTTTGGTCATACCAAAAGGTTTGGAAGTAGCAGGAGGGGTTGCGACAGATGAGAGGCTAAGGACTGATGTGTATTCTAGCATAGCTACTATCACCACATAGGTTTAGGAGATGTCATCTAATCATGTGGGAAGATATGTGTTATGTTCACGTTTAGCCATTCCTACACCTACACAGCCTGGTGCATCATGTAGTGGTGGTGACTTATATGATATAGTTGACATACCATCTCCTTTAGAGGTTGTAGCTATATCAGATATGGACCATTTGTGACACACGAGTGCATGTTTATCTAGTGATTTACTTTCAGCATATTAGACCATACAGATTCTTAGTGGGATGTCACTCAGGGAGGTTCCTGCATTTGTCAAGACATATAGTGCTCAACAGACTACACCACCCACAGGTTCTCCGCAGTGTACACCACCCATAGGTCCTCAATAGACTACAAAACCCATAGGTCCTCCACCTACTACACCACCCACAAGTCCTTCACCTACTGCACCACCACCTACAGCTCTTCATCAGACCACTTAGAGCACTTCATCAATGCGTCGAGGTCGTCAGCTCTTTACTACATTGCTTACAGACACAGATATTGATCTTTCAGATATACCATGTGATTTGAGAGAGTTGAGTGCTATTGGTAGAGCATTAGGGGGTCTGATTGGTGTTGTTCCACCTGATGCACCTGGATATGGAGATTTACAGACTCCACATGATCCTATCCAGCATGATACATAGGTATATCGAGATGTTTGTTCAAAAAATTAATTTTTCTATGATCATAAGTATTTAAAATTTATTATATATGTACATGATACATATGTGTGACATGTATTTTTTTTATTATACACAAACATCAGGAGGAGGTGGAGCGGCATCAGGAGAAGGTGGTGCACCAACATCAGGTCACGGATCTGGACAGGGCCCTAGTTGAGTGTCTATATTTCATGTGACATTTCATATTAGACATTTCATTTTAGACTATTTCATATTATATATTTCATGGTTATATACCCAGTTACATGGTACATATGGTTATATGCTTATAGAGTTACATGTGGTATATGGTTACATAACATTATTTCAGAGATTACATGTTACATGTATTTTATACATGTTAAACATATTTCATCTTTTATACTTATTACATATTTCATTTTTTAGACTTATTTCATCTTTTAGACTTATTTTTTGTGTACACATGTGTTAATGTATGTACATTATATATTATGCCATGTATAGTCAATGTTATTTCATCTTTTAGACTTATATTTTGTGTACACATTATTCTAATTAGTGCACATAATTAGATAACTAATTAGATAACATAATTAGATAACTAATTACTAATCTAATTACTTTAATCTAACAAAATTACTATTCTAATTAGTGAACATAATTAGATAGTTCATAATAGATAACTAATTACTAATCTAATTAGTGAGTTCATAATTAGATAACTAATGTTATTTCATCTTTAACTAACATAAAATTAACTAATCTAACTAACATATAATTAGTTAACTAATTTGTTATTTCATCTTTAACTAATCTAATTAGTGAACATAATTAGATAACTAACTAGATAACATAATTAGTGAACATAATTAGATAACTAATTACTAATATAATTAAGTTGATCTAACAATTACTAATCTAATTAGTTCAAACATAATTAGATAACATAATTGGTGAACATAATTAGATAACTAATGTTATTTCATCTTTTTAACTAACGTAAAATTAACTAATCTAACTAACATAATTAGATAGCTAATTTGTTATATCATCTTGAACTAATCTAATTAGTGAACATAATTAGATAAGTAATGTTATTGAACATCTTTAACCAACGTAAACATAATTAGATAACATAATTAGATAACTAATT
>BSBK01003544.1:42500-253168 GCA_027943335.1 Chamaecyparis obtusa
ACTTTGGATAGTTATAACAGACAAAATATATACTGAAATGCAATCTTTCTTTTTTTATGCACTAGCTATACATGTCATCTAAAACATATTATGAAATTGGAGTAAAAAAATATTATTTGCATAAAATTTGATAATCTAAACTAGACCCTAGATTTTCAGCATATTTCAGCAATAAAAAAATGGACTTCAAAAATTAAAAAGCTATGTCAAATTTTGTTCAAATTTTTTTAAAAAAATTATAAGTATAAACTTCATCAAATTTTACACATTTCATTAGTTTACATCATCTTCAAATTCTAAACACAAATGCCACTTTTATATCGTCAAAGTTTAAAAATTTGTATGTTGTTGTCCATTTCCTTTATAAAAGTGTGACACAGGTTTGTACTTTTACCCCTAAGTCTAAGAGCACATGATCGATAGATTTAGTATGAGGAATATACAGAGAGTTCAAGTTGCATAGAAAATGAATGCCAGAGAAGAACAGAGCAAGCAACCAATTGTTGGTATTTTGGTTTGCGGTTATATTATCATGTTGTAAAGGCTATGTGCCTATTGTAATTAGGTTTTTGACATGTAATTATGTTTATATTTAAACATGCTTGAGCCAATTCAATTGGAAGCATTGTATGTAATCGGTTAAAGGAATGACCTAGTTATTTGTTTTGTATGCACATATAGATATTTGATGTACCCATTGTAATCAGTATGATGGTTGATAGAGAGTTGAAATAAGTAGACCAAAAGTGTGCAAAGAGTTGATAAGATGTATTAGAGCTTTCCAAGAGTTCAAAGCATCAATGCATCAAAGGAACTGATCAAACAACTAGTGTCATAGTGACAGTTCATCCAGAAAATATAGTGTGTATTTGAGATTAGAAGGTTGTAGCCTTCACCACTTTGTTGGAATTAGGAGAGATAGGGAACTGAGAGGGGAGGGGTGAATCTGTGCCCACAAAAACCTTAACATATTAACCTTTCAGATCTACAATAGCAAACAATGATAAACTTCCAAAATAACTTATATCTAATACATGTATCATTCATCCATTCAACTTGTGAAAGTAAATAGCATGAAATAAAAAATATAATAGTCCCATAACACAAGTATTTTGGTAATGCAGAAACCCTTGTTAGAAGGTAAAAACTGCAGTGGGTATGACACCCACAAATTCTTTACTACTGCAGATAGAAAAGGTTTGCCTGTTAGGGCTACAATTTTTTATCACTTCTAGTGATCTTACCCTGTTAGGAGTAATATATTAGATCAGCTAGATCTACCTGTTTATAGGATTTTAGCAACACTACTTGAGTGTGCACTCAGTTAAGAGATTTACAATAAGACTTTCAATTCTACTCTGTGAAGAGATTTAACCAAAACTCTATTACAATGATTAGAAAGAAATAGGTAACTATCTGGTAATGACAACTTGATTGTCTAATATAGATAAATAAAGTACTAAAAAAATATCACCTTTACTATGATGAATCTCTACTCTGAACTACTTGGTTAGCCTGCTCTGATTCTGCTTAATCTAATAAACTTCTAAATATTGATCTGCTCTGTATGTCAACTAATAGTCTTGAAGGTTGGCTAGAACTTCAAGTGCTTCTTTGCTCATACATTAGTTCACCCACATAAAAATGATGTAACATACAAAAATATATAGCATACAACATTATGCTGCTTAAACAAAATTATGTTTACAAATCTTAGATAAAACCCTAAGCTCTATGGTGTACAAAAATGACCTAGATCAAACTATTACATAGAATCTTCATCATATCTTAACAATAAATTATTCTCGATCTTGGTAATACATTTCCTGATCTATTGTAACCATTTGCATAGAAGAATGTGCCATTCTTGTTTACTATGCCATTTCCTGTGATCCTTGGTAAACACTGTATAAACTGTTATGTGTTCATTCTGACGCTTGGTGTTTACTGTCACTTGGTATCGATGTCTACTAATACTTGGTAAACTGACTGATGCTTAGTTTATACACTTTAATCGACTATCCTATTTTGCTTATAGTTACCGACTAGCTTCATATATGCAACCGATCGATATCTTAGATAACCTTTGATACTAATGACAACCTTTAATGCTCAATAGAGATAACAATCTCCCCTTTGGCATTAGTATCAAAACTTGAATGTATATAGACCTTATGTATCAAAAAATTTATATCTCCACTATGGGTATGTGCAAGATCATGAGGGGCCAGACTATGCCCTTAAGTGGCAATGAAAAATCAGCAAATTGGGGTTAGTCAACATGATGTGAAAATTTCAACTAGCTACGAACCTAATATCAAAAAGTTGTAAGAATAGAATCTATATAAAATTGAATTTAGTTTCTAAACTACTAGGCCTTTTTTGAGAAAAAGTTAGTATGATTGGTGAAAAGTATAGATTTCAATGCAGCAGTACAAAAATTTTAGGAAAAAAATAAGAAGTAGGTGTATGTCTAACCACCTTAATCATAGTCAAATGATAATATTTTATTAAAAGATTTTATATATAAGTAGTAGACTCATGCCTAGATGTGACGCATTTTTTTTTTTAATTTTAATCCAAAAAAATAATTAATTATGAATTTTTTGCTACAACATTTTCAGAATAAAAAAACTCCCGTGTCTAACCACCTAAATTCATTCAAAACTTTAGAAAATTCAATTTTATTTATGTTTCCTTATAGTAGGCAAAGCATAGAATGTGACGCATTTTTTAGATTTCAAAAATGTTATACGGTTTGAAAGTTATAGTCATTTTTCAATCAGTATATAAATCAGCACTTTAGAGGTAGCTCAATTAGAAAATAACTAATAATTACTTACCGAATTCAAAATTTGACAGCCATTATATCAATAGAAATTTGATAATCTCCATAAGATACCCTTTTCATTTTATCAAATTCGGGTGAAAAAAAAGTCATCAACTACATTGTCAAAGTTTTGAACTGACATCACCACTTTTTGGCCCCTCATGATCTTACACATACCCCTATATACATAAACATATAAAAAATTTCTAAATACTCTTCCTCGGTGCCTGCTCCGGTAATGTGTAGTATACTTAGGCAAAAATTTACATATTTGGCATGTACATTGATTTCCCCCATTTTTATATTAATGCCAAATACAAAATGGTATACTTATAGCTTGTCAAAAATGTGTTGATGGGTTTTCTTCAATGAATTGAAGAGGTTTTCCCATTCCTCTTTCAAGTTGGTGAGAGAAATGTGCTCAAGACCGACTTGTGCATGCATTTTGAAGATGTTCTCCAACACCAAAATCTCTCATGTTGCAACAAGTTTCTCTGCTTTGACAATATGTTTCTCAAAAAAATTTACGTAGGGAAGGAGTTATATCTGCAACTTAGTAACCTGATCAGTGATCCACTCTTCTTGTTTATAAAGATTTGCTATCAACCACCTGAGTTCGTGAACTTTGAGTATATGCTTAGCAAAAGCTTGTGGCTCTGTTGTAGCTGCATGTGCACTGACTATGATTTCATTTTCAAGTGATTTTATTTTTTCACTAATCTCAATAGTGAATGATCTGACAGTGCATAGCTTGAGTAAGAATTGACAAATTAACTGAGTTATAGATTTGATTTATGTTATTACCTCAGCTAGTTTGACCTTGTTAATTGCCACTTCTTGGATGATTCTTTCTGCAAGTTTATTTTGAATCTTGGATTCTTCCCTTTCTTCAATTTTCTTGTGAGCATTAATGTCTAGGGCATTTATCTTCTCAATAAGTAAAGAAAGTTGATCTATGATAGGAGTATCTTGATCAATATTCACTTCAGGTACTACCTATTGTAAGATATCCCTAACATCTGTTAATATTTCTTTGTGTTTAGTCTCTTGCTTCAAATTCTCTTGTGCTACTTTTCTTGTACATAATTCCCCATATTTTCTCAATTCCTCAGGGCTAAGGGTCCTCGAGTCACACTTTGGTATTATAATCACTTCATCTAGAGTGACCGGCCCTTTTCCTTTACCCTTCTTTTTCTTTTTCTTCTCGGGCTCTTTTACTATAGCAATAATAGCCTTTTCATCTATTTTCCTTGGTGTATTCTATCCAGTAGATACATTATCATCCTTTTTCTACTCATCAGTAGCCTGTGTGTTGCTAGACTAAGTCAGAGCCTCTGAAGTTGTGTCTGGTGGGGTTCCTTCTATAGCTTTTGGCTCTTCCTTATTCTCTATTTCAGATTTATTGGCCTCTGTTTCTTCAAGGTTGTTTGTCTTAGCAAGAGGTTCAATGCTTGGTTCCCCAATTGTATCTTGTGGTTTCTTAGAGGTAGAGCCTTTGTGTTGTTCCTTAGATAGAATTTCAATAGCTTCAGCTAAAATTGGAAGCTCACCCGGTAAAGATGTGATTGCACAATTGGTAAGTGGTGCCTCATCTCATGTATGTGCAAGTTCAATATTCACATCCTTGTCATTATCCCTATCATTAGGATCACCATTGGTGATGTCCTCATTGATTACATCATAGTCATTTGTATCTTGGATCTAGATCTATGCAAGATCTGGTGCATCTTGTGAACTATCACGAATCTCTTACACGACTGTAGTATCAATTGCCTTGGTAACTGATATATCTGCTTCCTACTTCTTTTGTACATTATCATCTTCAATAAAAATTCCTTTTCCTTTGGACTTGTGTCTCTTCTTAGACAAATTATAAAAAGCAATTTTCTCTATTTGTTCTTTCATAGCAAGAACAAATGTCTAAATGATTTGACCTGAATCATCAAGATCTACAAGGTTTTCATCTAGTACTTGCATAGCTTGGTTTTTTATTGGAAATCTTTGCACCAATGATTACATAAGTTCTTTTATCTCCTCCATAGATAAAGTTGGTGCTACTGAAGCTAGGAGTTGTTCTCTCATTTTCTTCTTAGTTTCCAGTGCATAAATCCATTTCTTGTTTATTCTTTCTTCAAGTGCAATTGGGAGTTGTGTATTGAACTCTAGTGGAACTCTTTTGAAACGTATCATCATCTTGATGAAAGCTTCCTCTATTTAATTTTGATCTTCATTTGACATTTTGTCAAATCTTTTAAGTTCCAAGTCTGAGATGTCTCCATTCTCCAATATGTCCTCAATGACATCATCAATTGAACATTTCTTGTTACTAACAATCTTGAATTATCCTAGATTGTTGTCTTCCTCTTCATCCTCTAAATCTTAATTGCTTCTTATCAATTTTCTTCTCTTTCTCTTTGGTGGCTTAGCTGCAACCTTTTGACCTCTTTTAGCATATGTTTTTTTTGATGTAGTTGCCTTTGGTTTGACTATCTTTTATACTCCCTTCTTTTGTGGTGATGAAGCTGTAGTGGATGACCTTGTGCATGCACCTATCTGTACTGGTAACTACCTCTTCTTTGGAGATTTAGTAGGAGGAACTGGTGTAGCTTCTTGTTCTTCTTTAGATTCGATTTCCTCACTGTCATAAGCCTTGTTAGCCAAAATTAACTGACCTTCAGTTGCCTGTTCAACCAGTGACTCTTCAGATGAGTTTGCATCCTTCTTAAATTTCTTAGATAAAAATTGTTTCATCTTCTTAGCCTTCCTTGTCATTTTATTAATGACCAAACTTGTCTTGATTGTAGACTTAGCTTCTTCAAAGGTTCCAAACCTAGTGGCCTTGGGGTCTTTTGGTAATGCTAGTAGTGCATGTATTAATTTCAACCCAAAATCATAATCCATTTGATAGCCCATAGGTGCTAGCCATTTGATTCTTGGTTCAACTGATTTTATCATGGTATGCTCAGTGCCTACTAGAAAACAAATGTCCATGGCATATTTATTGACCAATTCATCAAGAATTCTACTTCTCAAATTCATCTTCACTTTGAAATCTTCAAAATAACTATTTATTACATTCTCAGGATTATCTCCCATACCTTTCATAATATCAAATATTTGTGCAGTGATTAATCTCTCATCTACTCATTTAGTGTGACCGACAGAGGGAATGAATTTTTAGAGATAGAAAAATAGACATACAAGTAGTGAACCAAACTTACAGGTATTGGACTTTTGTGCCTTTATTGTCTTCATGGTATCCTCAACATGTCTCACTAGTAGCTCAGCTAGGTCTATCTGATGACCCTTCTTTATCAATTTGTAAGCCATATCTACTGCACTACATGGTACACTATTTGAATTGCTTGAATGAAATATTTTATAACCAATGACATGTGCTGTGAACTTCACTTTGGGATCCACAATTGTTGAAATATTTAATGCTCTAGCATCCCATGTTGCACCAGTGTTCTTCCCAACTTCGGTTTGTGCAACGCTTCGAAATGCTTTGACCTTGTCAATAGTTGGGTAACCAGTAACACTGCTAATCATCCTCTTAGTTACTTTGATCAGTTTCTCTAACCAAAATGTACCTTCATGATATCTAATTAACACAACCCTAATCCATTCATTCTTTAAATTCTTCAAAAAATCTAGGGCATGAGCGAGACCAAGTGTCTCAACCAGTTTGTGCTCTAGTTTTAGTTCCATTTTCTCATTACAGAGTTCCTGAAACACAACATACATATTGAAATCTCCAATTTCCCCAATTTTACATTGTATGTATGATCTTATATCTCTGTCAACAAAACCCTGGGTGGGATGCTTGAAAAAGTGCCCGTTATATCTATTTTTGAGGTAACTTCAAGCTCTAAGTTATAAGGAGGGTCTTTATAACTTGCTAACACAATTAAATTGACTTCTCCATCAACAACCTTAGATGAACTCATGGTAGATGCCATTTCTACAAACTAGGTTTTCTGATAAATATGAGAAATGTGCTTGGTAGGGCTTTAACTTACTCAGAATGTATCGAAGAGTGTGGTCGGTTTGATCTGCAATGACTTGAATTTAGGTGAAGGATTATTTCTTGAACTCGCTTTGTGAAATCTTAGCTCTCCAATATCTAAAATGTGAAAAATGAACTCTTGCATCCCTGTATTTATAGAATTTTTTGATATTCCCACTCAAAACTTTATGCAATAAATGCCTGACCTACTTTCCAATTTATGAAAACTGTCAGCTCGGTGACAAATGTAAACTTTTATTCACTTGGTTAACATAAGATTTCCTTGCTCGGTTCATACTGGTATTTAGTTAACCATGAATAGTGATTACCGACAAGTAACCAATGCTCAGTCTTACTTTTACCGATTGTATAACTTTGTTACCTCAAAACATATAAACCATAATGCATCTTCATTCATGCAGATTTGGTATGTGCACAACTTATATAAGGAACTATATGTAAAATGTGATCATTTTGAAATGACAGTCCCATACATACCTATATCACCTTAAGTGGAGGTACCAATGTCACCCAATCCGGTGGATGAGGTTTCACCAAAAACATTACTTGATTCAACATTTTCATTAGATGCCTTTCTCGATGTAGTTTTCCATATCTTGATGATGTCTACAATAGTGTTTCCACTCTCAAATACATGATTTTCCTCTAGTGCTTGATCTCTATAGTCTTTTCTTAAATGATCGACCTTATGACAATACATACATGTCATTCTAGTGCTTGTCTAGCTTCTCGATTATCCATCCCATCTTTTCCTATTATAATTTAATGCAATGTGTCCATATCTACCACATGCAATACAGTTAGCCCATGTGTTATAATCCCAAACATAGGAGTTACCTTGTTTCTTCAGTTGATACGGCTTGCATTATGTCTTTTGCTTAGGAGTCCATACTTGTTTCATCTTAGCCTTACACTCTTGTGTAGTGTGTCCATGTTTGTTACAAGTATGGCATATTTTCTCCATAGTAGTATTGTTAGTAATATCATTCTATTTAGCTCTACACTCATAATCTTGGTGACCAAACTTACCACAATAATAACAGTATCCATTGAATTTAGGAGTGACAGGAGGTTTACCTTGTTCTTTCCTTCTACACACATTAGATGTATGTCTCATTTTTCCACAGTGATAACATGTCAACACTTTAGGCCTTTGATTTTGATTGTTGTTGACTTGTTCAGCTTGATGTGATGATTCTCCTTCACTGGTATAGCCTAGATCAGGGTTACTCCCAAATCCTCTTTGATTAATCAAAAAGTCATCAATATTCGTAGAACTATCCTCAACCAATTTCTTAATTTTATTGTGTTGTAGTTGAGTTTTCACTTCATTTCTCAACTTCTCATTCTCCTCTTTGAGTCTTGCAACTTCCTCAATATTTCTTAACAATTCTCCATTTACTTGGTTTACTTCTTGATTTACAACCATCATCTGATTAGATACTTGAAAATGGTGATTGGTGAGTCTCTTTATTTCCCTTTCTTTTTCTTGAAGTTGTTCAGTCATTTGTCTTCAGTCATCAATAGCTAGATACCTTTCTTTCTTATCTTTTTGAGCATTGTTCATTGTCTCTACCATTCTCACCATCTGATAATCTTAACCAATTTGCAGTGCTTTCACTTGTTCAGTTAAATGTTGATTCTTTTTAGACAAATTAGAGATTATACTTTCAGATCCATCAGAAATACTTCTAGAACTAGTTCCAACATGATCAAGTATATCATCAATTTCTTCTTCATGGTAACCAATCTCATTTTGTAGAATAGCTGGGTTCTTCCTTTCAACCAGTAATTTTTTCAGTCCTTCCTTGGCTTGCTTATACTATTCAACAAATATCTTCATTTGAATCTTCTAATTCTCAATAGTATTTTCTATATTATACCTCTCTATATCTTAGATCTTTACCCTTTAGTGGTTAAACTATCCAATAAGAGAACTGAGCTCTGATACAAATTGTTGGAATTAGGAGAGATAGGGCACTGAGAGGGGAGGCATGAATCAGTGCCCACAAAAATTTTAACAAATTAACCCTTCAGATCTACAACAACAAACAATGATAACCTTCCAAAATAACTTCTATCTAATACATGTATCATTCATACATTCAACTTGTGAAAGTAAATAACATGAAATCAACAATACAACAGTCCCAAAACATAAGTATTTTGGTAACACAAAAACCCTTGTTAGAAGGTAAAAACTATGGTGGGGATGATACCCACAAATTATTCACTACTGTAGATAGAAAAGGTTCCTATTAGGGCTACAAGTTTTGATCACTTCTGGTGATCTTACCCTGTTAGGAGTAACATATTAGATCAGCTAGATCTACCTAGTTATAGGATTTTAGCAACACTACTTGAGTGTGCACTCGGTTAAGTGATTTACAGTAAAACTGTCAAGTCTACTCTGTTAAGAGATTTAACCAAAACTCTATTACAATGATTAGAAAGCAATAGGTAACTATCTGGTAATGATAACTTGATTTTTTGATAGAGATCAATAAAGTAATGACAAAATATCACCTTTACTATGATGAATCTCTGCTCTGAACTGCTTGGTTAGCCTACTCTAATTTTGCTTAATCTAATAAACTTTTGAATAATGATCTACTATGTATGTCAATTAATAGTCTTGAAGGTTGGCTAGAACTTCAAGTTCTTCTTCGCTCATACATTAGTTCACCCACATCAAAATAATGTAACATAAAAATACATATAGCATACAACATTATGCCTCTTAAACAAAATTAGGTTTACAAATCTTAGGCAAAACCCTAAGATCTATGGTGTACAAAAATGACCTAGATCAAATTATTATATAGAATCTTCATCATATCTTAACAATAAACTTTTCTCGATCTTGGTAATATGTTTCTTGATCTGTTGTAACTATTTGCATAGAAGAATGTGCCATTGCTGATTACTATGTCATTTCATGTGATCCTTGGTAAACATTGTATAAACTACTCAGTGTTCATTATGATACTCGGTGTTTACTATCACTTGGTATCTGTGTTTGTTGATGCTCAGTAAAATGATTGATGCTCGGTGTATACACTTTAACTGACTATCCTATTTTTCTTATAGTTACTGACTAGCTTCATATATGTAACTGACTGATATCTTAGATAACCTTTGATACTAATGACAACCTTTAATGCTCAATAGAGATAACATACTTGAGCAATGACCTCTAAGATAGTGCGTCCACACCTCTAGCAGGGTTTATTGTAAAAGACTCCTAATAGGGTCCGCCCTTCACAAGGTCACTGTACTAAATACATTATAGAGAAACTCCTAATAGGGTTAAGGATCTTCTAACAAGGATCATAAAACACTTGTACATAATATTAGTGGGTGTCAATTCCTACAGGGGTTTTTATCTATTTGGGTTTTCTCGTAACCATATTGGTGTTATGTGTTGATTTCATGTTTCATGTTTATGTTGATGCTCATTTCAGTATTTAAGTATTCAAGTTTAGTTTAAAAATAAATTAAAAAGATAAAATACAGTGAACACTGATTCATCCACCCCCGCCCCCCTTTAGTGTTCCCATTCCTAACAATTGGTATCATAGCTCCAGTCCTCAGCATAGAACTTTAAGCACTCGAGGAGATCATGGACAAAGAAAAAATGAAACATCTAAAAAGAAATCTTGAAGCTGCTCTTGAAGACCTGGACAGATCTAAAAAAGAAATTGAAGAATTAAAAGAAAAAGTTAGTGATGCTCAAGTAGTCATCAAAAGGATAAGAAAGGATTTGAAAGAATTCTCTGCCAGTGATTTAGGGATAATGACCAAAAATATGGATGAAGAAAACTCATCCCTGAAAGAGCTAAATGAAGAATTGGATGATAAACTAACTAACAATCAAGAATTCTATGATGAACAGATCAAAGAGAATCTTCAACTCAATAAAGAATTGAGGCAAGAAAATATGGAAATCTTGGAGCTAAGGAACAACAAAGAAAGCTTGGAATCTGAATTGAAAGAGGTAAAGAATCACATTGATAAGTTGCACACTAGTTCTAATTTGATAGAATCTCAGTTGTATGTAAGAAGACTTAAAGGAGATAATAGCTACATTGGATACAATGAAGCACAAAATTGGATTGACAACATGCGAGTAAGAATGAAAGCACCAAAAGACACCTCAGATGCTAATAGACTAGAAGTTAGACTAAAGATCATATTGAACCATCCAAGAATGAGTGCAAGCCAGTAGATAGAACTTGTTATGCATGTAACAAGCATGAACACATAGCAAGGAACTATACAAAGGTAAGAACTTTCAATGGTTATTGTTATTCATTCAATAAATTTAGTCAGAGAGCTATGAATTGTAAGACAAGTTAGAAGAACAAGATTCAGTATAATCACAGAAATCAGAATCAGTCAAATGTAATAAGTTCTCAAAATGTTACATGCTAGATATGTAACTATAATGGTCACTCAGCTAGACAGTGAAAAATGGTAACCCATGTCAATGCGCTGAGGAATATAAGGCATCTAGTTATTTGTCACTCTTGTAACAAGGCTGGACACATGTCAAAGTTGTAGATCAAGGATGCAAGGTCACAAAAGCCCTAAAAAGCCTGAAGAACCAGTATTGGATACCGAAGGAGAAGTCAAGTATATGAAAGCTTTAGAGGATATGAGCTTGATTTGGTCAAAAGAAAAGAAGGATAAGGTTGATGAAAATGTATTAGATGCATCCATAGTGGATGCACCCTCTACATCAGGATGAATGGCCCTCAGGGTCATAGGGGGAGATAATTTATCTCTAGACCCCTACATGATTGGTATACTCACTCTATGAGTATGCACCTTTGAAATTAACCTTTTGGAGACTAGAAGATTCTATGTGCAAGAGCGCACAAGCTAACTATTTGCAGAATGAAAGTTGGAAATTCTTAGTGAGAACCTAATTTACGTGGAAAGCATTAATGGCAGAATTCCTACTTTAAAGTACACAAAATTTTATAGACCTCTCATTGCATTTGAATTCAGAGTGATTCGAGAGAAGAAGAGCCCTAGCACTTGATTGTAAATAATTTTAAATTGATTCACCAGTGATTGTTAGTAGATTTGATCGGTTGTGGAAGGCCTAGTTCTTTGCACCGATTCAGAAGCTCTTTATATTTCTTGGAAAGTGATATACAAGTAATTGTTAGGAATGCTAACACTGAGGGGGGGGGTGAATCAGTGTTCACTGTATTTTATCTTTTATCTTTTATCTTTAAACTGAACTTAAATGCTTAAGTACTGAAATAAACATCAACATGAAATCAACACATGACACCTGTTAGAAATAGGGAATACTAAGAGGGTGGGGGGTGAATTAGTATTCTAAAAACTTTATCTTTTGCCCAATTATGGATATAACAAATTATCTTTACACATGCATAACATAAGAAGCTAAACAACATGCATAGTAATAAAACTAAAGAACTCATAACACATTACTTTTTCAAGAGGAAACCCTGGCCAAGGGAAAACCCCAGTGGGGATGGTACCCACAAAGATCCACTAATCAAAAGTATCTTGTTCAAGATTTTAAGCTTGTTAGGATTCTATTACATTCATATGGTGTCTCAATCTTGATTAAGGGACTGTAGGCCTTGTTAGAAGCCTCAACCCTGTTAGGAGTTGGCAGTACAAAAAGTGATTACCAGATGAGCCCACTACCCAAACAAGTAATGTACAATATTTAATGATTACAAAACTAGTTCAAGGTACATAAGCTTATACTACTTTCATCAATATCTTTTCTCTTCTCTTTCACTATCGCTATTACATACATTCGTTCCTTCATCATCTACCCTTCTTACAATTTACAATTAAATTTATACAAGTTATTAAGATTAATAACTTTCCAGTCGGCTATCATATTAGAAAATAACTTTATCCAAAGGTTAACAGCTAGGATGTCATCCCTTTATATTTTTAAGTCATCATTTTGATAAAAAAAATAATCCCTTAACTCTTTACCAATTCTGTCTTCATATTTTGTCCTCTCGGCTTAACAATGTCTTTAGAAAAACTATCATAACTTCTTTTGTACATGTCCTACTAACTTGCACTCTAAGATGAGTCTTCAATAGTCACTATAGAGTCTATGTTCAAGTGCACAAGCACTGAACTTACTCCAGTCAACATCACAAACAAAAAATGTCTTCAAGTTCACTGGTAAAAACACAATGTCTCATACTAAGACAATTGCGCATTGCACTCTAACATACTAGCTCTCTGACCTATGTGATCTTCATGTAGATCATATGTTTCCATAATGAAAACATCTATGTAACCAACTCAACCAAATTTCCAACAATCTCCCCCTTTGTCATTGGTGGAAACATATGAGAAAATTGGCTAAGTATTACAACTTGAAAATCTCAAAATTGTGGCCATAGTATAAAATATATATAGTATCCTTATAACTCCTCAAAAATATTATCTCTAATATAGTACTCCCCCTAAGAGTATCAATCCTTATCATTTTCTTATCAATTTTCTACTATATATCTCTCCCCCTTTGACAATAATGACAAAATAAAGGTAAGGAGCGTTGCAAAATTGTATTCTCAAAAAGTTATATCTTAATTCAATATTACAAAGTTGGTAGGCTTGCAACACAATCTGCAAAATCAATCTTTATAGCCTCTAACTCCTTCTCCCATAATTTCTTAATAGAATCTTCCAAACTGAGTAGTGTGCATAATCCATAAGATGTTATCTCACATTCTTGGAGGTTCTCAAAGCTAAACTTTTGAAAAAATGTCTTAGCTGAAAGACATTCTTCCAATTTCCCTTCAATAATACTTAACTTCATAGAAGTGTGCTCTCTTAAAAGAGTGAATCTTTTCATTTTCCTGTCCTTTTCATCTTGCAAAATTTTGAGTTCATCATATATCTTATGAATTTTCTTCTCAACATCAAATACATTTACATTGGGGCTTGAAAGAAAGTTAGTTTCATTCTAAATTTCTGCTTCCTTCATCTTCATCTTCTGATCTTCTTTTGTTTTCAAGGTCTCTAATTTTGTACACTGGATGTACAAAGATTTTCCTCTTTCCAAATTCTTTCTTAAATCCTTTATACAGATATCAAGATTGTTAATATCATTCCTAATATTCTATCTAATGTTCAAAAGTGTTTTGGCTTCATAGGCTGCTTCAGCTTTCACTTTTGCTATATCAGTTAAATTTGTGAACTCACTGTCAAAAGTGTTCATCACTTTCTTTTCTTTCTCTAGAGGGCTAGCTTTTGCAATTGGTGTAGTTACAATGACTTGTAACTTCTCAGTAAGCTCCTTCAGACATCCTTCAAGACTTTTTACTTTCTTTTTCTTTCTAATGATTTTGTTCAAGGATGTGATAAATTCCATCTGATCATCATCATCTACTTCCTTTCCCAAATTTTCAATCATAGATCCAATCTGATTCTTCTTTCCAGTCTCAGTAGTAAGACTGATATCTTCTTTAGTGGAAATAGGTACTGGTTTTTCTATCACTCTAGGTTCTACAACTATGGTCTCTATTTTCTCTTCTCCTTTGGTGGTTTCCTTCTCTTCAAAAGACAAATTTTCAACATTGTTTTCTAGATTCTTGAATACATTAGCATTAGTATCCAAGGTGATCTTAGTTCCTTCTACATTCATGACTTCATCTTCAATGTTTATGGCTAGTGGAGAGGCAATGTCCTCTTGTTCTATTTCACCTGCTTTCTCTACTACAACTGATGGTTCTCCTGCATTTTCTGACATAACTTTGATGATTTCTTGCTCTATTTATGCATTAACTTCTTCATATCTACCTCCCATAATCTGAATGGTTCTCTTCTTGGTTCTCAAATGGGCGCCTAAAGCTTTCATTATTTGACTAAAGTGTGCTTCATCTTTTACAACACAAAGCTTTCTTACAAGCTTTTCTCTAATAGATGTGTCCTCTTTTGATTCTCTCTTCTTCCTATTCATAAGTTTATTGTACAAATCATCAGCTATCTTACCCTGAATTGTATCAAACTTCTTATTAGACAAAATCATATGCTTTACCACTACATTTTCTAGATTTAATCTCTCTGCATAAGCATAGAGATCATAATACTTATTCATTCTTGTAAAGTCTCCATCTTCAATGATCTACTCATTAAGCTTCTCAACTCTAGGTTTCCAATTTTTTTTCTTAATATAAGTGACATCATCTTTGATTTCTACAATTTATCTGGGAACTGGTTGCACTAATGTTTTCTGCCAATTTTATATTTGAAGAGAATTTAATATTGGAGCCAACATTGTTGAATTCTTGGATTATGTAAAACATGTTGACTTTATTTATTGATTGTTTGGAAGCATTAAATGCACTGTAAAATGTTTTATTGTAAATCTTTAAGAGATTTCAGATGATTCTAGAAAGGAGCTGAAGAACATGAAGTGGGTAGATTCAATGAATCTGACCTAACCCTAAGATCTATGAATGAGATTGAGTGGCATAAGATGAGTTAATCTAATTGAGGAAAATATAAGGGAACTTGAGATATGCAAGTGCATAAGGAAAGAATAGAGAATGCTGGAAGAGTAAAGTTTTATTGACTGAATAAGCAGAAAAGGTTGAAGGAGAATTGTGGTGGTTGCTTGAAGAAAAGCTCCAAGAAGATCAGAGATGGAGATGGAAAAGTTTCAAAGTCAGTAAACCAACATTAGTGTATGGAATCAGATTTGATATTTGCAAAGTGAGTTGTATATTTTTCAGATAAATATTGTTGCTACTTTCTAACCATTGTAACAGTCAAAATCCTTTTGATAGAGGTTGACCTAACAGTCATATGTTAAATCCTCTGAACAAGGTTGCATTCTAATGGAGTGTATTTAAGTCCCATGACTAGGCTCACTTTTAACAGGGTGATTAAAATCTTTTAACCATGTCACACTTGATAGTGTGTATTGTAACCTTTGACAGGGTTGGCTTTTTACTGAGCTCACTTCAGAAGAGTGAAAATAATAGTAGCATGTTACAAAGTGGTTCTTCCCAAATTGGGTTTCCACTATAAATCCTAGTGTTAATACTTGTGTGAATGTTTTGGTTTGAATATTACTATGTTTTACAAGTTAAGTTACAACTGGGTAGTGAACTGCATTATTTTTTGTTTCTATTATTGAATCAGTGATGACCGAATTTGTTTTGGTTATTGGATCTCATTTGAGGATAAGTTTTTGAGATTATTTTATACTGATGCAGGAGCATCCTGGGTGTAAGAGCAATCTTGCATCACTCAAAAATATTTCTATTTTTATATTCAATAAGGGCTATTTTAGTGCAGAGCTGCTATTTATGGAAAGTTACTATTTTTGGTAATTTTTGCATGTGCTCAGAATGATCTGATTTATTTCTTGGAGGTTCATTTTGGTCATGTAAGTCTGCCAGTAAAGTTTCATTGCCAGATCAAGTGTATATTGGAAGATATTGAATATTTTCGGTATTGGCAGCAGGGTACAGAAACTTTGAACTCATTTTTGAAGGCTTTAGAGGCCCCGGATGAGGTCAAAAATTTGGGTTATAGGCGCTTGCGTGAGTCAAGCCTGTAGAGCACTTCGTGGTGTTTCCAAAATGGGGTTATAATAGCCGATCGGGTCAACTGGTGATGACTTATGGTCTTCAGAAGTTGGGCCACCTGAAATGGCAAAAAATAATTTTCTTCAAAATTTCTGTTCGGGTTTCAAAGGTTATTTTGAGCCGACTATGATGTAATGAAATGTAAAATAAAATAATTCTAAGTTTGGTCAGCCTTATTGGCTAAAATTCTGGAACCTTCCCAGGTGGTGGAAAATTGCCTATATAAGGAAGGCTGTATTATTGTCTTAGGCAGTTCAGAATAGTTCTGGGTAGTAGATCTGGGTATTGATTCGAGGCTTTTTCCTACAGAATATTGTAAGGGAATGCCCATGTGGCTTTTCATATTGTAATTCTGAAAGTTTTTAATTCCACATTTGTGGAGATAATAAGAAGCCAATTTTTCTGTTCTTGCATATTATTGTTGTTGTTTCTCTTTTTCTGTTATGTGTTTGTGGTATTAAGGGGAGCACCCTTCATCATATACATCAAGACCTAAGACCAACTGATTCACCCCCCTCTCTATTGTTCTAAATCATATTAACAATACCAACAATATTATCACCAAAGAAGAATGGATAATGGAGGATGTGTATAGATTTTAGAGCTATCCACAAGATCACAATCAAGTACAAATTTCCTTTGTTGTGGATGGATGACATCATGGATTGTTTGAGTGGAGCTGTATATTTCTCAAAGATAGGTCTGAAGAGTGGATATCATTAAATTCAAATCAGAGAAGGAGATGCATGGAAGATTTCTTTCAAGACAAAGGAAGGATTGTATGAGTGGTTAGTTCCATTTGGGCTAACCAATGCACCAACAACTTTTATGTGGCTGATGAATGAGATTCTGAAAGAATTTCTGGGTAAGTTTCTCATTGTTTACCTACATGATATTTTTATCTTTAGTAAGACATTGGAAGAGCATATGATGCATATTTGTAGGGTGTTTGAGAAGTTGAGAGAAGAGAAATTTTTGATTAATTTGAAGAATTTCAATTTTGTGAAGAATGAGTTAGTGTATTTGGGATTGTAATTTCAGCAGAAGGTCTAAAAATGGACCCAGAGAAAGTGAAGGATATCCTTGAATGGCCTACTCCAAGGAGTGCTACTAAGGTAAGTTCTTTTCATGGTTTGGATAGTTTTTACATAAAGTTTATCAGGAGTTTTAGCACTATTTGTGGACCCTTAACTAAAATAATGAGAGGGGATAGGAGAGAATTTAAGTGGACTACAGGGGCAGAAAAAGGTTTTCAATTGTTGAAAACAAAAGTTATAGAACAACCTATTTTAGCACTTCTAGATTTTAATGAGGTGTTTCATGTAGATTGTGATGCTAGTGGTACTACAATAGGAGTTGTCTTGAGCCAAGAGGGAAAACTTATTGCTTATTTCAATGAGAAGTTGAATGATGCCAAGATAAAATATTTTCTTTATGATCAAGAATTTTATGCTATAGTTTAGGCATTGAACAAGTGGAGACACTATCTTCTTCCTATGGAGTTTGTTTTGTATACTGATCATCAAGCTTTGCAATATTTAAATAGTCAAGGGAAGTTTAATGAGAGACATTTGAAGTGGGTTGAGTTTTTGTAGAGTTACACATTTGTTTTGAAACATAGGAGTGGAAATTCTAACATGGTTGTAGATGCGCTTAGCAGAAGGAAAATTTTACTAAAAAAGATGTAGATTGAGGTGGTTGGGTTCAAGGAACTCAAGATTTTGTATCGAAAGGATCCTGATTTTGGTGAACATTGGAAAGCTTGTAGAGAACCTATTACTCTAGATAGAATAAAGTGGATGGATGTCATCATCCAAGATGATATTTTATTCGGAGGGAGTCAATTGTGCATTCTATGAAGTTTGAGGGAGAATCTCATCAAGGAGAATCATAGTGGAGGATTGGCCGGACAATTTGGTCTTGATAAAACTCTTGCTTTGGTTAGTGAGAATTATTATTGGCCATAGTTGTAGTAAGATGTCAAGAAGTTCATACAGAGTTGTAGAGTATGTCAGATGGTGAAAGGAGTGAAGCAGAATATGGGATTATATCAGCCATTACCTATACCAGAGAAACCATGGTGTTAGGATAATAAGCAAAAAAAATGCAAATATTAACAAACAAGAGAGAACATAATAACACCAAATTTAATGCAGTTCACCCAATCCCTGGGCTACGTCCACCAACAGAAAGTCCAATATTCTTGGCTTGCTGAGGATGTAGTGGGGACATGATTCAATTTTTTTGGTAGTTGATAGATTTTCAAAGATGGTACATTTCATTTCCTACAAGAAGACTAATAATGTTGTTCATATAGCAGAATTATTTTCTAGAGAAGTGGTGAGACTACATGGTTTGCCAAAGAGCATAGTTTCAAATTGGGACACTAAGTTTGTTGGATATTTTTGGTGTACATTATGGAAAAAGTTGAAGACATATTTGAAGTTTAGTTCATCACATCATCCACAGACTGATCAATAGACAAAGGTGGTGGATAGGAGTTTGGGGAATTTGCTGAGATGTTTGGTTGGAGATAAGCCAACAGGATTGGATTTGATTTTACCACAGGTGGAAGTTGCATATAATAATTCTATCAATAGGAGTATAGGTAAATCACCTTTCCAGATTGTATACACAAATACTCCCAGAAATGCATTTGAATTGAGGAGGATAGATAAAGGAGAGATAAGTAGTGCTGAAGCTGAGGATTTTGTAGAACATTTGAAGAACATCCATGAGGAGGTGAGGAAGAACATTACCAAGATGAATGCAAAGTATAAGGCCAAGGTAGATGAGAAAATGAGGCATAAGGACTTTCAGGTTGGAGATGAAGTCATGGTTCATTTGAGGAAAGAGTGATTTTTAGTTGGTACATACAACAAGCTGAAAATGAAGAAGTTTGGGCCATGTGAGATACTGAAGAAGCATGATTTAGGAAATGCATATAATGAGGTAGAATTGCCTACAGAGCTGAATATTTCACCCATGTTTAACATTTCAGATTTGATAGAGTATCATGAAAGATGTGTTGAAGATGAGATCATAGAAGCATAGTGGAGTATTCCAATAACTACTTTAGCTACCAAGGAGATTGAGGATATATTAGATAGTTGTGTTGGCAGAAGCACAAGGAACATGACATATAAAGAATATTTGGTCAAATGGAAATGACAACCTATTGAATATTCATCATGGCTGACAAAGGAGGAGGTTAACCATCTTGGTTTTCCTCTTCACACCTGAGTCATGACAGGGTTACTTCTCAAATTACCAAGGTGGGTGTCTGATCCAGAAGCATCCTGGGTGTTAGAGTAATCTTGCATCAACAAAAAAATATTTTTGGTTTCTTTTCAATAAGAGCTATCTTCTATAGAGCTGCTATTTATGGAAACTTACTATTTTTAGTAAGTTGGTCATATGATCTCAGAATGTTCAGATTTCATAGGTGGAGGTTCATCTTGGTCATTTTAGCCTACCAGTTAAGTTTCATTGTCATATCATCTATATTGGTGAAGTTATTGAGTTTTTTTGCGTATGAAATCTGTGAGCTCAATTTTGAAGGCCTTAGAGGCTCCGGATCATGATCAACCTCCGATTGACTAGAGCTTGCATGAGTTAGGCATTGTAGATCACGTCGTGGCATTTCCAAAAGGTAGTTATAATATAAAAACAGAGCTACGATTAAAAAGTTATGGCCTCCAGAAGTTGGGTTACCTAAAAAAATATTTTGTATTTGTTTTGAGCTGACCCTATTGTAATAATTGTAAAAATAAAATAATTCCATGTGTAGTCAGCCTTAAAGGCTAAATTTCTGGAACCTTCTCATGTGGTGGAAAATTGCCTATATAAGGAAGGCCCATAGTGTTGTCTTAGGCAATTCAAAGCAGTTCAGAGTAGTTTTGGGTAATAATTCGAGGCTCTGTCCCTCAACATATTGTAAGGAAAATGCCCATGTGGGTTTGCACATTGTATTTCTAAAAATTTGTAATTCCACATTTGTGAAGATAATAAGAAGCCCATTTTTCTATTCTTGAAAATTACTGTTGTTTCTCTTCTTTTTTTACATGTTCCTAGTATTAAGGGGAGAACCTTTCATCATCATCATCATCGTCATCATCATCATCATCATCATCATCATCATCATCATCATCATCATCATCATCATAATCAATGTATATATAGACACACACACACACAAATACACACACACACACACACACACACACACACACACACACACACACACACACACACACACACATATTGTATCATCAAAAAATGGAAGCACTTCTATTTAGGACTATTTTAGCCTTCCAAGTAAGTGGTTTGGGATTAATTCAAATGCCTTGAATGAGTCTTTGACTTGGATCTAGTTTTTCCCTTGTTTTGCCCCATTTTCCACTTCTTTCCTGCTTGTTTTTTGCATCCCGATATGAAATTATGAGATTCTTGACTTCAGGGTCAAGGTAAACCTTATTGGGTCAAGGTTGACCTTTTTGGGTCAAGGTCAACCTTGACCTTGACTCAAGGTCCAAATTTCAAAATCCGAAGGATTCTAGATGTCAGGTTTCAGAAAGATTTATTTTCTCGCATTCGGTTTGGCTGTTTTGGGCTTTGAAATGGTAAAATCTTAAATTATATTTAATTTAGGTCCATTTGTAGGGTTATAGGCTTAATTGAAATTTATTTCCCTTATGATGGCCTCTCTAGAAGTTTGTGCCCTAGACTAGTATAAAAGGAAGCCTTCTCTCATTTTCTCCATCGAGTTCTCCATGACACATCAAGTATAATCAATTATCTATCAATCAAGCAATCAAGAAGCAAGAAAGAAGGAGAAAGATAGCATTCATCCATCTTCAAGCATTCAAGCATTCAAAAGCCAATTCATCAAGGAGATCCATTGGGAGCCATTGAAGAATTCAATCTCTCTAGAGTCCTCTTGTTGAAGATTTCTCCATCCATATCCATTCAAGTCTCTTCCTATTCCAATATCCATTCAAGATTGGTGTTGAAGATCTAAAGACAATTTATTTGAGACATCCTACATTTTATTCTACATTCATTTGGAGCATCCATACTTGTGGATTCAAGGATTCAAATCCTCCACAAGGGTTTCAACATAAGCAAGGTGAATTCTTCCATTTACTTTATTTATTTCTACAATTTTATTTCAATATCAAGGTTAATTCTTAAATTAGGGTTTGACCAAGGGAAACCCCTCCCCCAAACCAAAAAAACCATTTTTTTGCAAGACCAGGTGTAGAACAATGGATTACAGTGAAGATCTCGATACCCTTTTTGGAAAACTTTTGGGATCCGCAAAGAGAATTTTCATCCAAGCAGTGTAGGTCAAGGTCAAAATTTTGGAGTCAAGATCAACCTTCATTTGGGTCAAGGTCGAGCTTTCTCTACAAAGAAAAATATTTCTAGGTTTTTTAGATCTCACATTTCTGGTCCAAGTTCCCAAAAATCAATAGTTACTCAGACCATTTGACAATACTTTCAGCAGGTTCTTTTTCGGAGGTAAGTACTTTTTGTTTCTTCATTTCAATATTAGTCTTCTAGATTTACTTTCCATATCATTATAATTTCATGTATGTGTTAAATATTAGTTTATGGTCTCTTTTATGTGCAAACCCCCATTGTTCTAAATCATATCCATATTTTCCACTATATATATATATATATATATATATATATATATATATATATATATATATATATATATATATATATATATATATATATATATATATATATATATATATATATATATATATATATATATATATATATATATATATATATATATATATATAGTTGGAAACTACAATTGAAACAATTTTTATAATGTCATTGATGTCAAACCTTAATTTGTAAGACAATTGTTATCTAGGAGAGTACCATATCTATTGATTGATGAAGAGGACTCGAGAAAAGAAATAACAAGAGAACCTAAGAAAAGGTTGAGTTATTTGATACTTCAATGGGTACTTGATTAATTGGCACATTGATAAGATAATGTATTTTTTATCTTAGAAAGAAGAGAGACTAGAAAGGTATGCTTAACTGAGAAAAATTAAAGTAATCTAGTTTAAGCTAAATGATGTTATTGTTGATTGAGCGCTAGTATATGCCTAGTAAATTTAGTGTTGACTGAATATCAATAATTGTCGAGCGACGGAAAATTACCAAGGAAGATAGTTTGTAGTGATGACCGAGATACACAGTGATGACTGAGGAGAAGAATACAGTATTAATCGAGTGTCAATAAATTATATTTGGAGAAAGAATTAAGATTTCCAACCGCTATAGTTGAATTCTTGGGATATGTAAAATGTGTTGACATTATTAATGAATTGTATGGAGAAATTAATGCATGGTCAATCATTTTCGTATCGATTCAAAGATAAATTTGGAGATATATCTAGAAGGAAGGATGAAGAACATAATGATTGAAGGATTCAATGAATCTGACCTAAACCTAAGATCTATAGAGTAGATTAAGAGACAAAAAATTGATCTACCTAATTGAAGAGGTATAAAGGAACACCTAATTGTGAGTTTATGATATATGAAGAAGAGGTTGATGTTATTGACTGATAAGTCTAAGAAGAAGGCTGAAGGTGAAATTATGAAGGAACTTAACAGAGTTGTGATTGCTTGAAGTGAATTTTGAGGAGATCAGAGATAGAGATGGAAATGGAGATCAGTCAGTAAATCAACATACATGTGTGAACTAGATCTATATTTGCAAAGTGAGTTGTGTTTTTTTCATATTAAAAACTATTGTTACTTTATAACCATTGTATCAGTCTAAATCCTTTAATGAAGGTTGACCTAACAGTCATTGTATAAAGCCTTTAATGAAGGTGAAATTATAATGGGATATTTTTAAGTCCTCTAACCAGGACACTTTTGACATCCTTTTAAATCCATTATCAGGGTCACACCTCATAGTGTGTTTGTAAATATTTAATAGGGTTGACTTTTCATAGAGCCCAAGTTGGGTTTCCACTATAAATCCCGGTGTTATAATTGTGTGAATATTTTGATGTGAATGATGTTATATTTTGCAAGTTAATTACTTTTGGATAGTGGACTACATGTTATATGCTTCTGATATATTCTATAATGACCGAGTTGAATACCTTATTAGATTTGAGATTATTGAAATACAAAAAAGTTTAATTGGTACATCTAGACCTTAAGATAGCTGATTCACCCAAACTCTCAGTTATTCTAAATCATTCTAACATATATAAACACACACATATTTATATAAATATTTCTAAATAACTAAAAATACAAAATAATATAAAAATAAAAGTATATACATAAAAAAATATTTTAAAAATATGAGAAATGATGTATAAAAGGTAGAAGCCACAAATATTTTTAAACCTCTGAAAACCCATCATCCAAGTGAAAATGATAGGTGGGGTTTAGAATGAGGTTAAAAAATGCATCTTTCTTACTTTCGATCGAAACTAAGTCCCTATTGCTCGGATAATTTATTTTAATTTTTTATATTTAATTTAAAACTTTTGATGCAAAGTTCCATTTGAATAGAAAGTAGTTTTTTATTATTATTTTAGATAGATGAAGATGGGAGGCATGAACATTATAGCTTGGAAGGGAAGGTGTCTTAGAACAATTGCTAGAATTTGGAGCAACAAAAGTTACAGGTTCTTCTCATTTTCCATATAGTAAATAGACTTGTATTTTATCTATCTCTCAAATCTTATTTTCTATTTGTGTAAATCCACTTGGTGTAAACCGAATTAGTCAATATAAAAATATAATAATTTTATTTTTTTTAAAGAAATTTAACAACCACCATATGTATAACATCAGAGGAATGCATGTATGTTTTGTTAATACAATATAAGTGATGATGACAAGTCCATATTACCAATTCCTTGTTTAGAGAGAGAGAGAGAGAGAGAGTCATTATCACATTAGATCAATTCTAGAGTACATTGCTCTGAACAAAAAAATTATCATAGATTTGAACAAAAACACATCACCATAAGGTAATATTCCTGTTAATTTGAGCCAAAAGAAATTATAGACAAAAAGAAAAACTAGTCATAAGACTAGATCTAAAGACTTAGGGACTCATCTCATATGGCCTTTCCTGCAATAGGCACAGAGTCTTGGTAGTTCAGTCTTGGATCTCATTTTTTATTATAAAAAGAAAAGTTAATAAAAGAAAGACTACAAAATAGACACAAGCATCAACATGCAAATGAAGGGTGACATCATGAGATCCAAGATATATGACTGAGGTAAAAGGTCACCAAAGGGACTCTAGAGGAAAACTAAAAGCATCAAGAGAGAATCCTAGGGTGAAAGTAGGAGAGTGTCAACAAATTTCCCTCCACCAATCTTGCGTTTTCCTAGTAGTCTCTCACTAGACCTAGGCCACCTGGTGCAAGTACTCATGTGGAACTGGCAACTAGTCATGATGACAACAAATCCAATTTCCATTAAGGTCTTCTCCAACACATTCTTAGGTTTTATAAGCATAGAAAGCCATGGGTGGGGGTATCCAAATTATCTTAATGATGTTAAATACCAACCCAAAGTTTTAATTAAGTTACACTGGATTAATCAACTCAAGATGGGTTTTCTATAGTTTCCACTTTAGGGCCCTGACCCCATTCTGAGCCACTCCCCTATCCATGTCCCTAGAAATCCCTCTTGTAGATGAAATCAAAAGAATAAACATTGGCGAGATCTTCAAGAAATCAATATCCACAAAATTATAATTCATTTCAAAGAGGGTCATAGATCCATCACAATAACCACAACATACAAGTCAAAAAAATATTCCTCTTCCATCATAGGCTAAAAAAACATATAGGGGTTCCCAAATCAATCAAAATTATCAATGAGTAACTTCAAAAGATGAAACATCATAAATAAACATTCATGCCACAAGCTATGAAAGTCTGAGAATACAACTAAAAAAGAGAAATAATCTCCCAAGGGATAAGGTACACATAAGAATAAAAATATCTCTTCTTATGCGTATGGTATTCATACTCTAGAAGATAAAACTAAAGACACCAAGTGACGATAAAAATACACAAAGTCATGATACCCAATAGATTGGACGAAGGTAAGATTGAAAAATCAAAAGAGATTCATTATCCTATGAGATAAGATCATTATCAAGGTAATTTAAAGTAACTTCTACTAATATTCTCTTTCCTTACCATGAATTATAAATAATTTCACATAATAATCATACAAAAATAAAATAATATTACTAGATAATCATTTATATCCAAAGATGCTAAGATTTATTTCCAAAACACCATTCTTCAAAGGACACAAAGAAAACATGTTGGCTGGAAGGGAGGGCTCCTTAGTAGCCTTGGTAAACTTTAGTTACTCTCTCTTTCCCTTCAAGGTATCATGGTTTACTTCCTTTCCATTTTTAAAATATTAGGTATTATGGCTGACAAATTAGAAAAAATCCAATGCACCTTCCTCTAGTTGGGATGTGAGGATAAAAATAGACTCCCACTTGTCTGGTGGGATAAAGTCATCCCACCTAAGATTCTTGGTGGCCTAGGATTATGAAAAATTCTCAATCTCAATCTATCCCTATTGTCTAAGATTTCTTGAAATTTGGTTCTTGGCTCTTCAGAATTGTGCAGAATCATGGAGGAAAATATTTTCATTGGTGCCATTTATGTAAACTATTCATGGAACATGGTCATCCCAAATGATCTAAAATTTGGAATAGTATTCTTAAAAGAAAGTGTATTTTGGAGAAGAGCTCAACCTAGAAACTTGGAAATGGTGAGGACATCAGGTTCTAGGAGGATGCTTGGTTATTAGATACTCCATTGGGTTCTTCTAATTTCTCTCATCTTTGCAACTTCCTCACTCTACAGGTGGGATCTTTGGTGTCTAATTATATTAGACAGGGTCAATGGATTGATATATTTTCCTTCCTACATTGCATACTAGAGCTCATTCCTCTAACCATGAGTCTTCTGGACTAGTTGTCAAAAATTCTCATTCCCATGTTGGACCGCCATGTTAGAATTCTCCCGAGTCACACTCAAAATGGTGACTTTAATATCAAATTGGCTTACAGTAAGTTTATTAAGGAGGTGGTTGACTCTAATTGCTCGAGAAAAGTGTGGAACTCCCAACTCATCCCTAAGGTGAATTTATTTTGGTGGTCTATGCTCCACGAAAAAATTCTTACTTTGGATAATCTGGCTAAAAGGGGTTTTAGCTTGGCCAATCGATGCTTCCTTTGCAAGATGGGGGATAAAAACATCAATCATCTTCTCATACACTATGATTTCACCAAAGAGGTTTGGGACCTGATCATCATTAGACTTAACCTTTCCTGGGTCTTCAATCATGATGTTCAACACCTGGTTAATGACTAGAAAAGCCCTTCCTCGCACCCACATTTAAGGCTCCTATGGCTTCAAATACCACCCATTTTTGTTGGTATATCTAGAAGGAGCATAATAACATAATATTATAGGAAAAGGAACTATCCCTGAATGTTTTATTCCATAGTTTAGTTTTAAATTGCTACAAGAGAACTTATTGAATTCCCATTGGAAAAACCTGAACCATCCACCCTCGGATGACAATAGCCATTTATCCAAGATTTGGAAAATTTATTGTGGCTTTCATATGTATGACAATGCTAAACTCCTCATCCTCAAAGATACCATATGGTCCCCCCCAAAACCCCACTAGCTTAAGGTTAATTTTGATGGATATTCCTATAGGGAGAAGAAGGCAAGTGGTGGTATCATTTGTGATCCCTTTGTTAATATTGTTCCTTCTTTCTTGAGCCCATTTCATGATCAAACTATTAACCAGGTGGAAGGTATGACCCTCTTGTGGGGACTTACGGTTGCCTCTAGCATTGGTTTTATTTTTCTTGATATTGAGGGTGACTCCAAAATCACTATTGAAGTGGTTCAAGGCATCTCCAAGGTAGAGTGGAAAGTAGATCCTATCCTAATTGACATTTCAGGCCTCCTTGATATACTGGATGCTTTTTCTATAAGACATTCAATTATAGAGAAGGGAATTTTGTTGCAGAGTTTTTGGCTACTAATGGTCTACTATTCAATGGTCTTCATTGTTGGAGGAATGTTATTATGCTCCCTAAGCATACCCAGGACCTTCTTCAGTGAGAATTTCAAGAGACAAAAATAATAACCGCAATGATGTTTAAAATTTAGCTTTTTGAGTGGTGGGCCGATATTATTTTGTCCCTCCTTACTACCACTTGTGTTAGATTTGATCTCATGGTCAACGTGGTGAATTATGGGAATTTCATGCTTTATAATTGGGTTAGCACTCAACACGACATTAGCCCAAAGAATTTGAATTACTACTATTCTGCTAAGTTGGTTTTCTCACATATTTGGTATACGATAGATTGCCATAGATATGGTGCTAAGTTTCATGAGTACTTTTGCACTTCTTAGCATAAATCTCACATATTTTCCCTCCTTGCGGTATGAGTGAGTATTATAGAAGAGATTTTTATTTATTACCCCATTCTAGTTGCTAATTACTAGTCAATTTCCTATGGTCTTCATTTCAATTTTCCTTATACAAAAATCATTTACCTTTTGGCTTAAATCTAGAGTTACTTTGGTAAGAAGGGTTGACATTGGAGGCTGCATAATTTTTAATGGGTGCTCAAGTGTGATCCTTTACTAGTTAGTTTTTTGGGTTTATTTTCTTCCTCTATGATAGGTGGTGATCTTCACAAAATTGAGCAAGACAAAACCGAGGAAGAATTTACCTCAGACCTGATGCTCATGTATTTCTATATAGAGCGAGGCAACTTGTCTTTCATGGACAATATGACTGGTTATGATGAGACGGTCTCTAGGAAATTTGGTTCTTTCTAGAATGAAAGGTATTTCTCTATGAAGAGCAACTCCTTTGAGATCAATGAGCACATCATTTGTGGGGCCATTGGACTTGCCACCATGAGAAGAAAATGGAGGAAGACCAATAAAACCCCTACCAAGATAGAGCTTTCTCAATTATTACACAACCCTGAAGAGAACGCTATTCCTAAGCAAGGTAATCATGAAATAATTCACACTAGAAGGAAGGTTTGGAGTTTCTACTACTACCATTTACCTTTTCTGAACCATCTTAGGCATAAAGATTTAATTTATTTTCCAATTTTCCTATTATATTCTATTGAAAGTAATGTGGCTGATATTTTTGAAACTAAAAACCTAGGGAAAAAACTTGTTATCCTCCACCAAGGCATCATGTTGAGACTATACTGCTTTCATAGATCCCTCTACCCACCCCTCACTTTATCTATTGTCTATGAAGTTTGGATGCAACCCCATCCTTCACCATTGATCTCTTTGGATAAAAGCCTTGCTACTCCTTCTGGGTCTAAAAGTTTGTCTTCCCCTATGAGCCCTAAGTCTTCTAAGATTCACCCTATCCCTGATTCCCCGTAGGGTTTGAAATGAGATCACACCCTAGATACCCACTACCCTAATAAAAAGGGTCAGAGGATCATCCTCAATCTTCATAACCTTGAGGATGTGGATTCCCAGCTTGGCCAAACTCTTCATTCAAACTATCTAGCCAAGCATAGAGGAAAAAAAATATGAATAATATTCTGAAACAGGAGGAGGTCACTGTGGATTCTGATAGCCACAACGATGTTGATGATACCCATAACCCCATGGAGGAGAAAGATAACACTGGGCACATTACTATGGAGGAGGTCAACATGACCAATGAGACTAATGTGGAGGTGGATTACACTAGTTCTGGGCTGGTAGGAAAATTCTAGTTCTGAATTGTTCAGCTAGAACACACTATGGCCTAATTAAAGGTGGACCTAGAAACTACCAACAAGAGGTTAATGGAGGTGACCAAGTTTTCACTGAAGATGATAATGCCTCATCCACAACCCTCTACATGATGAATGAAAAGGCCTTTGATGGACAGGTTGCTAAAGATGAAGACTTGACAAGAGAACTTTTCAAGTTCCTGCAGGAGGAGTGGGTAGATGTGCTACTTTCCAAACGTCTATGGAAAGGAAACTGAACTCTGTTGTGGTTAGGGTTTTTTAGGATGTTTCTCCTATCTCACTGGGCTATGTTTTTTTGTTAAATTATAGTTTATTTTCAAAGTTTATGTTAAGATCTTTCTACCCTGGGTGGCATGACTAAAACACTTTTACTTTTAGTACTCTGAACTTGGTTTATTTTATGGCTGTTATGACTATGGGTATTCGTTGCTGGTACACTGAGTTTATTGTTCTAATTTTAAATAAGGCCTTTGATGGACATGTTGCTAAAGATGAATACCCCAAGGAACTTTTTAAGTTCCTCCAGGAGGAGTGGCCAGATGTGCTACTTTCCAAACATCTATGGAAAGGAAATTGAACTCTGTTGTGGTTCGGGTTTTTTAGGATGTTTCGCCTATCCCGTTGGACTATTTTTTTTATTAAATTATAGTTTATTTTCTAATTTTATGTTGAGATATTTCTTCCCTATGTGGCATGATTAAAACACTTTCACTTTTAGTACTCTGAACTTGGTTTATTTGATGGCTATTATGACTATCCATATTCATCGTTGGTACTCTGATTTTATTGTTCTTATTTTTGATAGAGGTAGATTGTTGATTACTGTTAACTTTTTTCTACTCTATTTGTGGTTAATCTATTGTTAACTCACCTATAGAGTGTTGTTATTGAGCCGCGGGTCAACGCCCTCTTGTTACTCCTTATATTCAAAAACATTAATTAAAGCAAATCGCTTATTAACCAAATGAGAAAGGAGGAAGTATCTATTGTGACTTGATACCTAAAATAAGGTAAACAAGTGCCATGTAGTGGCTAGTACTCGCCTTTAGTTATGTAATTAATTATAGTTTTAAGTTATATAATTAGTTGTACTTTTAATTGTATTGTACATATAAAATTAATTTTTTTAAATTTATCTAATATAATATTATAATTAAGTTTATACTTCAATTAGAAATAAAATTATGGTAAAGTTTGAAATATATTTAAAATTATATTTTGCAATATTTTCATTTAACAATAATTTTTTAAATTTAAAGTTGTTTTGTGAGAAAGGTTTATTTTTCTACCAAGTTTAAATTTTACATTTTAACACATGTTTATTTACAATCTTAATTAAATACCTCAATAAAATTAATCAAACTTAACTTAGCTAATTTATTCACATCAAGCCACCTCTAAATAATATTAGATATCATTTTCTTTCTCTCGAAGATAATTGTTTGAATCTACAAAAATGCAAATACTATTTTTTCTTCCATTTTAAAAAAAGATTATAATTATAAATATTATTATTGCATATTAATGTTATTATATAATTATATTATTTTTATATAATTTCTATTTTATCATAATTTAACTAGATGTGAATATAACAAAATTATAATTCTTATGGAAAAACAAAGGGAATAGTGTAGTTAGAAAATTATTATTTAAAAAATAAAGTAAACCTTTGCATTGGAAAAATAGTAAATCTCTTCAAACATAAGGAATTAATGCTTCAAAACTGGGCTAGAATGATTACCATGCCTTCTATTAAAAAATATAAAAATATTTATAAAAAATTTGCTAAACTATCTTCCAAGAAACTAAAATGATATTTTTTGATGGTGAAAATAATGCATTGTGGTTACAAATCCGAAACTAATTTAACCAATCAAATGATAGAAACATATTTTTTATAAATTATAAAGTTAAAAATATTGCTTCTAACTTTACAAAACGCAAAAATTATTACAAAATACAAAATCTAAAAAATTCTAATTCCTCTAAACAGTTTTGTTTAATCACTAATTAATATTAAAAACTTAAGAAATGATGCAATAGTGCATGCTTAGCCTATGGGCAAGTACTAATAACATATTATGATAGTTTCCAAGAATAAAATAAATTCCTAATTAAACCTAATCATTTTAACATTAAAGAATAAGAACTATCATTTTCTAATTAATTATTTGATCCTAAAAGAAATCTAACTAACAACTAAATATTAACACTATTAACCAAATTTAAATCTATACCAATTAAATTAGTCAATATTTAATAAAACAAACAAAGTAAGTTGATTAACTAAAAAATAATAATTTTAAAGTCATTAACTACAATTTACCACCAATTGAATAGTTAACCTAATCACCATTATTATACTCATTGTAAAAGTAGATCAGAATGATGAATTAAAAATTCTAAGAAACTAACATAATTACATTTTATTTAACTAGTTACTCATAATAAATAAGGATACATTTACAAACAATTAATAGAAATTAACCAAACCTAAAAATTACATCTACTTACGACATAAATAAAATACATGTAAAAACTATTCTCTCCTAACTAACTTGTATACTCTTTTAATCTACTTAATAAATCATCATTAATTAACTAACTTCTAGATCACTATTTGTTAAGTCCAATTTACTATATTTTACACTACCATTTTATTAGTATTTTTATTTCCTACAAGAAAATTTGGTAACTCATAACTAAATCCTAATCAAACTTAGCTGAATAAAATATAGAAAGAATCTCTAGAGAAGAGGGGAATGCATTCCCTAGAAAAATATGTTAGCTAGTACTTAAGAAGAACAAGTCAAAATAATTTTGACTTCTAATTTGAGTTCCTACGTATGTTATTAGCCGATAGGCTTTCTCCGGGAGGAACGCCCGTCGGTTTGTTCAGACTATCCGGCAGTCTTACGCCGCAGAAGGGGAAAGCAGTGCCGGGAAATCATTATGCCGTTAAATATTTAAGCCAGTTATTCCGGTGGTTATCCAAACACATGGTCAGGCCAGACATTTTTTGAGTGCTCAGGTGGCAAGTTTGTAGCACGTTAATTATTAGGAAACTTCCACATAGTTGCAACGTGTTGAGTAAATAAAACTCATTTCCTCCTTCATCCTCGCTATTTCCTGCAAGTTCGTTGGCCGTGAAAACCCTAAAATTCTCTGTGCAAGAGAGAAGCAACTGGAAAGAAAGATCGATCTTTGTTGTAGAATTGCGAGCAGTAGGCGAGTATTCAGGCGACAACAATAATAGCAGTGAAGGTGATTCAACTGCAGAATTTATCAGCCAGAACATCACTTTGAAACCCTTTCTCACTGCCAGCTAACCTACCAAAATAATGTAGAAGAAAGTAGTGAGAAGATCACAGTTGCCATGGCTGTCTGTCTATGAAAGAGAAAATGTAGTTTAAATAAAAAAGTTGTTTTCGATAGGGACGACTCCGCTCAACCCTAGCGTGGAGTGTACATATGCTCACATGCTATTAAGGTGGAAGATTCTAATCGGTAAAAATTCTACTGCTTCTGACTTATCAGTGTGGAAAATGAGATGTGGCAATAGAATTATCAGGAACCCATTTAAGGAAAAATGTTTTTAAGAACAATAGATGGGATTACTGAATGAGCGGTTGCTCTATTGGGGATATTTAATGGCTGCCAAGAAGAGAGTGACAGTAAAGTCATTTTTTTTACCCTCATCATTCTCAACATTGGATCCTTGCCTTTTTTTTCTCAGTTTGATGCTCTACACTGGCAATCTCAATGTAAGTGGGACACTGCTCATCTTCTTAAAGAAACCCTTCTAATAAAATCTTAACAAAATGTAGATTTGGGCTAAGGGATGTTTGATAGCTCTTTTTCATATCCCTCTTTGTGTGGTGGTTTTCTACTCACTCTTCTTCATTGTGCTGATTTAAATGGAAGAAAGAGGGAAAACAAATTGTTAAGAGCTCACTCGGTTGTGTATTTTTCTATGATTTGTGGGTCTGGTACCGGCATATTTTTGTTGGAAAGTTGTATTTGTAAGCTCAGTTTCTATTCAATTTCCGGTTGGATTCGCAATGAAAAATTAAAACAGAAAAAAGTTGTTGCAAGTTCTTTTTCTGGTAAATTTAGGCAGGATTTGATGGTTTTGAAATAATCGTATCTGTGTCAGAAAGTCAAGTTATTTGTAAGCTGGTCTCAATCTACTTCTTAGGTAGGTATAGATTCCAAAAATCATGAAGTTGAGAACAAAAGAATTTGTCAAATTATACCGCAATATCATTATCGGTTTAACCCTTATATGCATCAAAGGGTGGGCATGCAACATTTCCTCATGCGAGGAATTTTCTTGAAGGTGACAGGAAACTTGGAGTCGGTATCAGGAATGATGCTGCTAGAAGCAAACATTTTCTAGATATTAGTAGAAAATACCAAATTGTTGCAGCAGAGTACCTGGAAGCGATTGGATCTAATGAGATAATGGGGTCCAAAGATTGTGTACAATTCTCGAACAGAGCTCAATAGGGTCATCAGATTGCTTCTATCTAAATTGAGGTCAACTATTGAGAATCTCTTGAACAATATGCCCAAGGAGCTTTCAGGTGGGCAAGGACCCACTGGGCCAAAAGCCAAAGACAACTGGGATGGAGATGAAAGAGGATGATCCGCCACATTCAATTAAATGTAAGCGCTGTTTGTTGGTTACAAAGATTAGGATCATCTGTACTTAGTTGTGAATTCAATTTACCGACTGCAAGCTATTATGATAATAAGTGTTCGGTGTCACATGGCTGCTAGGTTTGAATATATCTTAACTCTGGAATCTGACACTGCTTATTCGTTGTTGCATTTTGATGTACACTGTCATATGATTTTGTAGATTTTGGGTATTGTACATAATATTTCTTTCCATTTTATGTTTACTTCTTTCAGAAACATGATGTGTTTTTTTTATATTTTTCAAATTTTCTTATTCTAAGATAAATTTAAGGAACCTAAACATAGGTGAGCTTGATGTCTTCCCATTAATTAGAGGCAATTATTATCAATTTTAATCAATAGAGAACACATTGCATCCACAACATCTTTACTCTCTATTAGATCCAGATGATTCTTAATTTTGAATCGACAAATGGACCGGGTATTGTATGGCCTCTAGATGACTTAATGATTCCTTACAAGATTACCAAATAAGATGGATATTCCCAAATTTTCAAGTCCGCAGAATAAACACCAGAAGGAAATATATAGCATTCCTTAATTTATAAAAATTCTTACAGCAGAAATGAAATTATGTAAAATATACTTGTTAAATGGCAATAAATTATAATGATAGTCATATGTCTCTTATGATTATAATGTTAACCTTAGTTTAGAACATATTTTTTGTTTGAAAAGCCACCATGAAGTTAGGCGTGTGTGATTAACAGTCAATCTGACTGTGAAGTCTAAGTACTAATTTTCTTTTAGCTCAGTGTACAATTTCTCATGATTTTGCCACAAATTTAGGCTGCTCTTATTCTCAAAACTCATGAATTGATGTCCTCACATCACACACTACGACTTGTCTTCATTAGCTTGTTCCGACATCTATTCACCCTCTTTACCACCGGTGTCTGCAATTCAACCCGGTATTGAGAGCAGATATTTGCAGCTTCCCTCTGTATTCTACCAAGGTAACAAATTATCAGGATTCTACCAAGGTAACAAATTATCAGTAGGCACCAAGGTCGAAACCGCGCAGATGCATCGATCAAATTATATTATTGATGATAATGGATTGGATCTCTATTTGGTTCTTGGTCCTGCAGATCTCTAAAAGAAATATTTCATGTAATTGGGGTAAGTTGTAATTTTTCAAATGGGTGGTTTTTTTTTAAATTGTAGTCTTTTCTGAACAACTGAATTTATTGCCAATATGAAATTTCCACATAATTAGTTGAGGAAATTTTTATTGATCAAAATGGGTTTAAATAGATGTTTACTCTTCTTGTTCTTTCTTAGAGTTAAACTAAGATTCTAAGCTAACAATATATGAATCTTATCTTTTAATTTATATAATTCAGTTTCAAAATTAAGTTTCATGTTATCTATAATTATTGAATCTAATTCTAAATTTGTTAAGAAAAGAAAGTTTAAACTACATTTTCTATATTTGTATATAATTATTAACAATATATGAATCTTATCTTTCAATTTATGTAATTCAGTTTCAAAATTAAGTTTCATGTTATCTATAATTATTGAAACTAATCTTAAATTTACTGAGAAAAGAAAGTTTAAATTATATTTTCTATATTTGTATATAATTATTTAGTTATATTTTATGAATTCATATGTAAGTTTAGTTTGATAATTTAAAACTATCACTTAATTGTCATGAAGGTTGTTACATGTAACTATGACAAATTGTAATAAATTAAGTATAAAGAGGGTAAGATACAGATACAAAGGGAGCAATGAGTGTCTATGTGTGTGGGTGAGAAAGATATAAGGGTAGGCATATGGAGGTAGATATAAAAATAGAGAGGGATCATATAGAATTCTGAATTATATGTCAGTGAAGCTTTTTACCGGAACCATCTCTTCCTCAAGCAGAAATGCACACCACATAAAAAGACAATCAATATGAATTAAGTGTCTAGCTAGATGGACAAGAAAACAAGGAGAGCCAAGCAAAAATTGAGGCCCAGAGGAATGGATTGTAGATGAGAATGGTGCAATTGCTACCAGATAGAAACTATTTCTTCAGAGCCCTAGAAGATCAGCTTGAAGGTGTCCAAGACCAACACTCATAGTATGAAAAAATGGTAGAAAATGAAACCTGGGTAGACCATTGTGAGATTTATGTAGTCTCTAAGGTGACTCGCACCAATATTCATGTGCACCACTTTAAGGGTCATGTATCCAAGACCTACAATTTTGATGGCACTGATACTCCCATACTTCATGTCTCATATCATGATGAAACCCATTACAATAGTTTGTACTTCATTAATGACAATGACAATGGTGTTGTTGCACTCATTCATTCTTTAAGAGGAAGACAATAAAAGCACACTCTTTCTGACCATGAGCTTTTGAAATTTATTTTCGATGAAACAGAGTGTAGAGATGCTGGTAAAACTTGCCAAGAAAATAAATTCTTGAAAAGATAGGATGAACCTCAGTGAAGGAAAAATCTAGTGTATTCCATGGGTACCAAGGAAGAAAAAACAATAAAGATAAAAATTATCTTACCAATGGATTACTATGCACACAAAATGTTATGAAGCAACTTTCTGCAACAGCACTACAATGACATCATTTAATATATATAACACTACCAACGTAACCCTTGCACGCTTCAAAGGTGCAAGTGCTAGTTTTAGTACCAAAAGGAAAAGGCTAAGAGCTTAAGAAGAACTTAGGCCAAAAGCCTAAAGGTGGGCTAAAAAGATAGAGCAGCTATGTATAAATTAAGCATCACAAAAAAACAACAGAATTCAACACTTTATAAAGAGAACAAAATACCAAAGGTTTTTAAAAATAAAATTAAAAATGACGCCACATAATACGTTGAACCTTATGCAATATTTTCAGCACTAAAAATTTTGTTAAGGAAGTAAAACGAACTTATTAGCTTATTTTTATCTGTAGCTACTCAATCAACATTCAAACATTTAGCACAATCGTATCTAAACATAAATTTTTTTTAAAAAAAAATTAAGATTTATTATTTTTATTATTTTTTACTTATATATATATATTTTTATTAGTTCCTGCCGAAGGCTTAGAACTATAGGCATCGACTGAACTTTAACTTGTTATTAATAACTAAGTTTTTAACAAATAACATATCAGTATTTTTGTGATATTGAAAAAATATTTCTTTTATTTAAAGTAAGATGCAATTTGTTTAACATAATAAATGTAGAAAATTAATTTTATGTGATCTCATTGGCTAAGACGAATTGAGCGATAAGGGCGGATTTCTCGGAAATATTTGTTTGATTTCAAAGTTCAATATGGATGATTGTAGTCAGAATAATATTATTAGTTCCTATTAAAATATGCAATTTCAACCAATCAAATTTCATCAAAATGTTTAATAAAATCTAATAGGCTAAAGTACATGTGAATTTTTTTTAGTTACCTAACAAAGAAAGACAAAATATTTAATGTCTTTTATTTAAGTATGAAATTTTTTTTTTGAAAACCTCACATATTTATTATTATTTTATTTATTTCTTATTTTATATTTTAATGCTTATTATTAAAATATTAATTTTAAAATTTTAGTGTATATTAATAATTGGTTGAAATCATATATATACATACATATATATATATATATACATATATATATATATACATATATATATATATATACATATATATATACACATATATATATATACACATATATATATATACATATATATATATATACATATATATATATATACATATATATATATATATACATATATATATATATATACATATATATATATATATACATATATATATATATATATATATATATATATATATATATATATATATACATATATATACATATACATACATATATATACATACATACATATATACAGATATATATGTGTATACAGATATATATGTGTATACAGATATATATGTGTATATATATATATATATATATATATATATATATATATATATATATTTGAAATTATAATTATAATAGTTAGTTGAAATCATATATATATACACTAATATTATTTTAATAATTTTATATATATATAGGTTGAAACCATAATTATACTTTTATATACAGTATGAAAGCATATAATTATTAATATTTTAATTATTAAAATATACACTGCATCTAATCAATACATAACAATGTTGTAAACAATGAAAGCATGAAAGCATAGTGTATATCAAATATAAAATTATATCTTTGAATTTCGGTACACTATTTTGTACTCTATTTTATTTAATAGTAAAATCATGATTTTAATTTAGCAATTAATTTTTTCATATATTGTATTAAAGTAATTATGATATATTACATTGGATATATTTATATTATATTTTTTTTATAAAATATAAATATTTTATGATATGAAAGATTAATATAATATTAAAATTATAAAATTATAAAATTATTTATTATTAATGTCTTTTATTTAAGTATGAAATTTTTTTTTATTGAAACCTCACATATTTATTATTATTTTATTTATTTCTTATTTTATATTTTATGTATATTTTAATAATTATATTTAGTAATTATATATATACACTAATATTATTTTAGTAATTATATTTTAAAACTAATATAAAGCATATAATTATTAATATTTTAATTATTAAAATATACACTGCATTTAATCAATACATATCAAATATAAAATTATATCTTTAAATTTTCGTACACTATTTTGTATTCTATTTTATTTAATAGTCAAATCATGATTTTAATTTAATAATTAATTTTTTTTCATATATTGTATTAAAGTAATTATGATATATTACATTCGATATATTTATATTATATTTTTTTTATAAAATATAAATATTTTATGATATGAAAGATTAATATAATATTAAAATTATAAAATTATAAATTATAAAATAATAAAATAAGACCTTTTATTTTTTTAATAAAATAAAATAATTAATTTTTATTATTATCACTCTCACATATCTACACTTTGGAAATGGAAATATGTTATTTAAACTTAAACTATATTTTCTTTTAGCATTATCTACCTCAACATGTTTATACATTACATATTTCTATTTTTTTCAACCTTTGCATATATAACTTCTAAATTCTTTTCTAAATTTTAAACAATCCTACCAAAATTTTGGTAGGAACTTAGTTGCTATGCAACCTTGTTAATATACCAACGACAATGTCCAATTGATATAACTTATCAGTAATTTCTTCCCAGTTCACTATTGGTTTTATTAGTTAGTCACCTGAATTAAACAGTGCTTTTTATATAAATTGGTTCGCTATACTATCTGAATAGTTGAGCTTCATCAGTACTGATTAATTAAATTAAGTAAGCATGTTCCCCTGACTAATTTTCTCAGTGATAATTTCTTCCAGATTGGTCAAAGGTTGTCTAATGTCGAGTCAGAGAAACTAGACCCCTAACGAGGAGACTACAAAATTCTAAATTGGGAGAATGCTCCCAGGTGAGATGAACAAGAACCAATAAGTCAATGAAAATACGTATGAAAACACTGATGGTTTATGGACCGCAAGGTAGGGAAAATAAATAACAAACCCAATCTAGTAACCACTACCAGAAAACTCTAGTTCAGTTCATAAGTAGAAAGCAGTCTAGAAGAAAGCGCCTATCTACAGAGCCGTCATGTCATAAACCAAATTTCTATTAAAATCAAGCAATATGCCTCAAAGAAGCATCAAAATATGAAGAATCAGCAGTGCCTCACAAGTTTTACCACGTATTTTTTGATTTTGTGAGATTATTTGTTTCAATGAAATATTGTATGTATTTATCTAATTTATAACAGAGTCTGTAAGAAGTTTTTTTTTTCTTATCTTCTATTCACAAATAACTATCTGCTAGGAAGATTTTCTGTCAAATTGATAAAAATTGTAAACCTTTGATAACATCAAAAATTATTTTCTTTATCGTTACACCATATAATTACTTCATCGATAAAAATCATTTTTCTAATTTGAATTTTAGTATTTAAAATCAACCCTCATCTTCGATAACCTATATTAATTTTGTTTTCCTTAATTCAATAAATGGACCAAATCAAAGATTTAATAGTTAATGTTAATTGATTTTTCAAAAGCTGATTTTTAGATGTTGCCTCAAACTCTCAGGATTCGTGCCCATCCGTTGGGAGCTCTTGAACTTATCCATATGATATATGTAGAGATGAGGGAGACGAACATCATCCAACATTACTAAAACTATTTGAATGTTACGTGTCCATAAATCAGTAAGGAAATGACACAGCAAGGAGAAGTAAAACATATCTGTAATGACTATGAAAAAGTATTTGTTGACTTCGGTGATGCTTTACCCAACCTAAACAATTGTGCGTTGAAATTGCAAAGTGATTTGGTTAGACAGAAAACGGCCTATGATGAAGATCGGCAAAATCAAGATGATAAATTTGCACGTCATCTTAACCGGTCTAAAATTATTTTCGATTCTCTACGGTACCAGTATGATGTTTTTAAGCGCGAATTGGTCAGTTGTGAATACAAAAACCCGGAGTTGCGTTACAGAAGACACTGGGCTTCACTGGATATTTTCAAACATAATTTAGATGCAACAGATCATTTGATTAAGGAATATCTGACAACAGATATGGAAGAAAGAGTAGACAGACATAGGGAGAGGGTGACAAGACAAATTGTGCAAGGTCTACCAAGCATAAAAATTTCAGAGAATGAAGTGAATGATAATGTTATGTGTGTGATTTGTTTATCTGATTTTGAAGCGGCAGAAGAGGCGTGCCAGATGCCTTGCGATAAACGCCACATATTTCACAGGGAATGCATTAAACAATGGTTTAAGAGGCAAAATCACTGTCCCATGTGTAGGCAGATGGTATATTGGGCCAAGGTTGTTCGAGAATGTCTGATCGGTCCAATTGCTAGCATTGGCAGCTAGTTTACTCTGTTCTCTTATATTACTTTTATAGAACAAGGAAGGCACATTCCCATTATTTTGATATAGTACATGATTTTAAAATTGTAATAGATATATGAGCATTCTACTCAAACAATACTACTATTAATGATCAAATATTTTATCAAAATTCTATATATGTTTTTATTAAAAAGTTATAAATTATAGACATAAGTTTAATTTCTAATAAGTTTATTAATGGTATTTAAGAATAATTAATAAATATTACATTGTTGGAGTTCTCTACTCTAGTGTTATCTAAAAAATATGTTAAAATTTTCTGAAATATAAATTAAAATTTATCACGTTTGTTATTTATTGTCCTTCCACTTTTTTCATTTAATTTTCTTGTCATTTTCTAACTATTTTGTAAAATGTGAAAGTTTCATTGAATATTCTACATAATTATATTTTATAAAAAAAATATTTTATTTTAAAAAATGATTAAAATATCATGTCCTATATATTGAAGGAAACTTCCTTTCTCTTTCAAACAAAAAATTAGATTTTATTTATTTCAAATACAATTGGTAAAACTGGTTTGGTGTATAGGACCCCTTTTAAAGGCTTCCTTTGTATTTGCATATTTTTCAACAACAATTATGAATTTTACAATTATATATTGTATTAATATTATACAAATATACTTTACGATAATATATTTTGAATAAGTTTTTCAATTTATTAAATTTATATCTTTAAATATTTATAAATTAAACTAAAAAATTAACCAAACTTTAACATCATAATAATAATAATAATAATAATAATAATAATAATAATAATAATAATAATAATAATAATAATAATAATAATAATAATAATAATAATAATAATAATAATAAAATTCTTCCAAATTGGATTATGGCTATTTCATACAAATATAATTAGATTGATTAATTGATTAGGAGTTTGATATTAAGTTAATAATGATAAGTTAAAGATAAACAAATATCCATTATTGTATAATTGGTATTAATCACAATGTAATTAATATTATAGCTATATGATATTTTTAAAAATATATAATTAAAAATACCAAAAAACTTATTTTTCTTAAATATAATTATTAATTTTTTAAATAAACTAATTTATACATAAATAATCAATATAATATATTATAATGGGTTTCAATAGAACAATCCAGATGTTCCCTCTAGGATACAATTGATATCTGATAATAAAACTACCATAGAAAAGGATTTAATTGTTAAAATAATTTCCTATTTTAAAAAAATAATTGTTAAAATCAAAATAAATTACATCATTTAATTAACTAGGAACAATTTTAATAATATTTTATATAGTTTATACAACTTATGTGAAATCATATTATTTAGTATTTTAAAATATAACTTATAATTATTTATTATAAATAATAGATATTACTATAACTAATTCATAAGTTAATTAATATAAAATATATAATGAAAAAATTAAGTTTATTAATATTTAGATTATAATTATAATTTATATTATATAAATTAAATATATAACATCTAATTATAATACATATAACAAATTTTATTATTGAATTTAATATACATTAGTTAATAAATAATCTATATCCAAAACCATGCATTTATATTATAACATATTTTTAAAAATAAATATGAACTATTTGAAGGCCATGGTAAAGTATTTTCCCCAATAATATTGCCTAAAAATTGTAAACATAAAAATGTCCATCTATACTATAAAAATTATTAATTTTGTAACAAATTTGATAAAAATAATAATTTTAATTGGTAGAAATGTGATTTTTTAATCACTAGTTAATGGAAGAAATCCAAAAACGGATGCTGTTGCCTACCCTATCGACAAGTACTAATAACAAAATAAAATTGTGGTTTTCATCTCCTAATTATCAACTCTGTATCATTTTATGGATTTCTTGTCTTAACTACTGAGTAAAATTAATTCTTTCCACCAATCAAAATTTGGTGCATTTTTTAATTTATGTTTTATGCCATCGACATCATTCCTAACACTTCTATCTAATAGATTAATTCCCTGTAAAATTGTGAAAAACCATATAAAATATATAATATTACAATATACCAAATAATATAATAATGTAACTTTATTGATCATATATAAATTAAAAATATATTAATAAAATTAAATTAAAATTGAGAAATAATAAAAAATAAAAATAAAATTAGTATCAAAATTAATTATAATTTATAAGTTATAATTATTAAAATAATTATAATAAAAAATAAAAAATTTATTGTTACAACTAAGATCATTATAATTATGTAATTTAATCATTAATTAAAATATATTTAATTAAAATTAAAATTATGGTTAAAAGGAACACATAATATTTTTAGCATTATAATTAGGTTTCTATTCTTAAAATTTCAACTATCATTAATAATCCTTTGTCCTTGTTCTACATGTAAAACGTTTCTTGAAACGTCATTTCTACATACATGATATAAAATAACGACAATCTAATGTATTCTCATAGATACAATAGTGGAATGATGCCACTAGCTCAAATAAAATAAAAAAGATATCACTAAAAAATGGCATGTGTTATGTTGCATTCTGTAACCTCCCCATTATCCATATCCTATGCCAAAATGAAATTGATATCAACGGTGTATATCAATGGCAATTTTAGTATTATCCCTTATGTTAGGGTACTAAGGGTTTTAAATATTTGTATTTACTTCTATGATAGCATAAAAAAACATTCAAGAAAAATGGAGGATAAGGATCGTTAATGTTAAGTGTATCACTAAATTAAATTATTTATAGAGCTCCCAAATTATTTGTTTTATATGATTAAGGTGCTATAATTAAAGACTATACATGTGTATTATTTTTTAGATTTATTGGTTGAAAAGTTTACATACATTGCTACAATAATCTTTATCATATTCATGCATAGTGATATTTTATAGCTTACATTTCAAAAGAGATATTAGGATACACTTGAAGAAAAAGCTATTCAAGTTTAAAAGTTAATGCTCAAGAAAAAGGAAGTTTTTTTATTGAGAGGGTGTTTGTGATGCTAGTTCATTGTTTGCATTAATATTTCTTCTAAATGTTCCTAAAGATTGTATCATGTGCCAACTTAGAGAGATGTGAAAATCCATTTTATTACTAGTTGATTTTTAATTGGATAGCATATATTATGTTCCCACTAGTGTTATAACATCTAATTTTATGACTAGGCCTGTTGTATTTTTTGTTTTAGGGTTATTTGTATGACTGACTTCAGGATGGTCTAAATATATTTGGGAGCTCATCTAAAGGGCTTGATTAATGTATGAATGAATATATATTTTTAATATAGATCCATTTCAGTGTGTAATGTATGTTGGTATAATAAATGTGGAAATGTTTTTCAAGAAGTATAAATAATTTAAATACAAGTGCGCAAACTAAAATTCTAAAATAATGGACATTATGAGAGTTTTGTAAAATAAGTGAGAATAGAGAGATATATTGAAAGCTAATATGTTAATCTCTACATAATATAGGTTATATATATATTCATTCAATTGAGTTTTGTGCATCATTATTTAAGTTGATGTTTAGTTCTTGAGCCATGTGATTGGTTTCTTGTATAGGTTTACATTTAAAAATGCATTCGGAAATTGATGTGTCTATTTAAATTTATAATCTCTATAGGTAGTTTCATAATATTTGAATTCCTATATTATCCTTCTAAGAATAGATTTTTTTGTCTAACCAATCAACTATTATCACAATAGATCTGACCTTATAGGTTATGATGTATAGCTAGTGTTATCATATTTTGAAGTGTGATTATGTTTATTATTCATTTAGATGATTTAATGTTTATGTATTATCTAAATGATATATATATATATATATAATCTTAAACAAGGCTAGAAGATCATGGATGTTCTTTGACATGGATTGGGTCTAGGGTACCTACGCTATTTAAGTATAAGACTTTAACTTGATAATTTATTTTTTAGAGAATTCGCTATAAAATGGGGTCATTGCTATTTGGGGAACAAGATGTGAGTCTACTATGAGGTGAAGTTTCCTCTTGCAATCAAACCACTATGGATTAACATAGGTGAACCAAAGGTGTAGAGATAGTGGGGTGATAACTTGGATTGATGGTGATGAACTATTATGAAGTGGAGTGGGTGGGATGCAATGATATTTATTTGGTTTGATGAATTAGAGTAGATATTTAGATGGATTAAGTGGAGTGCTGGATATTTTTTTGGATAAGAAAATGGAAGTAGATTTTGAAAATGGAAGGATATTTATTTAGGTTGATAGACATTTCATCATATTTTTAGAAAATATGTTGACATTATTGGTGTGATGGGGAATAAACTTAGAGACTCTAAAAATGGAGTGGATGAAAGAATGGCATGATATTAAATTGGAATATATAGAAAGATGATAGAATCATGAGGTTCATGTGATTAGTTTAGATGATACAAGGAGAATATGAGTATTCACACATAGGATTGATTTAATATATAGAAGGGTTATTATAGTGTTAGGATACAAGAGTGGATTATAATTGTTGGATGTAAAAAAGGATTGGTAAGTGTGAAAGGTTTAAGATAAATGATTTGTGTAGGATTTCGTATGGGTTAGTTAGTCATTTACTCAATTGATTAATTTGAGTCACATGATTTCTATAAATTGTAATAGATATATTTATTATTATTTGTAGATACTGGGAAGGTAAGATAGTCCACATATCAATGTGTTGTAGTATATTATGGTCTTGTTTTATTAAATAATAGTAGATAAGTGAATGCAGGGGATCACATGGGTGAAAAGTTTTCATAAGAAAGCATGACACTAACTTGTGAATAGGGTTGTCTAATTGATGGACTAGGTGTGATAGTTTGTGGGCATACCATATGAAATTTATTGAGGGATGTAGGTGGAATATGGAATGTGAGATATGGTAATGTAGGAGGGAATGTAAGATATTGTTATTTTAAGAATATGGAAATTGGGATAGGACTATGGAAGAATATAGAGATATGCATGTTTCATGAGGTGGATATATTGGTTTTATATGGGAGGGAAGGATGGGTGGATTACATGATGGATTTTTGTTCCCAAATGTATGATACTAAGTACTAGTGGAAGTGCATAGAGGCATGATGGGTTAGTTTGACGGAACTATTGGATTAAATAAAGGACTCTTAAAGAGATATTGCTAAGGATTTTAATGTACTTATTTTGATTTAAAAGAATCTCATTATTATTAAAATCTGATGAAATGAAATTAAATGCAGGATGACCAAACTCATCATAATAGAATTATGACATACTGATTATTTTAGGGGTTACAAAGATAGATGACACAATAAATTTTAGATTCAAATGAATAATGAGCTCACACTATGATTTAGGATAAGATTAGGATACCTAATGTGACTTTGTGTACACCAAAGAAGATTGAAAGGGAATGAGGAGTGATGAAGATTACTCTACTATCTTAGCATTTGGAGGAAAATGATGACCTGACGGGATATCATGACAATAATGTGGATTTATGATGAAATGGGATGAAAGTAAGGATAGTTATAATGATGATAGAAAATGAGAGAGAAACTCATCACACTACATGAGTATTTTTTCTCCATAAAGGTTCCAACTCCTTGGACTAGATATAAAAGTTGTATGAGTTAATTATTATTAACTTTTTTGGCAGAAATTAGGAACTTATAGGATATTAGGTTAATCCCATATAACCTAAAAGTGTAGACACCTAGAAATGTTCTCTTGAAACTAAGAATTTTTTTATATTAATTAAGTAGGAACTTATTTTTATTTAATCAATTCATCATACTCTTCCCTTATTATTTAAACAAATATTCATATTTATTTAAATAATTAATAATCATTTTCTATTGAAGAATGAAGTAACATCCTATTTATTTAATTTCCCCTATTTACCATTTCTCTTTTCTCCCATTTATTAGATAAAAATTTTTGTTTATTTTATAAATTTAATTAAATCATCTTCTTTTCATTTCCACCAATGACCTTTCATCACATAGACCACTTGTCTTACATTTTGAGCTTGTGATGCTTGTCACATGTTGCTCTATTTGTTTTTTATTACTAAAGTCAAAATCCTTTAACCACCACTTATTCTCAGCTACTCATTCCTTTTGCCTCATAATCTCTCTCACTATCATAAAAAACCCAACCTACTCTTTAATCCAAGCCACTAGTTTATCACCTCCAAACCATGGCCCTTGATTTTAATGAGAATTTTTTAAAAAGATTATTTTATCCTATAATCTGAACCAAATTATAATTTTAAGCTAATGAGTACTTAATCCTAAGGATTTGATGCTATTATATACTCATTATCTTTTAAAGCCTATTAAGAAACTTTAATGGCCACCATTTCTTGTGTATAAAATGATTGATACTCCCACTTGAGTAGGCATATTGATTTGTCTAATGTTATTGAATGTTTTGATTACTTTCTCTACTTTAAATACAAAAGCATGTGCATCATCCAAAAATCCATCCATTATCCAACACCTATTTTCAATCCTTTGATATATTTTATCCAATCCATTGTGTAAGTCCTTGTAACACCATCTATTTTACCATATTTCATCTTCATTTATCGTCAATATATAAAACTATTTCAAAAAAAAATCTCCTTCAATGTATCCAACATCTTTCAAAAATAAAAAAAAAATAATTAAACAAATTAAAGAGACAGTTCTTCATATGGTTAAAACCACTTCTTGTAGCAGCTAGGGAAAATAGCATGATGAAAAATTAGTTAACATGCATCATTTTTAATACACCATCTTCCTACACTATAAACTTAATTCCAAGTCTATCCAACATGTTTTTTAATCTCGATCACTCTCCATTCCCTCAATCAACATGTGTCATTGTAGAAAGTTAACAACAATTATCAGATTCTTTATTAGAGCTTATTATACCCCATTTTGGTAATTTCATCATCTTAATGACTATTATGATTTGTCCTAGAAACCTTTCCTTTTCTCTCTTCAATTTATCCACCTATCCTAACACCCCATCCAAATTTTCACCCATTTCTGTTCTACAAAATTCCATTGGTAGTTTGTCTGAGCCTATTGGTGCCAAAATTAAAATATGGCCCAATGTCAGGGCATGAGTGAGAGAATGGATTTTGTGGTCAACCTAGATCATTTTTTATTCCCCAAATGATGAAGTATAAAAAAACCCATTTTTGATATAAATTCATGATAAAAAAAATTGAAATCAAGATATCAATATTTTCAAGCAATCAAGAGCAATTGAGAAATTAGAATAAATATTTGAAGTCTAGCATCCAAGATCAATACCTCTAAGTCTCTAAATCTTCAATATCATTAAATTCAAAGGAAATATTCTCTAATTGAAGAAAATTTCTCTCTCATTATTTTGAAGTAGAGGAATTATAAGTCAAGCTAAAAGATCCTACTTTCCATTAACCTTCTCTCTCCTTCATTACAAGAAATTATCACTTGCATATATGCATTCAAGATCCAAGAGTAGAATTCATATATCTATGTATTTACAAGGTCATCTACATTATTCTAAATCACATTCCAAGGTCAATTCTTAATATTTCAAGATAAATCAAGCATCTTCACAGGTGTGAGAAATTTTTATATTCGTCCATTAGTGTTTATGTAAGGCTCATCTACTATTTACCTTTTATCATCTTTTCCATTATGAAATTTCCTTTCATATTGAAGGTTGATTGCTCAATAGAGGTTTTAGAAATGAAATCCCCTTTAGAAAAAAATTTCCTCATTTCTCTATGTGCAAGATCAGGTTATACAGTTCTCAGAAAAGAATTAGAAAGACCGAACATAGTCAGAGAAAACCAAAAAAGTTCAGCCAAAATCAAAAGGTAACAAACACCACCAGCATTTGGTGTCTTAGTACACAATAATTTTTACCTTTTTAACCTATATTTATAGCTCATATTTTAGCCACATACTAGATTGATTCTCTGGTTTCCATTTATTTACTTTTCATCTCACCGTCTTTCAATATTAGTCTATTATTTCTAGTTTATTGGTAACTTGGCTAATTGGTCATTTAAATTACTTGAGTTCATCATTTTCACTTTATAAATTACATAATTTAGAGAAGGATCTTTTTCGTAATTAGTTTTTGAGTCTCCTCTTGAATCTAGTGGGGCATATTCCTTTCAAAATGTGTAATTAATGAAAATGGGAAGTGATTTATCCCATCTATACAATACTTCCCTTTTCTTTACATACATTTTTGTAAACTTGAATCTTATATACTTCTAATTTTTATAGTTAAATCCACTTTGTGTGTCTAGATATACTTTGTATCCTTCACATTATATCTTTACATTTGATGTTTAGATTTTCTTTTCATTAAAAAAGGTCCATTTTTCTTAAATTAAATTGGATATGTCTTTAAAATTTTAAATTTATATTATAGATATCTATTTTTTAAATTTTTTTCTCATGAATTTTATTTCTTTTATCCCTTCCATAGAATTTCGATTAGGATAAAATATAGAATCATGGGTTCTTTTGATCTTGAGCCCTCTGCTTTTCCTAGGAAAATTGATGAGACTGATGATCTAGAACTAATTGAATATATAGATGAATTGAAGGAATAATGATTAGAGATCACTAAGCTACTCAAGTGATATGTAAGATGATTAAATCAGTCAATATGTTGTCATTGATGTCAACTACTTTTGATATTACTTATCTTGATAGTTACAAACATCTGAACATCTGTTGAAGGAAGAAATGAGATATCTACATAAGGAAAAGATGGATATGACAGGTAAGGATAAGGTAAACATTGGGTAACTTATTTATGACCTATGCCTTTATATTGTTGACTTGAGCATGTTACATTAATCTATTATAAAGAAGAGATTTTAATTTGAATAAGTCAATGTGGTCGATAATTAAAGACTTATGTATACATTGACCCAATGCAATGTATACCGAGTGACATTAATAATCGAGTTACTTTTCACCGACCCATTTCAGTCTTAACTGAGTATGGATGAAAACATTAAATGTTAAGAATAACTGACTGAAATTGATGAGCTAGATATTATTATAATTTTAAGTTAAAGGATGAAGTTAGTTATAAGATCCATGACTAACATAATTTAGAGATGATCTAAAGGATGAAATTGAAACGTGTTAAAGACACATCTACTGAGGAAGGTTTAAGTGAAAAAATGGATGAAGGAGATTAAGAGCAAAAATATGATGGCTGATATGAAAATTGTCTACTTGTCTATTTAAGAGACATGAGTTTCATTGTCAAAACATGTCAAAAAATTGATACTGCATAATTATCATGTGAAAACTTTATTTATGCATTTCTAATCAAACTAGTTACAGAAAGAACCGAGCTGCAGACATTACCAAGCACTAGAAAACTATTTACCGAGTGATGTAAGTTGAGAATTATTGAGGAAGTGAATTGATTAATGATTAGAGGATTTTATGAGCTTAGCATAGATCTAAATATTTGAAATTGTGTTTTATTTGATTCAAATTAGAATGGTATCATTTTAACCATTGATTTAGAAAATCTCTTAACTGAGTGGACCTAAGTGTATTTTATTCGACCCTATGACATTTGTTGAATGTAAAGAGCTATCTTGTTCACCGCATAGTGAATGCTGATAAAAATTTAACTATTACTAATAAATCTTCTAACTAGGTCACACCTAACAGTGTGCATTGTAACCTTTAACAGGGTTGGCTCTTTATTGAGCTCAATTCAGAAGAGTGAACTATTTTGGGTTACCGGTCCTAGGTTGTTTTTTCCTTACCAGGGTTTCCATGTTAAATCATTGTGTTATGTGTTGATTGTTTTTCTATCATACTTTACATACTACATAATTGATTTAGTCGGTAATCACAGATTGTATAATTACTGGTATTTAGTAAAATGAGTATACAGATTGATATTTTATGCTACCGAGCTTCATAAACTATTGAAATTGTTTTGTAAGGTACATTTGGGAGTTTGGGACTACAGGATAATTTATCCAACTGATTCACCCCTTGTCATTTATTCTAACAATTGGTATCAGAGCATATTGGTTGCTTGCAGGAAAGTGTTAAGGACTTAAGCAAAAATATCACAAGATGTATAAAAGGGAAGTGCCTAAGTTGAACAAAGATAACTTCTCCACATGGAAAAGAAGGATGAGGCTTCACATATCTGGAATTGGAGAATCTTCTATACCTCTACTAGACAATGGCTACTTACAATCAAATTTTGGACCTTCGACACTTGATCAATTGAGAGACAAACATGAACATAATATTACTATGAAATAGATTGATGCTACTCTATCTAATATTGAGTTTGAAGATGTCAAGGATTGCACTATAGAAAAGAAAATGTGGGACAAGCTTGCACTACTTTATGGTGGTGACGTGAATGTAATGAGACCTAGAGTTGAAAGCTTGAGAGGCAGATTTGATGACATGAAAATTAAGGAAGGTGATAACATCACACAATACTCAAATCAAATCAAAGAGGTAGTCAATGCTATCCAAGGAGCAGGAGCTACTATTTATGAAGATACAATGGTAAGTAAGATACTGAGAACCTTGTTGCCTGTCTATGCAATCAGAATATCTTCTATTCATGAAATGAGGTCTGCACCTAATAGCACTCTTACTCTTGATAATCTGATTGGAAAGTTAGCTACTTTTGAGCTAAATAATTTTGACAATAGTATTGTATAGAGTGTTGAGTCTACTTTTATGTCAGTATAAGAAATGAAAGTGGTAGTGAAAGTGAAGAATAGCTTGATGAGCTTGAAGCACTTATGGCCTTGAGACTACACAAAGGTAAAGGAAGGTATAAGGGAAAGTTACCTTTAGTTTGTTTTAACTACATAAAGAGATTTTCCATATTGTTGCTAGATGTCCTAATAGGAAAGAGGAAGACAAAAGAAATGACCAATTTGGTGATGGAAAATTTGGCAAAAGAAATAACAGAGGAAATTGACACTATGACAGAAAGAACAATAGAAACAACCAAGATTATAAAGACAAAGGCAAAAAGGCATGTTACCTTGTTAAAGAAAATGAATATGACACCAACACCAACACTAATGATGGAATAGAAGTGGTATTTGTTGCAATGAAAGATGATTCAGAAGAAGAGGAAAGGTATGTAGAAACAACCCTTATTTCTAAAGTTAGTAAGAATGATACTTGGATAATTGATAGTGTCTGTACATATCACATGACTGGTTATGAAGATAATTCTGAATATCTTGAGCGTTATAATGGAGGATCAATGAAAATATGAAATGATACACCTTTTCAAGTGAAACGAAAAGGGTCTATCTTATTGAATAATATAATTCAATGTCATAATACATATTGGGTAAAAGGACTTAACTACAATTTGTTGAGTGTAGCACAACTAAATAAATCAAGTCACCGAGTTGCATTTGAAAGAAAGAAGGTGAAAATATATGATGAAAATGGAAAACTAGTCGGTACTCGAGGACAATCAAAACATAATTTATTTTATTAGCAACAATGTTGAAACCTCTTCTTTACTAGTGAAGAATGAAGATGTATGGTTATGGCATAAAATGATATGCCATGTAAACTTCTATAACATTATTAAGATAAGTAGAAAGAGAAAATTTAGAGGATTACCGAGTCTAACTAAACCTGATCATGTTATGTGTAATCAATGTTAGAAAGGAAAGATGACCAAATCTAGCTTTAAAAGTAAAACCTATTCATTGAAAGGTATTTTGGAGTTGGTACACACCAACTTATGTGGTCCTATGAGAACTCAAAGTTACTATGGTGAAAAATATTTAGTTTTATTTGTTGATGACTACTCTAGAATGATGACAATCATGTTCTTAAAAGAAAAATATGAGGCATTCAAATTGTTTAAATGGTATAAGGATAAAGTTGAAAAAGAAACTAGGAAAGAACTGAAATGTTTAAGATCTGATAGAGGTAGTGAGTTTATTTCTAATGAATTCGCTAATTACTATAATGAGCATGGAATCAAAAGATAGGTTTCTACACCTAGGACACCACAACAGAATGGGATTGTTGAAAGGAGGAACAAATTTATTGTTGATTGTGCTAGAAAATTGATGATTGAGAAAAATATTGCACAAATGTACTAGAGATAAGTAGTTAGCACCGCAATATACACCTTGAACTGAGTTCAACTGAAGAAAGACACAAACAAGACACCCTATGAGTTATGGTTTGGCTATACACTGAATGTAATTTATTTTAGAATCTTTGGAAGTAGGTGTTATATGCTAAAAGATGATAGGAATGGAAACTTTGACTCTAAAGGTGATGATGGAATATTTCTAGGATATTCTTCTGAGAGTAAAGCTTATAAATGTTTGAACAAGGCTACTAATAAAATGAGAGAAAGTGCTAATGTAAAATTTGATGAGTTTGCTAGAAAGAATGATGAAGAAAGCATAAAGGAATTGAAAGACTATGGTAGGTTTACATATGTTGTAGATCTAGGTTATCTACCGAAGCCATAGGCTGAGTCTATCGAGCATCAAGAAAATTCTATTGAGAATCAAAAAATGCAAATTGAGAACCAGGAAGAAGATACCCAACATGAAAATAAATTTGAACTCGATGATGAGCAAAGAAGAGAACAAGTGATAGAAATTGTAATACCCCTCTAACCCTAATATAAGTTTTGTGTTTTTGAAAGAATTAAGATCCTTCGATGTTTTCTTATAGCTTAAGTTGTACACGATACTTGTTTGATCTATTCCTATAGTTGTTTATAATAATTTCATAAGCTAGTACTCAATGATTCTAATATCAGACATACTATCTAAAGGTATCACTTTTGTATGTATTTATCTCCATGTATGTATTGAGTACCTACAAGACCTTTATGAACATAGTTAGGATGTTATATGATATGTACTTGATAGATATATATAAGTGGTTATTTATATTTTCTTCTATTAAGGTTACTTTGGATGAATCTTGTATCTCACTTGATGATTTGATTATGTTGATTTATTATTAGTATTGATAAGAGACTAACACAATGCTTGAGACTCTAACCTTCGTTATGATGATGCTACATGCTTTGAGTGTATATATACACATGATGTGTTTTCATGATTTAGGACGAAGTCGTAGTTACTCACATAGCTGAGGTCCACATGATGTATCGATCCTGGTCATCTGTCTGCAATGTTTTCTTTTATACGTATATCTGTGCATATGTATTTCTTCTTTGTGATGTAGGCTTGCAGGTACCGGGCATCGACTTCACCTGGCTTCACAGGTCTGAGCATGCCCTCAAATCCTCGATGGTTGTTGTTATGGAGATAGTACTAAGGCCCCTACATGAGTCTTCCTTTGTCATTATTCCAATTTGGGAATATTAGGGTTCCTTCTTTGTCAATCAACCTTTGGGTCAAAAACCCAGATCCAACGCACCCGGTTGGGCATGGTTGTAGTTAGTGCCTTGTGGCCACTTGAATTCATTTGGTTGTATGATTTGTTTACTCATTTTATTTATTTCTCCTTCTTGGTATGATTCTTAGTTAATCTTTCTATGTTGTGTTTCAGGAGTTTGGCTTGACTTTCCTTATTGACTTTGGTTGACCTTGTTTGATCTTATAGTTTTCTCAATATGTTTCATAGTTGATTTTTATGGCCTCTTTCGATGATTAGATTTATTTTGAGGCATGTGATTTTATTCTACCTCAGTGTTATATCTTATAGTAATTATAAATAGGTAATAATATTGTGATCTATTACTTCATAATCTTATAGATTATAGTGTTTGGTATTTGGCATGTATATATATATATATATATATATGGAAATATATATATGGGTGCACACATATATGTATTTATATATATATAATTTATATGTGATTATATGTTAATTATTGTAGATATTGTTGATGGTGTATATTTTAGGATTAATGTAAAGTATAATATTATTAATAATTAAATATTAAATAATGCGAGGTATATTATTCTCAATTGTTAATTATTAATAATGAGGATAGGTTATATATATAGATATTGATGTAATTAATGATGGCATATGCATATATGTTAGGATAATATTACATGTGTGTATGAATGAATACAAATAATCTTTTATTGTATATTTGAGTAATATAGTTGTATGATATTAAGTTATTTTATAATACCCTTTAGTTAAGAGTTAGTTGAGAATTGGTTACTTTTCCTCTCAACCTTTGGAAATCTATTTATATGCACTACTTTCTCATTTGAAGAGAGGGGATTTTGGGGCTGAAGCATTGAGGAGAGGATGGCCTTACTTTTCATGGAGATGTGAAGGAGAGTTTGTAAGCATATGTCTTTAAAAATTTTTGGTTATCTTTGCTTTTGGGAGAGAGACATTTTTGTGAGAATTTCAGTAGTTGAGAGAGGGATTCTTTGCTGTGGAATTATTTCTTTCTTTCATGGAGATTTCTGAAAGTGGATAGGGTTTGAAGGATGCATCTCAAGTTTGGATTTGTCTTCTCTTTTGTTTCCTTCCTTCTTCGATTCAACCTTCGTAGGACATGAGGTATGGATTGAATATTTTAGTTACTTGATGTATCTGATAGATTATAGATCTATTTATATATTATCATTATTTATTATATCTGTACTTTTCATTTGTATGGTTATTTTAAAGTTTTGAGTTTTTGTTTGTAAGAATTGGCATGTGTTTTCCTAGGGTTTTTAGCAACCCATTTTTGGAGATCTATTATTATAAAAATTTAAATTGCATCTATGGTTTTACTAAATTGATTTTATAGAATTAAAATTCACAGATCTCAAATGGGTATCTCTCTGATTTTATTTTTAGGGTCGAATTAATGCCTTATTTTTGACATTTTGGCAGACTATGCCTGTCCATTCTTGATTCCAAATTTTCTGTCAAATGTATTCATATGCTACAGGCTGATATGATTATATAAAAGTCTAAATTTGATATCAAAGATTCTCTTAAGTCTTATCTTTCATTTCCAATTGGTTTGGTGAATTTTAATTATGTTTTGTGAAAATTACAACCGTTTTAGTGAAGGCGGGTCTGAACCCTGACCAGAATTTTCTGTTTTAAACCAGAAGTCATAACTTTCTTTCCCACCATTGGATCTTCCTAAAAATAAAATTGAGAGTCCATAATTATGTTATCTAAATCTCCACTAAAGAGATTTCCTTTATTTTATGTTTTATGAAAGATATGGATGACTGTTCTATGATGACTATTCTTTGCATTTAATCCTTGCTTGAAATAATTCAATTTAAGAACATCATTAAGTTTTAAGGTTTCGTATGGTTTCCAGAGGCTATTAGAATTTATTTTTAGTTAATTGGATCTATTTATACTCTGAATATGTTTATAATATCACTTGGATGTCTTCTTATATGTTTGGAACATTCTGAATGCCATATTGGGTTTAGGGTTGTCAAGTGGACTAGGGACAACATATATTTTCCTAAACTCAATCAAATGTTGTTATGGAATTGATATGAATTCTTGATGATGAATCTATTATGTTCTTATGATTTTTATATGTATGTTAGGGAACCTAAGTACACTAGGTGAGTGGCTCATAGTGAGGGGCCGGGGCCCTAAGTGGCTAGTACCAGGATAACCTACTATGAGTTATTTAATCAAGTGATAACCTAAATAAATGAATTGGGAATGGGAGATTATTGGAATGGGAAATTATACATTAATCAAGATTAATTGTGCCTCGCCCATGCCTTTAGTGCTAGTAAAGACTAAGGATGGGAGTGGGAGAAGGTACCTATGCGTAGGTACAACTAAATGACCTTGTCTGTACGAGAGGCATTCGGTTCCGCATGTGCCTACTTGGGGGCCGGGGCCAAGAGTGGCTAGTACCAAGACAACCCAAGGGGTGAGGGCTATGCGATGACACTCACCTAGCTTGTAGCTTAGAGTCTCTATCAAATTTGATCATGCCTCTGGTATTCCTTGTGGTCTTCTTGTCTTTTCTTTTTTTGTTGTGACTTTGGGGAACTTTTATCACCACCTTAGGAATTTTCTAGTTGTTACCTCTTGTATGGGCCTTTGGTTCTATCTCCTAGCTCGGGGGAGTGGGCCTATTGGTTCCACGTGGTTGGGTGGTTAATATTTATATCGAGGTATTGTTCGTGATTCTCTGGATGATCCTAGCACATATTCCTTTCCAGATCTACAGTTGAAGATTTCTTATTGGATATTTTAATATGTTGAGATGTACTTATGTATTTGAATTCATGTAATTTTTAATCTCCTAAAAGGAGTCTTGTAGTATTGATGTAATCTCAATTCAAAGCAATGCATAAGGGAATGGGTAGTTCTAGGTAAAAGAAAGGGAAAATAATGTGGAATATTGGACATGTTACTAGCATTAAAAGAAAGTGTTTATGCTATTTCTCCTATCCTCTTATGTTGTCCATATGTAAAGGAAATAATCTTAAATATAGTTATATATAATGATGTATCACAAAAATAATATATTCTCTCTTGATGAAAGGATCCAAGGAAATTATTGAGAAATGATAGGTTAGTGATTGGAATTATTAACAATGAATGGTTATGAAACAATGCAATAAAATAGTAACTTGATTATAATGTTAATACTTGGTTCATGTTAATGAAATACCTAGGATAATGCCTACCTTAATGAATATTAATCTCTTACCTAAATTATTAGAGAAAAGTGATATAAAGGATAGTAGATGTAGATGAAATCAATATGAATTTATGGAATGAGTTGATAAAAGGAATAATGATGTTGGATGATTAACCTATGTTTAATAAAAGAAATAAGTTAGGGACATTTAACTTGGTGCATTAAAATGAATGTAGATCTTTTAAGCTCATGATTCCGTGAATATCTTATGCATGTAAATGGTTTATATGATGTTGCTTAGGTAGCGACGTTAGGGAACCCGAGAGGACTTAAGTTGTATAAATATTACATTCAAGTAGTAGAAAATTATTTCTTCTTTTAGAAATATGAAGTGTAATGATGAATATTATTCTAGTTCAAATAAATAAATAAATTAAAAAAAAAATTCACTACTTTCTTTTTATAGAGGTTTTATGTCTTGTCCTCTTGGGTTGCCTGGCAGGGCGTTACAGAAATATTTGTTAGAAGACACCATTCACATAATAAAATCATTCCAGAGATAAGAAAGTTCTCATGTTGACCCAAGGTAAGTTAAGAAAAAATGCATGCTTGGTTTGTGAATTTGAACCTAAGAATGTTAGAGATGCACTTGAAAATTAGGAATGGATTAAGGCTATGAATGAAGAAATTGAACAAATTGAGAAAAAGAAGACATGGACATTGGTACTGAGACCGAAAGATAAAAATGTAATTGGTACTAAGTGGATTTTCAAAAACAAGCTAAATGAAAATGGTGAGGTAACTAGGAATAAGGAAAGACTTGTATGAAAGGGATATGCACAAGAAGAAGGTATAGATTATGGTGAAACCTTTTCACTTGTTGCTAGACTTGAAGGAGTCCATATACTAATTGCATATGATGGACATATGGGATTCAAAGCATATCAAATGGATGTGAAATCAGGTTTTTTGAATGGAATTATTGAAGAGGAGGTCTACATAGAACAACTGGAAGGCTTTATTGATCCAAATCAGAAAAACATGGTATGTAGCACTACACAAAGCTTTGTATGGAATGAAGCAAGAACCGAGAGCATGGTATGAAAGACTACATACTTATCTTATCAGTATTGGCTTTGTAAGGATGAGTGAAAATAGTAATGTGTACATGGAAGGAGAAACTGATGATAATATTTTGATTGCTTAAATATTTATTGATGATATAATCTTTGGTGGACATGATCTAATTTGAAAATATTTTTTTGATAAAATGAGAAAGGAATTGAGATGTCAATGTTTGGAGAGATTAAATTCTTTCTAGGTTTACAGATTATACAACAAAATGATGGGATTTTCATCACTTAATCAAAATACATTAAAGAAGTGTTAAAAACTTTTGGCATGGAAGAATCAAAACCGTTAGGAATACAGATGGTAACTAGATGTAATTTGACAAAGGATGATTAATATATAGAGGTAAATAAGACATTGTATAGGTAAATTATTGGAAAATTGATGTATGTGGTACATAGTAGGCCTTATATAGCACATGTAGTTGGGACTTTAGCAAGATTTTATGCCAATCCTAAAGAATCACATATAGTTGTAGTAAAGAGGATTCTCGGGTACTTGAAGAACACTGAAGACTATGGTTTATGGTACTCTAAGGAAGGAAAATTTGAAGTCCAAGTTTACACTAATGCAGATTGGGCTAGAAACATTAATGACCAGAAGAGCACAACCAGTTGAGCATTCTTGTTAGGGAAAAGGCTTTTGACTTGGATATGTAAGAAACAAGCATGAATTTCTTAGTCTACTACTGAGGCAGAGTATTTTGTTGCTGCTACAAATTGTTCAAATATTGCTTGGATAAAATAGTTGTTGGAAGGAATGAATGAGGTGATCATTGAACCAATGATTATATATTGTGACAACACTAGTGCTATAAATATTTCTAAGAATCCGGTGATGCATTAAAAAAAAACATATATCTATTAAGTATCACTACATAAGGGAACAAGTTCAAGAGAAGCATGTGAAACTGGAATTTGTAATATCTAAAGAACAACTTGCTAATATTTTTACCAAACCCTTACCAAAGGACACATTTGAACATTTGAGGACTAGACTAGGGGTTCATCCCCTGTCTATTAGTTACTAAGGTGATTAGGAGGTTGCATCAACCTATAATTTATCCAAAAATAACTCATGTTGATGCACATAGCTCACACTTTAATTTTTTGAAGGTTGTGAAAGATTGAAGATTGTAAAAGCTGGAACAAGAATTTGTTTATCAGTACATGAAGGTACTTGATCTGGACCAAACAATAGAGAAATACTTGGTTGTTGAAGAGTTGTTTATTTTCTTTGGCATTTTTGTTAAAGGGAGAGAGATTGCATATGAAAAAAACACATCAAGTGAGAGATATTGGCATATGAAATATCAGTTGGGGAGAGATACTCCATATAAAATCAAATTAGTTGGTAAGAAAGGAGAGAGAGAGACTTCATATTGGAATATTTTTTGCTAAGAACATATATGGGAGAAATAATCTGAGAAATGTAAAGATAAAATCCATAAGGAGAGTCTGCATGGAATGTTGTTTATGTTTTTTAGTGATTAAACATATTAAATATCAAGCTAGAAAGAACTTATTAAGCTACAAAATTTACTTACATAGTTGTAGAATACATGTTTGGTATGTGTATGGCATATTTTCGTATTGCTTGTGTTTCCATCAATGCCAAAGGGAGAGATGGATGATCTACAACTGATTGAATATCTAGATGAACTAAAGGAACACTGATTAGAGATCATCAAGATACTCAAGTGATATGAAAGATGATTAAATCAATGAATATGTTGTCATTGATGTCAACTAGTTTTGACAGTACTTATCATGATAGTTAGAAATACCTAAACATCTGTTGAAGGAAGAAAAGATGAAGAAATGAGATATCTATATAAAGAAAAGATGGATATGACAGATAAGGATAAGGTAAACATTGGGTAACTTCTTGATGATATTATGGATTTATATTATTGACTTCAGCATGTTACATTAATATATTATAAAGAAGAGGTTTGAATTTGAACAAGTCAATGTGGTTGGTAATTGAAGACTTATGTATACATTGAGCCAATGCAGTGTATACTGAGTGAGAGTAATCATCGAGTTTGTTTTTACCGACGCATTTCAATATTAATCAAGTATGGATGAAAACACTAAATGCTAAGAATAGACAACTAAAATTGATGAGTTGGATATTGTTATGATTTTAAGGTTGAGGATGAAGTTAGTTAAAATATCCACAACTGACATAATTTAGAGATGATCTAAAGGATGAAATTCAAACATGTTAAAGACACATCTACTGAGGAAGGTTTAAGCATAAAAATGGACAAAGGAGATTAAGTGGAAAAATTTGATGGATGATATGAAAATGGTTTACTTGTCTATTTAAGAGACATGAGTTTCATTTTTGAAATATGCCAAAAATTTGATACTGCAGATATTTCACATGAAGACTTTATTCATGCATTCCTGATCAAACTAGTTACAGAAAGAACCAAGCTACAAACATTACCGGACGTCAGAGAATTATTTATGAAGTGAAGTAAGTTGAGAATGATTAAGGAAGTTAATTGATTAATGATCAAAGGATTTTATGAGCTTAGCATAGATCTAAATATTTGCAATTGAGTTGTATTTGAATCAGATCAGAAGTCTATCAATTTAACCATTGATTTAGAAAATCTCTTAACCAAGTGGACCTAAGAGTCTTTTATTATTCCCTATGACATTCGTTGAATGTAAAGTGTTATCTTGTTGACCCCATATTGAATGGTAGTCAAAAGTTATATGTTTGTGATAAATCCTCTAACTAGGTCACACCTAACCATGTACATTGTAACCTTTAACAGGGTTGGCTCTTTACCGAGCTCACTTCAAAAGAGTGAATTATAACCTAGTCCTAGGTGGTTTTTCCCTTTTTAGGGTTTCCACGTTAAATCATTTTGTTATGTGTTGATTGTTTTTATATCATACTTTACATACAACATAATTGATTTAGTTGGTAATCACAGTTTGTATAAATATTGGTATTCGGTAAAGTGAATAGACAGATTGATATTTTTTGTTAGCGAGCTGCATAAATTGTTGAAATTGTTTTGTAAGATAAATTTGGGAGTTTCATACTGTAGGATAATTGATCTAACTAATTCACCCCCCTCTTAGTTAATCTAAAAAAGACAAACATTCCTACTAATTCCATTAATACTATTATTGGGAGAAACTCTTCCCACTCTTATTATGATGAATTTGAGGCATTAAGATACCCTCATATTCATGTTTTAAATAGTTCCCATGACTTTGAGAAATTTGAGCAACGATTACGAAAAGAAAGCTCTAATCTCGAGGTCATATAATGGAAGGTTTGAAGAAGATAATTCATAATGATGAACATAGTTTTAATATCTTTCGTAGAATCTCTCATCTCATTGATAACAATTTCAAGCCTATTAGAGATTATTCCCAAGAGATAGGTTTCATTCCACTTACCACTAGTGTTCAAACCTCCATGACTATTTATAATTGTATTTCTTATTTTATCTCTTATCCTCCACTCATTATCCCTAATTAAATTCAAAATCTCAATCCTACACATGTTTGTATTCCTAACCCTATTTTTGTCACTATTTCTTCAAGTGTTCCATATGTTTATTTACCCATAGTTCTATTTTATTTTAATAGATATTGGTGGTAAAAATTTAGATGTCACCTTTGTTGTCATCCCAATTTTTGATCAACTTCATGTTAAACTTGGTCTTCCTTGGCTTACCACCATGAAATTTTTAGTTTATCCTATTCATAAGTACTTGAAGTTTCTCCACAACATAGAAATAATCATTGTTAATCAGAGTCTTTATTAGCCTTAAATACCTTGAGACCCTATTGACCTTGATTTATTTAGGCCTCCTATGCCTCAAAGAACTCAATATCATAGAGATTATCTCTTTCAATCATATTAGAAAATTCAAAATATATAAGATTTATGAACTTAAAAATCATAAGGATATTCCTTCTCCTTTTTCTAGACTTGCACATCTCCCTACACCTCCTACACCTCATATATATTATAAAAAAATAGACAATAGTATCTCTACACTTAGTGAGGTTCCTTCCATTCTTCCTCCTAAAGAAGAAAAGGATACAATGTTGATAGATCTTGAACCAAACCAAATCTTTACTCCTGATTGAATTTGTAAACATCATGATAGAGCTTATGAAAATTATTCCAAAAACCTTTCTTCAACCGAAAAACCTATTAATTCACTAACTCCCCTTGACCATTCTATACTTTACCCGAAGTAGGGAGTTGATTTTAAAAATATGAAATTGAACAAACATCGTAATGTTGTTCATATCTTGTATTTAATTAAAATTAATCTGGATGATGAAGATAATCTTGATGATGAATCTTTTGATGTTACTAATTTACAACTAATTATGATATTCATTCTACTAATTTTGATGATATGCATGTGCTTATTGATGTCAATCATGATTTTCCAGCTATATTTTCATAGTAAATATATATTAGTCGTAGTGATGAAAAATGTAACCCATCTTTACATCATGATCCCTTTTTTTAACTAGCTATTATTCCATCTAATTTTCTTGATGTTTCTCCTTTTTCATGTTTCTCACCTTCAAAAAAATACTACAGATTGAGATGAGTTCCTAGGAGATATGCTTTACTATGTCCTCTTATGTAGTGGGTTCTTTGTATTTTCCTAAAGTAATGTGTTGCTTGATATATATTTATCTTATATTTATTTAAGTAATTCTCATTTCTATATTCGCAAGAGATAATAAAGGAATAAATATTTCATGACATTAGTGTATTTGTATCTCATTTATTCTATATAAATTATTGCATGTTATGTCATGCACATGTTACTATTCATTAATATGGATTTTCATTGTCTTCTTCTAGATGATACAAAATAGAATGTACCTATTATTTGTTTTCCTTGATGCCCTACAAATAAGACTCTTCTTTTTGAACATGAGATTATTATATTTTACTTGTATTTTTGTTTCCTTTCAGGAATGATGACATCTCATTTTAATATAATAACTCATTTATTATCATGTAACCTTATTGAACCATGGGTTAGTAGATCCCCTATGTGCTCTTTTATTTGTTTTTTGATTTCCCTATGTACATCCTTTTTTGGTGCATCTCATAGTGGAAATATTTCTTGTGGGTGTATATATAAGTTGTTAGATCTACTACTCTCATTGAGGCATTTGTAATCACATTAACATGGGGAATATACTTCACTAATTATTTAGAATTTTTCACACGAGTACATAATAGTTCAATAAAATCTCTCTTGTAGATGGGTAAGGAGAAAATGCATTCCTTGTGTTCATCCTTTCATTAGATCCCTCAATAGATATAATGCTTTCCTTAAGGACCGATCTTCCTTGATGCAGGAGCATCCTGGGTGTAAGAGCAATCTTGCATCACCCAAAAAAAAAAAAATATTTCTATTTTTATATTCAATAAGGGCTATCCTGTGCAAAGCTGCTATTTATGGAAAGTTACTATTTTTGGTAATTTTTGTATGTGCTCAGAATGATCTGATTTCTTTCTTGGAGGTTCATTTTGGTCATATAAATCTGCCAATAAAGTTTCATTGCTAGATCAAGTGTAAATTGGAAGATATTGAAGATTTTCGGTATTGGCAGCAGGGTACAGGAACTTTGAACTCAGTTTTGAAAGCTTTAGAGGCCCCGAATGAGGTCAAAAAATTTGGGTGATGGGCACTTGCATTAGTCAAGCCTATAGAGCGCTTTGTGGCATTTTTGAAATGAGGTTATAATAGCCGATCGGGTCAACTAGTGATGACTTATGGTCTTCGGAAGTTAGGCCACCTGAAATGGCGGAAAATAATTTTCTTCAAAATTTCTATTCAGGTTTCAAAGGTTATCTTGAGCCGACTATGATGTAATAAAATGTAAAATAAAATAATTCTAAGTTTGGTCGGCCTTATTAGCTAAAATTCTGGAACCTTCCCAGGCGGTGGAAAAATTGCCTATATAAGGAAGGCTGTATTATTGTCTTAGGCAGTTCAGAATAGTTCTGGGTAGTAGATCTGGGTAATAGTTCGAGGCTTTGTCCTACAGAATATTGTAAGGGAATGCCCATGTGGCTTTGCATATTGTAATTCTGAAAGTTTGTAATTCCACATTTGTGGAGATAATAAGAAGCCAATTTTCTGTTCTTGCATATTGTTGTTGTTTCTCTATTTTTGTTATGTGTTTGTGGTATTAAGGGGAGCACCCTTCATCAAGTGGTATCAGAGCCAGGTTATTGAGTGTGTAAATAGATCACCGACTATGAGGCAGTTTGCACCAGGACCATGGCTAGGGTTTCAGTGCGCATCACGAAAATGCCTCCACGAAGAGAACGCGGTGGAAGAGCTGGTGTTGTGACACCTGAGGTTAGAAAGCTGCAGAGACAAGTGCGAGCATTGCAAGAAGAGATTCGCAGAGGAATGAATCTTAATGTTAGAGATGAAAGTGAGGATGAAGCCGAAGAAGAATATCAAGAAGGAGAAGTCAAAATTGTGAACCAGGAGGAAGAAAGACTTTTTCGGGCCTTTTCTAAGATTGGGAAAAGACCTAAGATTGAGGTTCCTACATTTTCTAGAAATCTTAACCCAAAAGAATTGATCAACTGGATGAATGAATGTGAGGAATATTTTGAGTATGAAGATGTTGAGGATCCTGATAGGGTCAAATTTGTGAAGGCCAGACTGAAAGGTCATGCGAAGATATGGTGGCAAGAGATTCTGTTGGAGCGAAATAGAAGGGGAAAGGAGAAAATCACAAGATGGGATCGGATGGTGGATAAATTGAAGTGACAGTTCATTCTTGTTGATTATGAGCTTGACCTACTCAAGAAAATGCAGAGTTTGAAGCAAGCGGGAAGATCTGTTCAGGAGTATACAGAGGAGTTCTATTGACTTCTCATCAGAACAGGCCATGCAGAAGCTGATAAAGAGAAAGTTGCCCTATACCTTAATGGGTTAAGGCCGAGCATTCAGGAGGAGCTGAATCTGGTCCGAATGAACAGTATTGAAGAGGCATACCAGTTTGCCCTAAAAGTAGAGGAAAAGTTGAACAAGAAGTTTGAGAGCAGACAAAACGGAAGAGGTCACGGTGGACGATCTGGTGGACGGTCATATGGTGGCCGAAATGAAGATCTGAAAAAGAAGGATGAGGCTAGTAGCAGTCAGAATCAAGGAAGAAATAATTCCAGTCACTTCCAGGATCAGAATAATAGAGATCAGAGAGGAAGAGGACAAGGATCTGGAAGAGGAGGCTTCTGTGGAACATATTTTCACTGTGGAGAAGAAGGTCATAGGGCATTTGAATGTCCTCAACACTAAGGAAGAACAGACAGGAGAAATGAAGGCCAGGCCAGAGTTGCACATGTAGATGAAGATGCTAGATCATCAAATTTTGAAGATGCTGAAAGAGGAGAAACGTTGATTAATAGAAGAGTCCTATTGAGTGGTGAGAATGAACCTGAGCAAAGGAGGAGCCTGTTTCGCACCAGGTGCAAGTGTGAAGGTAAATGTTGTGATGTGATTATTGATAGTGGAAGCACTGACAATTTGGTGTCAGAAGAGATGGTGACAAAGTTGAAGCTCAAGAGATAGAAACACCCACATCCATATCGGATTGCCTGGGTACAAGATGACTACAAGGTCATGGTCAATGAACAATGCCTAGTGAAGTTGAAGGTTGGCGGATACCAGGATGAGGTATTGTGTGATATCATATCTATGGATGCATGTCACATGTTGTTGGGTAGACCATGGCAGTTTGACAGATGTGCTGTACATGATGGTCGTGCGAATACCTATTCCCTAACAAAGGATGGAGTGCGACATAAGCTAAAACCATTGAAGGAGACTAAAGAAAAGGTATGTGGTAATGCAAGGATAACTTTTGTTGATGGAAGAAATTTTCTAAATGCTATGAGGCATGAGCATGTATGTTTTTCTTTAATTCCAAAAGCTGGTAAAGAGGAAGTAGAAGATGTCCCTGTAGAAGTTGCAGATTTGTTGAATGAGTTTCAGGATATTGTATCTGATAACATGCCTGATGGATTACCACCAGTCAGGAAGATCATTCATCAGATGGACTTGATCCCAGGAGTGAGTTTTCTGAATAAGGCAGCACACAGAATGACACCTGCAGAAAGTGAGGAGTTGAACAGACAAGTACATGAACTGTTACATAAAGGATTGATCCATGAGAGTCTGAGTCCCTGTACTATACCAGCGGTATTAGCACCAAAGAAGAATGGAGAGTGGAGGATGTCTACAGATTCCAGAGAAATAAACAAGATCACAATCAAGTATAGGTTTCCATTGCCACGAATGGATGATATTATAGATTGTTTGAGTGGAGCTGTGTATTTCTCAAAGATAGATTTGAAGAGTGGATATCACCAGATTTAGATCAGAGAAGGAAATGAATGGAAGACTACCTTCAAGACAAAGGAAGGACTGTATGAGTGGTTATTCATGCCTTTTGCGCTAACCAATGCACCGAGCACTTTCATGCGGCTCATGAATGAGGTTCTGAAAGAATTTTTGGGTAAGTTTGTCATTGTTTACCTAGATGATATTTTGATCTTTAGTAAGACATTGGATGAGCATATGATGCATATTCGTATGGTATTTGAGAAGTTGAGAGAAGAAAAATTACTGATTAATTTGAAGAAGTGTAGTTTTGTGAAGAAAGAGTTGGTGTATTTGGGGTTTGTAGTTTCAGAAGAAGGTCTAAAAATGGACCCAGAGAAGGTACAGGCTATTCTTGAATGGCCTACACCAAGGAGTGCTATGGAGGTAAGATCTTTTCATGGTCTAGCTAGCTTTTACAGAAAGTTTATCAAAAATTTTAGAAGTATTTGTGGACCCTTGACTGAAACAATGAGAGGGGATAGAAAAGAGTTTAAGTGGACTAATGGGGCAGAAAAGAGTTTTTAATTTTTGGAACAAAAAGTTACAGAACAACCTATTTTAGCACTTCTAGATTTTAATAAGGTGTTTCAAGTAGATTGTGATGCTAGTGGTACTGCAATAGGAGCTGTTATGAGCCAAGAAGGTAAACCTGTTGCTTATTTCAGCGAGAAGTTAAATGACACCAAGAGAAAATATTCTGTTTATGATCAGAAATTTTATGCTATAGTTCAGGCATTAAAGAAGTGGAGACATTATCTCCTTCCTAAGGAGTTTGTTTTGTATACTGATCATCAAGCTTTGCAATATTTGAATAGTCAAGGAAAATTGAATCAAAGGCATTTGAAATGGGTTGAGTTTTTGCAGAGTTATACATTTGTTTTGAAACACAGGAGTGGAAAGTCTAATAGGGTTGCAGATGCTCTTAGTAGAAGGCAACTATTGCTGACAGAAATGCAGATTGAAGTGATTGGGTTCAAGGAACTCAAGAATTTGTATCCAGAGGATCCTGATTTTGGTGAAGCTTGGAAAGCTTGTACAGAACCTGTTACTTTAGACAGGATGAAATGGTTGGATTTCATCATCCAGGATGATATGCTATTCAGAGGGAGTTAGTTGTGCATTCCATGAAGTTCTATGAGGGAGAATCTCATCAAGGAGAAGCATAGTGGAGGGTTGGCTGGACATTTTGGTTGTGATAAAACCCTTGGTTTGGTTAATGAGAATTATAATTGGCCACAGTTGCAGCAAGATGTGAAGAAGTTTGTACAGAGTTGCAGAGTATGTCAGATGGCGAAAGGAGTGAAGCAGAATATAGGGTTGTATCAGCCATTACCCGTACCAAAGAAACCTTGGGAGGATATCAGCATGGACTTTGTTCTTCGTTTACCGAGGACTCAGCAGGGACATGATTCAATTTTTGTGGTGGTTGATAGATTTTCAAAGATGGCACATTTCATTCCCTGCAAGAAGACTAATGATGCTGTTCATGTAGCAGAATTTTTTTTCAAAGAAGTAGTGAGACTACATGGTTTGCCAAAGACCATAGTTTCAGATAGAGACACTAAGTTTGTTGGATATTTTTAGCATACATTGTAGAAGAAATTGAAGACAGATTTGAAGTTTAGTTCATCACATCATCCATAGACTGATGGATAGACAGAGGTGGTGAATAGAAGTTTGGGAAATTTGCTGAGATGTTTGGTTGGAGATAAGCCAATAGGATGGGATTTGATTTTACCACAGGTAGAATTTTCATACAATAATTTTGTCAATAGGAGCACTGGTAAATCACCATTCCAGATTGTATATGGAAGTAGTTCAAGAAATGCATCTGAATTGAGAAAGATAGATAAAGGAGAAATAAGTAGTGCTAAAGCTGAAGATTTTGCAGAACACTCGAAGAACATCCATGGGGAGGTGAGGAAGCATATTACCAAGATGAATGCATAGTATAAGGCTAAGGTAGATGAGAAAAGGAGGTATAAGGAATTTCAGGTTGGTGATGAAGTCATGGTTCATTTGCGGAAGGAGCGGTTTCCAGTTGGTACTTATAACAAGTTGAAAATGAAGAAGTTTGGGCCATGTAAGATACTAGAGAAGCATGATTCAGGAAATGCATATGAGGTAGAATTGCCTACTGAGCTAAATATTTCACCAGTGTTTAACATTTCAGATTTGACAGAGTATCATGAAGGAGGTGTTCAAGATGAGGTTGTAGCAGCATAGTGGAGTATTCCAGCAACTAGTTCAGATATCAAGGAGATTGAAGACATACTGGACAGTCATGTTGGCAGAAGCACAAGGAATAGGACATATGAAGAGTATTTGGTCAAATGGAAAGGATGACCTATTGAAGATTCATCATGGCTAACAAAGGAGGAGGTTAATCATCTTGGTTTTCCTCTGCACACCTGAGTCGTGACAGGGTCACTTCTCAAATTACCCTGGGTGTCTGATGCAGGAGCATCCTGGGTGTAAGAGCAATCTTGCATCACCCAAAAAAAAAATAAAAAAATTTGTTTTTATATTCAATAAGGGCTATCCTATGCAGAGCTGCTATTTATGGAAAGTTACTATTTTTGGTAATTTTTGTATGTGCTCAGAATGATCTAATTTCTTTCTTGGAGGTTCATTTTGGTCATATAAGTCTGTCAGTAAAGTTTTATTGCCAGATCAAGTGTAAATTGGAAGATATTGAAGATTTTTGGTATTGGCAGCAGGGTGCAGGAACTTTGAACTCAATTTTGAAGGCTTTAGAGGCCTCGAATGAGGTCAAAAATTTAGGGGACAAGTGCTTGCGCTAGTCAAGCCTGTAGAGCACTTTGTGGCATTTTTGAAATGGGGTTATAATAGCCGATCGGGTCAACTGGTGATGACTTATGGTCTTCGGAAGTTAGGCCACCTCAAATGGCAGAAAATAATTTTCTTCAAAATTTCTATTCAATTTTCAAAGGTTATCTTGAGCCGACTATGATGTAATAAAATGTAAAATAAAATAATTCTAAGTTTGGTCGGCCTTATTGGCTAAAATTCTGGAACCTTCCCAGGCGGTGGAAAAATTGCCTATATAAGGAAGACTGTATTATTGTCTTAGGCAGTTCAGAATAGTTCTGGGTAGTAGATCTAGGTAATAGTTCGAGGCTTTGTCCTATAGAATATTGTAAGGGAATGCCCATGTGGCTTTGCATATTGTAATTCTGAAAGTTTGTAATTCCACATTTGTGGAGATAATAAGAAGCCAATTTTCTGTTCTTGCATATTGTTGTTGTTTCTCTATTTCTGTTATGTGTTTGTGGTATTAAGGGGAGCACCCTTCATCATTCCTTCTTTGATCCCTTTGGATACAATATTTTTGTCAGGCCTAATTATTCTCTTTAGATACCTTAATAGAAATCGTGCTTTCCTTAAGTACTAATCTTCCTTTTTCAATCCGTTAGGAGAAAATATTTTTCTTAGGCTTAATCAATCTCCTTACATTTCTTTACACAAAGAATTCTTTCTTCAAGGACTAATCTTCATTTTTTATGATCCCTTTAGAGACAATGTTTTCTTTAGGCATGTTCTCTCTATCATATCCCTTAACATACATAATGCTTTTCTTAAGGATTTATCCTTTTTGATCACTTGACTAGAATAACTTATAGCTTTCTAGACTTTCAATTCCATCTTTTGCATCCATTTCTCTTTATGTGACCAATAATCATGTAATGGCTTACTAGGATAGTGGTCATGATTATTTCTCTTTCTTATCTACTCTCTCTTTTAACTGATTCATCTATTACCTTGGTTTAATATTTTATGAGGACTTAAGTCACTTGGGGCTTGATATTTATTTATCTCCTTGACCTTTGTAAGATTGTTCATGTAAATTTATCTAGCTTATCATGATCATGATTTTGTTTGACAATCCTACTAAAGTGGGCACTAAATGTATCTGTTATACACTAAGTTTGTGCCTTTGTCTCAACCTCTCTTGGTCTTGATAACTTAGTATAACATGGGAATCATCTCGAGGTTGTGGGACCTTTGCTAACTGAGATGAGACCTCTAGGTTCTAGGCTGGTTCCTCTTGGATAATCACCTTAATTTGCTTCTAGACATGAAAATAAAACTTTTGGAGGGAAAGGGATAGAAGGAATGCTTGTAAGGGAAATGGCTTGAAAGCAAACTAGCTACTAGGTGATGCACCGAAACTAGGGTTTGGATCTCAGTATGTAGGATGAGATCAATGAAAAGCTCAAGTCTAGTAGGTCAGAACTTATTGAATAGGCTTGCATAAATGTTTCATAAGAGGGCCTAAGAATAATACACAACTGATGACCTACAAACAGACATTCACTTCTACAACTCGGTGTAGGATTGAGACAAGACTATTAAGGGGGCTGAGGTATGCCCACAAGAACATCTAAATCAAATCAAACACAATAACATGAAAAATTGCAACAAGCAAGAGGGATCAGGAACCCTAAAATAACATTGAAGACATTCACATACTTTGATCCAATAAGACATAATCCAAACAAGGAAGCATAGGGACATGAGTGATTGTCACAAAATACCTCTGCAATATTTGAATCTTCAATGGGAGAAATACAACTATATGAGCCAGAGGGTAGAAATGATACCATAGATGGCCTTTAAGGAAAGGTGAATTTTCTTCTACAAATTGTCCAACACTTGAGCTCCAGGGCTCCAAAACAATATATACATACTCTTTTGCACATAGGCAAGAGTCACAAACATAACTAGGGTTACAAGAATTTTACAATAGAATATTCAAACCCTAAGTCTATCATCTCTGATCATAAATATATCTCCTAAAAATATCTCAACCGATCAGATATTCATGCCTAAGTGTCCATTCTTGTACTGCATCAACACGTGGACAAAGCATCCTAGAATTATCTACTTTCCTGTACAAAAGTCCCACCATGAATGCATTGGTTGGTATTTTTCAAGGACAACAAAATGACCCAAGACGGCCACCCAAACCTCTCTTGTCATCTCCCTTTAACTATAAAGGTCCTCGAGACATAAATTTCCTGAGCTACCTCACCGCCCGCGGTCTGTAAATTAGATACTGGCAAAAACCTCTTAGACACATTTGAAATTTGAAAACCAATGACTACCTGGTCATTTTAAAATGTGTCCGTCAATGTTTAACGTTTCTTGGTAGATGAACGACCTAGATGCATTGAAAAAATCACTTAAAATCCCCTCCTGACAAGTCAAAACCATCGTGGAAGTCAATGACAAATGAGAAGCAAGCATATCGACCTGTCAGCATATTTGGACCCACCTCGAGCCCTCCTCTTTTAAGTTATTTGGAGATCATGTGACTAAAGAATTCTAAGTTGAGAGATAAATTTCTTAACTCCAATTGGGTCAAGCAATTTAGCGAACATTGCAGTCACTGAATAGCTGAACCATTTTACTAATCATGGCTTAATCTAGCGAACAAGAGAGACCCCTTATTCACTGGTTCATAAAAAACTTTACTAACACTGGGTCCATTTATGCCACCTAGCATTCTTTCATTCATTATAGCCACTCCATCAGTAGACACCTCGACACTCCCTCTGACATGGACCCACAAAAGATAAGATCCTGATCTAATGGAGGGTGTAAGATCTCAAAGCCCAAAAATATTCCTTACAGTTTTACGCCAGCCGTAGATCCTTTTAGACCGAGACCCCTTCTAACACATCGAATCCACTAGAAATCTAGTCATCACCATGCGGACCAATCCAATCCAAGCATGTCAACATACAAGGACCCACCGAAGGAAGCTTTGACACAAACCAAGATTGGTGGCTATCGTAAGATCGTGAGCCCTGATACAAACCCTTGAGAACACATGTGGACTGTAGATCTTCTGCAGATGTCAGGGCCTCTGAATGCTAAAAGGGGCCAGTCTCACTGACAATTTTCCACTTGTATCCATCCTCAACCAATCACAAGCTACCAAAATGGATCCACTTAGCATTTGTCTCTAACATAGGATCCACTGACAGTAGCGAGGTGATAAAGTAAGATCTACGGCTATCGCTATACCCCCACAATAAAACACGTGCATCTTGAGCCCCTAGTATAACGATGACCACATGATCTGATAGGAACTTAACCTACCAAGGAAGACAACCCCACTGACAACCTATCAAATAGGACACCACTGACAAATTAGGAGCTACCAAATCAGATGAGGTGGCACTAGTCCCACTGACACATTAAACTCTACAAGCAGGAGAAATTGATGATCGTCGCAAGATCTCAAGGAATCTTCCAACCCCATGAGATCATGCAACAACCGTTAGATTGAGAATCTTGACCTGGCCACTTGAACTAAGACTGCCAACTAAATGGTAACCACTCATGAGATCACTGAGTGTTAAGGGGTTAACCACTAGGAATCAAAGACTTAGTGACTGAAGGATTAATAAAGGCACATGCACATTGGGAACTTAAGTGATCGGGAAAAAGGTAACATGAAAATATAATGTGGCCAAAGGCTTTTTAGGATTTTTGAATACCAACGGCTAGTTTTTAAAACTTTTTCAACTATAGACCAGGGAGTAAAATAATTTGTAGAGACCAGAGAACATGGAATAAATTCATGAAATTTTTAGGGATGGTAGACAAGATTAAAATAGAGGCCTGGGGATGATTTTTAGCCAAATTTGCATGCACAGGGAAATTATTGTAACATTTTGGTGATTTCTATTGGATGTCATCCTGCTAGACATGGAAACAAGTGACCTTGAATATCCATTGGACATGGGGTCATCAAAATGTTTCAAAATTATCACAGGGAGATAGAACTGGGAGTGTGCTCAAAGCACTTCTTGAAAAGTAGGAAATTAAACTAGAAAGCCAGGAAAGAAAAAATAGGGAAACTTTACAGAACTTACAGAGAGGGGTTAACCTCAAAACAAGGCTTCAAGTGAATACCATTCACTGAAATAGGTAAGGGGAATCCCTCCATATTTTATAGTTGAAAAGCATTGGAGCCCCTACATTCTATGATTACAAATGGTCCACTCTAAAAGGAGTCAAATTTTGTGTGCCTGCCAAGTTTTGACTTGAACTCATCCCACTTGAGGACTATGTCTCCAACCTTGAAATCCCTGGCTCTGGTCCTTTTGTCAAAGTTCTTCTTTGTCTAAATTTGATGGAATTCCATATCCTTCATGGATTTATCTCTGATTTCTTCCAATTCCATCAATTGAGCATATCTGATCTGTAAGGGATCCTCTTCATCAAGTAGGGCATATTGAGTGGCCAAGTCCAGAACTGGTAATTCTATTGAAATGGACAACCTAACTTCTTTGCCATACACTAACATGTAAGGAGAATTACCAATAATTTTCTTTGGGGTAATTCTGTCTAACCACAAGGCAGATTTGAGCTTTGTATGCCAATCTCTCTGATTCTCTTGTAGAGTCTTCTTGATTATTCTAATCAAATTCTTATTGGTTGATTCTACCAAGGCATTGCCTTGAGGGTAATAATTTGAACTAGTATTCAGATAGATGCCATTCTTGACTGCCCACTCTGAGACTTTATGGCCTATGAATGCCAAGGCATTATCTAAAATGATGGAATTAGGAGTGCCAAACCTATGAACTATGTCATCATAAAAACACAATACAACACTCTCATTTGCTTCCTTTAATGCAATTGCTTTTGTCCATCTGGTGAAGTAATTAGTTGCAGTAATTATGCATTTATGTCCTACACTAGATGGAGGATTAATCATTCCTATGAAATATATACCCCACTTCATGAACAACTGATCTATTCTGACTAGCTGTAGGGGCAAGGTTGCAAGCCTCTCTTTTCCTACAAACATGGCACACTTGATGCACATCCTGACATAGTCATGACTATCCTTAAAGATAGATGGCCAATAGTATCTAGCCCTCATGATTTTAAAAGCAGTAGTCCTAGGAGAAAAGTGACCTCTAGAAGGTCCATCATGAAACTCAAATAGGACATCTACTACCCTTTCTGAATCTATGCATCTCAAAAGGACACCACTATGATCCTTTCTAAAAAGAACATCACCAATCAACATGAAAGGAATAGATTGTAACCTATAATACCTCCTTTTTGTTGAATCCAAACCTGCAGGACATTGTCATGTCTTCAAGTAATTGATCATATTAGGCAACCAACTTGTTGCCTTGACTTGTTCTTTAGTAGAATACACCACTAGATATGCATCCATTTGCTCTGATTTCTTTGAACTTTCATCCCTTTCCAAATGTTCACAAAGACCTCTTCCTCTAACCAACTTGGTAGTTTGAATATCAATGTCATATTCCATCACCTTGGTGATCCAACTAGCTCTTTTCTCATTTAGATCCTTGGAAAGCAAAAAATCTTTGACACTTGGATGAGTAACTTTTAAATGTACCTTGCTATGAGTTAGTAGATATCTAAACTTTTTGAGGCTTTTCACCACAGCAAGTACATGCTTCTCTACAAAAGAGTATCTCTATTCATATTCTTCTAAACCTTTGCTAAAGAAAGCAATAGGCTATTCCAATCCGTCTAAATTTTCTTGAGTCAACATTACAGATATGGCATCATCACCTCCATAAGCATAAAGGATAAAATCCTTACTAAAATTTGGGTTTAGGAGAGCAGGGGCTTCTATTAGGGCCTCTTTAATGGCTTGGAAATTGACTCTCCCTTCTTTGGTCCAACTAAAAGATAAACTCTTCTTTAACATGGTTGTCAAAGGCTTGAGTAAATCTGCAACGTTAGGCAAGAACCTCCTAACAAAGTTAATCTTTCCTATGAAAGATTGGAGAATTTTCTTATTATGCGGTATGTGTAGCTCTAAGATACTTGCAATTCTCTCAGAATCCATTGTAATTCCCTCTTTGGATACTACATATCCCAACAATTTTCCTTCATGAACTACAAACACACATTTCTTGGGATTAAGAGATATCCTAAATTCTTTACACCTTTCAAAAATCTTTCTCAAATGTTTGATATGATCTACTGCATGCTTTGAATAGATAGTTATGTCATCAAATTAGACCAACACAAACTTGTACTTTAGGCTCTTAAAGGCCATATCCATTGCCTTTTGAATTGTAGCTCCTGTATTTGACAAACCAAAGGGCATCTTTTGATAAGCCATGGTTCCCCACTTGGTTGTAAATGCAGTCTTATATTGATCTTCTTCATTTACCAAGATTTGATTATATCCTGAATAGCCATCCAATAATGAAAATCTCTTAGATCTAGAGACACATTGTAAGATTTATTCCATAGAAGGTAGTGGATGGCGGTCCTTTAGAGAGGCCCTATTAAGATCCCTAAAGTCAACACATAACCTCAGTTCCCCATTCTTCTTCCTGATAGGAACAAGGTTGGAAACCCAACTAGTATGCTTAATGGGGTAGATGATACCACTTTCTATCAATTTGAGAACTTCGTTATGCATAAGTGGCTCAAGCTTAGGATTAACAGGCCTTCACTTTTGCCTCACTAGTTTGACATTTGGTTCTAATTCAATAGTGTGCTGAGCAACGGAAGGATCAAAACCTTTGAGATCCTCATATTGCCATGCAAAAACATCACTGAATTCTTTGAATAACTGAGTGTAAGATTGTTTTTCCAATTCAGTATTTACCTTTCCAAATTGTAGGCTCTTACCTGGTTCCAACTCTAGTTCAACACAATGTTCTTGTTGGACTACCAGGCTAGCTTTGTTTTTTTTTACTTCATCATCCTTGTTGAAGATAGTCTCCAAAGTAACAAGACCTCTAGGAATCTTATTAGACTTGAGTTGTATCACTTGATCACCATAGTGTTGTGATAGCCTATCTCGATTATACTCTGAAAAAAAATCTTCTTCAAACAAGAATTGTAGAATTTGTTCATCATTGTCAAACACCTACCAATTGACATCATTATTAGGAATAGAGGGTCTGAAAATCACTTTGATATGTTGTTGTTCCACTTCTTTTGAAATGCTATTTGGGATGTCATATTGGGATCCAACAACAGCTAATCTATCTACATTTTGATTTAACTTTCTAGGGATGGCGACAATATTGAAAGCATGGAAATCTTCAATTGCATCCCAAACTCTATGCTTGTATGCTTTCATGGTGTCATTTTTGGTTGCACTTATCCCTCTCACTTGGCTGACAACTAACTCACTGTCACCATAAAATTTTAAGGCCTTAAGCCCTCTTTTTCTAGCCCATTCTAGTCCATTGACTAGACTTTCATACTCTGCAGTATTGCTAGTGCAGGAGAAACTAAATCTAAAGGTAGTATAATACCTTTCTCCTTTTGGGGACACTAACATAGCACCACCACCAAAACCATGTCTACTTCTAGCCCCATCAAAAAATAGTTCCCAAATCTGATTGCTCTAATCTTTTGAATCAGTATCCTCTTTGAGAAGGTTTGGCTCTATAGCATCACTTTCTTGTATTAAATAACCTCCCAAACCAAAATCCAAAATTAGATTTTCTTGGGCCTCTAAAGCTCTTTCATCTAGAAGAATATCAGGGATACTCTCTATCTTTGTGCTTGCTTCACTAATGGCTTGGAAGTCACTGTCATCAAATATAGGGCAATTCACATTGATGGTGTTGGATACATATGGTTCTATATGGTGTGTTGCTAATGGTTCTAACTTAATGGTGACCTTGGTCCCATACCTTGTATGAAATAACATGTGAGACCAATCAGAAGAAAGATAACCTCCTATTTTGGCTGTAAACTCCCTTGACAGACATATAGCAAATAATGCAGGGAGATCTATGATATATATATATATATATATATATATATATATATATATATATATATATATATATATATATATATATATATATATATATATATATATATATATATATATATATATATATATATATATATATATATATATATATATCAAGGAGGATTGAGAAATTAGGACTAGCATGGAGGATTAGACTGGTATCCTTGGCCACCCTATAGTATTGACTAAGGATCCATCAAGTTGGGTAACCTTCTTTTGGAAGGGCTCATATTTGAGTCCTAATTGGTCAGCTACTTTCTTGGGCATTACAGTGCTAGTAGCTCCACTATCTACCATACAATTATGTACTAAAGATTTTCCAATGATTAAAGATACATAAAAGGGAGGTGGCTTTCAGTTCCTACCTTGTGTGGCATTGAACTTGGTCTTTCTACTTGGAGCCTCCTTTTCTTCATTAGTGTTAACCAACACTGGCTTTGCAGCTTCTTTTGTAGGTTGAGGAGTTGCTACCTCTGTCATGGCCTTCTTCAAAATTTTAGGCTGTCCTAGAAGAGGCAAAGAGTTCCACATGGACATGGTGACATTCACCTTCTTCATGTTGTCTACAATATTATAAGGTGTCATAGTGTGTACTCTTTATTGTGTCTTTGGCATGACGTGCTCTACCTCTTTGGAATGCTGGACTTCTTTGCTTGTAAAGGAAACAAAAGTAGCCTCATTATTGACTCCATTGAAGTTTGGTTTCTTCCAATTAAAAAGGGTAGTCTCATTCTCTTTTGATTCTTGTTGAGGAACTGACCCACTGGATGAGACCTTTGATTGAGCTTGTGAGACATTTTGAACCATTAGAGCTTGTTTCATCCATCCATTTGAACATGTAGCCTGATTATGAGGCTGATTACAAGGAAAAAACCATTCATTCTCCATAGCCACATTATTTTTACTAGGAACCACATCCCTCATTGGATTTGTAGAGTTTAGAGATGTAGGGATATATTGTTGGAATGGTCTCTGATTAAAACTTTATCTTTTTCATTGATAGCCTCCTTGGTATGGTGGCCTATTTTGTTGATAAGGCTATCCTTGATTTTGATATTGCTGATTAGGACCTTGGCCTTGTGTCTAAAATGGTGGTGTGATTCCTTGACCTTGCTTCTTTAGATTTGTGACCTCCTTAGTCAAGGTTTGTAACAAATTGGTCATTTCTTGTTGACTTCTTTGTTGGCTATATTTTATTTCTTGCAGCTCTTGAGAGAAGCTAGTTGTTAACTCTTGGCCACTAGTACTAGCTTGAGGTTCCAATATGGTAGGAATAGGGGTAAATGGGGGTACTTGGGCAGGTAAAATGGGTTGAAGGCTAGGAAAAATGGGCATTGGAGGCCTTCTAGCAATCATGCTTGCTTGAATCAAACAATGTTCAACCCTGATAGCTATGTGAAAAGCTTGGGGTAGAGAAGTACCACCCATAGACTGGATCATGACAGAAATTTGACCATTTAGGCTTTGTAAATAGTAAAGGAATGCAAGGTAACCCCACAAGAGTGGGTTACACTTTTTTAGACATGCTGATTTTTGCTGAAATAACAGATTTTTAATAAAATGTGATTATTTAAGCCTTGAGAGGTTCCATTGGAAAGAATTAATTACAAATGGTCATCTCAAAGCCTCTTAGATAAAAAAAACATTGATATAACATCTATACTCCTCATTCATACCTACAATGGAGTCTCCTTCGCACCTATTGAAATTCTGACAAAAAATCACTTCGACTTTATCTTTTGGTAGATCAAATGAATCCATTTGAAAAACTTATCTATGTATTAAGGTACTACTAAGAAAACTCTTTCCAATGATTATAATGTTAATATATATTAAGTTTATTATGACTTTGTATTTTTAGTTTTACTAAACATGGATATTTTACCATATGTCTACCTCTATGTTTGATGCTTATGGAAAAATAGTAAATGAGAGAAATAAAATTCTAAAAAATATGTATGTCCTAGGTATTGAAGTCCTCTTTCTATTAAAATAAAAATTAAAAAAAATTGGACAAATACACAACAAGTTATAAGCTATGTAGTCAAGGTTTGTCAAAATTACGGTTTAGTCAACTTCAAACATTAATAAAATATGAAATAATAATGATAATTTCATAAAACCAATTGTATGCCCTCCATATGGATGTTGAAAAACTAAATTTGAAAGAATCATATTGATGTCTATTTTATAAAAAAATTTATGCTCTATGAAAATAATATAACTCTTTGAAAATGATGTTTTAAGCAACATACCAGTTTTCATGGGAGAAAGAAAAAACTAATCAAATCAATTGAAAAATAAAAATAAAAAATATATTTAGAATCTAGACATAAAATCCTAAAAGACTCTAGTTTACTTCATCTTCCGATTCCAAACAGTTTAATGAGAATATGCATTCGAATCTGAAAGTTTTTTTCAAAATGTTGAGTTCAGTGTCTGTTCAAGCAAAAAAGTGGAACCCACTATTATGGGTTCACCCTGCATGGTCAGCTGATGGTCTCACTGAGACTGGGATCTATTCCATGTTTTGAGGAATCTACTATTGTAATCTGTCATTTTCTCTTCAGGGTCTCTCTTAATAGTTGTTAACTATTCAACTAGAGACAAATTGTTTGATTTATCCTAAAAATGTTTACTTAATGCATCCACTAACTCATCCCAAGAAGTAATAGAACCAACAGTTAGAGTTCTAAACCATTCTAGAGCCTTACCTTTTAAAGAGGCTACTAATAACTTTGTGGCCACATCTTCTTGAGTAATGTTGTGTATGCTGCAGATGGTGGTCACATCTCTTATGTGCTCAAAAGAAGTTGTCTGCCCATCACCTATGAAATCAGGTATACTCTTAAGTGCCACCAAAGGCACATCATGATGTTAAGCAAAGGCCAATGGGCTGCCTTGGTTGAATGGTGCAAAAGAAAACTATCTTGCCATTGTAGGTGCTGGCATCTGGAGATTGACAACTATATGAGCTGTATTTGTTGCTAGATTTGAATATTCTTCTAGATCTCTGGTTAGAGATCTACCTCTTCTTCTGGAATGAAAGGGAAAAGGTCTCCTTTCTGAGGTATTAGGAGGTGTAGATTGAACTCTTCTTGTAGGAGATTTCCTTTGAGTTGTCCTACCTTTATGACTTCTTCTTGAGGGAAACTTTCACAATTGGGTAGGCTTTGAGCTTCTAGTCTCAATCTTTCTCATAAAACTTTGAACAAGGTAGCCTGGATCCTTGAAATTAGTGGAGTCGCTAGATATACTTGATAGAATGACTTCTAAAAGCCTACACTATGCAATCTGCATATCAAAGATAGCATATCTTTAACATGTATTTGATCTTTTAATGTAGTCCCACCGGGTGTGCCAGAATTGTTATACACTAAGTTTACACCTTTCTCTCAAGCTCTCTTGGTCTTGATAACTCAGTATAACATGGGAATCATCTCAAGGTTGTGGGACCTTTGCTAACTAAGATGAGACCTCTAGGTTCTAGGCTAGTTCCTCTTGGATAATCACCTTAATTTGCTGCTAGACATGAAAATAAAACTTTTGGAGGAAAAGGGATAGAAGGAATGCTTGTAAGGGAAATGCCTTGAAAGAAAACTACCTACTAGGTGATGCACCAAAACTAGGGTTTGGATCTCAGTATGTAGAATGAGATCAATGAAAATCTCAGGTCTAGTAGGTCACAACTTACTAAATAGGCTTGCATAAATGTTTCATAAGAGGGCCTAATAATAAGACATAACTTATGACCTGCAAATAGACATTCACTTCTACAACTCAGTGTAGGATTGAGACAAGATTGTTAAGGGGGCTGAGGTATGCCCACAAGGACATCTAAATCAAATAAAAAATAGTAACACACAAAATTGCAAAAAGCAAGAGGGATCAGGAACCCTAAAATAACATTGAAGACATGCACATACTTTGAGCCAATAAGAGATAATCCAAACAAGGAAGCATAGGGACATGAGTGATTGTCACAAAATACCTCTGCAATATTTGAATCTTCAATGGGAGAAATACAACTATATGAGACAGAGGGTAGAAATGATACTAGAGATGGCCTTTAAGAAAAGGTGAATTTTCTTTTACAAATTGTCCAACTATTGAGCTACAAGGCTCAATAGTTAAAAACCTACATATACATACTCTTTTGCACGCAAGCAAGAGTTAAAAACCTAACTAGGGTTACAAGAATTTTATAATAGAATATTCAATCCCTAAGTCTGTCATCTCTAATCATAAATATATCTCCTAGAAATATCTCAACTGATCAGATATTCATGCTTGAGTGTCCATTCCTGTACTGCATCAACACGCAAACAAAGCAACCTGGATTTATCTGCTTTCCTGAACAAAAGTCCCACCATGAATGCACTAGTTGGTACTTTTCCAAGACAAGAAAATGACCCAAGATGGCCGCCCAGACCTCTCTTTTCATCTCCCTTTAACTGCAAATGTCTTGGAGACATAAATTCCTGAGCTACCTCAGCGCCCGCGGTTTGCAAATCAGATACTAGCAAAAACCTCTTAGACACATTTGAAATTTGAAAACCAACAGCTAGCCGGTCATTTTAAAACATGTTCATTGATCTTTAATGTTTCTCGGTAGATGAATGACCCAGATGCATTGAAAAAATCACTTAAAATCCCCTCCTGACAAGTCAAAACCATCATGGAAGTCAACGGCCAATGAGAAGTGAGCATATGAACCTGTTAGCATATTTGGACCCACCTCAAGCCCTCCTCTTTTAAGTTATTTGGTGATCATGCGACTGAAGAATTCTAAGTTATGAGATAAATTTCTTAACTCCAGTTGGGTCAAGCAATTCAGTGAGCACTGCAGTCGCTGAATAGCTGAACCATTTTACTAACTGTGGCCTAATCTAGTGAGCAAGAGAGACCCCTTATTCACTATTTTGTAGAAAACTTTACTAACCCTGGGTCCATTTATGCCATCTGGCATTCTTTCATTCATTTTGACTACTCCATCAGCAGACACCTTAGCACTACCTTTCACACGGACCCATGAAAGATAAGATCCTAATCTAATGATGGGTGTAAGATCTCAAAGCCCCAGAATATTCCTTACACTTTTATGCTAGCCATAGATCCTTTTAGACCAAGACCCCTTATGACACATCGGACCCACTAGAAATCTAGTCATCACCACGCAGACCAATCTAATCCAAGCATGTTAGCATACAAGGACCCACGAAAGGAAGCTCTGACACAAACCAAGATTGGTGGCTCTCGTAATATCGTGAGCCCTGACAAAAACCCTTGAGAACACATGCCGATCATAGATCTTCTATGAATTTTAGAACCTCTGACTATCGAAAGGGGCTGGTCCCACTAATAATTTTCCACTTGTATCCATCCTTAGCCAATCACAAGCCACCAAAATGGATCCACGTAGCATTTGTCTCTGACATAGGACCCACTGACAATAGCCAGGTGATAAAGTAAGATCTATGGCTGTCACTATACCACCATGATAAAACATGTGCATCTTGAGCCCCTGATATAATGACGACCAGATGATCTGATCAGAACTTAACCCGCTAAGGAAGATGGCCCCGCTGACAACCTGTTGAATTAGACACCACTGACGAATTAGGAGCTACCAAATTAGATGAGGTGGAACCGATCCCACTGACATGTTAAACTCTACAGGCAGGAGAAATCGATGATCATCGCAAGATCTCAAGGAATCTTCCAACCCCATGAGATCATGCAACAACCGTCAGATTGAGAATCTTGACCTGGTTGCTTGAACTAAGACCGCCAACTAAATGGTAACCGATTGTGGGATCACTAAGTGTTAAGGGGTTAACCACCAGGAATCAGAGACTTGGTGACTAAAGGATTAATAAAGGCATGTGCAAATTGGGAACTTAAGTGATTGGGAAAAAGGTAACATGAAAATATAATGCTGCCAAAGGGTTTTTAGGATTTTTGAATACCAACGGCTAGTTTTTAAAAAAATTTCAACTGTAGACGAGGGAGTAAAATAATTTGTAGAGACCAGATAACATGGAATAAATTCATGAAAATTTTAGGGATGGTAGACAAGATGAAAATAGATGCCTGGGGATGATTTTCAGCCAAATTTACATGCATAGGGAAATTATCGTAACAGTATCATCCTAAAAATTTAGCACCCATGATTTCATTCTTTACTAGGACCTCTTAGACCCTATTTTGGTGATTTTGAGAGTTGAATGCCTATTATGCTTAATCCTAGAAACTTGGCTTTTTTGGCTTTTCATCTTTCTACCTATCTTGACACCCCCTTCAGTTTTTTTTTCTAGTTTACAACGTAAAAATTTCAATTTTTTTTTATGTTTTTAGAATATAATGGTAATGGATTTTTTCCTAGTAAATTGGGGTCTAAATTTAATGTGGGGCATAGTGTTGATGTATTATCAATATATTTTATTTTATGGTTATTTTATATCTTTTTTAAACCCACAAATGATAGACTAAGTATCCCTTCTCCATTTGATATTAAATCATGTTCAAAACCTTTTTCAATCAAGCTATCAAGATTTATAATAAATCGAGAGCAATTGAGAAATTAGACTCAAGAATTAAGGCAAAAATCCAAGATCAAGATCTCCTCATTTCTAATTATTCAAGATAATTCTCATTAAAGGAAATATATAATTAAATAAAGTTTATGTCTGATAATACCCAAGTATAGGAGGGATTAATCAAGTAAGAAGACCCTCCTTTACATCTACATCCTCTCTCCTTCATTGCAACTAATTATCAAGCATATCTTCATTAGAGATATAAGAGTGGCATTCAAACATCAATGCATTTGTGAGGGAATCCTTGATTCTATGTCACATTCCAAGATCAAGTCTATACATTTTGATAAAATTCCAGCATCTTCACGGGTATAAGAGATTTCTACAGTTTTTCATGAGGGTTTATGCTATGTGTATCTAATGTTGATGTTATTATATCTATGTTCTAATTTCTTCTGGTTTATATATATATATATATATATATATATATATATATATATATATATATATATATATATATATATATATATATATATATATATATATATATATATATATATATATATATATATATATATATATATATATATATATATATATATATATATATATATATATATATATATATATATATATATATATATATATATATATATATATATATATATATATATATATATATATATATATATATATATATATATATATATATATATTTGTTTTTCCAAAGGTGGCATTTCCACTCGATATATTTATGTTAATAATATATTTTACATTTTGTTTTTCACTAGTTCAAAAAAGGGTTTCCCAGAGAAAAGAACTAGAAAGAAAGACTTCATTCGTGACCCCGTCAATATAGAAGAAGAGAAGGAAAGGAGCATAGTAAGGGTAAAAAAGAAAATCCAAACACATAGTGTCCTTTAATTAAAAATGTTTCTCCACAGAAAATATGGTTGTCCCTAAAATATTATTCTATCAGGCCCAATGAGAAAATTACATAAGGGCGTGAAGGAATACAAATGATACATCAATCATGAAAATAAGATTATTTTTATAGAATACATAGATGAGATTCACAGGATTAAGAAGAAATTCCATAACATAGTAGCTCTATCTACATTCCATACTTTATGAAGATGATAAAACTTTGACCTTTGAGAATATGATGTCCTCGAGTCTCCTTACATTATTTGGACATTGAGAAATGAGAAAACCCAAAAAAACCATGTAGCACAAAATTGAAGCATATAATTAATCCTCCATGAAACATGTAGAAACCTCAACAAAACCAAGATTGAGGTTAAGATCAAGCATGGGCTGAGAAGAAGCCAAGATAGGATGTGAAAGACCAAGTGTCTATGGGGAACTTTGGAGGGTAGAATCTTGCTCCAAAAGGTCAATAATTTTAAAGACTATTTGATGGATACTATTGACACAATCTTTGGTCAAGAAATTGCCAAATTGGTGCACAGAGACTTTCACAGGGCTAAAGGAATTTCATTCAAGGGCTTCTTGATTACTTTCGAGGACCATGTAAATAGCATGGCTTCTCAACACCGCATGGTGGTGAAAAAGGCCACCAATTAGAGAAGCACCTCCCCACATATCATACTTTTAACAAGCCTTAATAATATTATTTCCCTACAAGAATATTGGTTTAAGATACTGACATGTAATTAACTTGAAGTGAAATGGAGACTGTAACAGGTTGAGATCACTAGAGAGGAAGATTGAAAGAATTTAAAAAGGATAGATGATGTGTTTACCAGGTGGAAAGAGAATGTCAAAACATATAATCTTCTTTATACCTTGAAAGATGTGCAGATGATCACATAGAAAAATAGAAGCAAGCATGTCATCCTTAATATAGCCTAAAAAATGGATTTTCCCAATCTTCAACCTCCAATAGGATCCTATATTTTATAGGATAGTAATCCTTTTGTAGGGTGGAACATGACAAACAAAGAACAACTTGCAAGCTCACAACCACCAATAAACTAGGATGACTCGACATCTTACAAACTAACTGATTAATGGGAAAGAGATCACACTGACAAAAGAAGCAGCTAACACTAATATTGGAGAGATAGAGAGAAACTCTTATTTGATTTATAATGTAGCAAAAAACCAATCCATAAATAGAAAATATCGATACAAAAAATATGTTTAATTAATCACCACATATAATAATAATGACACCTTATGCAAATCTAGATACAAAATCAGTTACAAGAATTAAAGGATGTCAAAAACAAGAGGGAGGATTCACTTAGAGATTTAATGAGTTACCCCTCACATATTATAACAATTATGACATCTAAATATCCAAGTGACACTGACCAAGAAATTGGGTTTGTGGTAATAGGAGAAAAAATGACTCTGCAACTGGTTGTACTCGGTGCCTCTTCATAAATCTCACCTTGTCCCTCACATGCTCCTTAGTAGGGATAGCATTAATGGCCTCAATGTTGCTAGGGGTCATTAATGCCACCTCCTCTTTGAAAGATTTTATCCCTGAGAAGCAAGGTAACTGACTCATTTATCATGGTTCCCCCACTTCAAACCCTAAAGTCTCCCTACAACCATCGCCAGAAGCCTGTGTCAATGTTGTAGGAGAGAAAAGAGAGTAGAATGGAGGAGAAGAAGAAAGTGCCAGGGCCATACCAAAATCCTTCAAGCAGGCCGTCCAGAATGAACATGTCCTCCCAGAAGGAGCAACCTTCTCTTCATGTGCTACTCAAGGATTTTCACCCACCGAAGGAGATGGAGATAAGGGACCCGTTCTGCCCATGCTTGTTGTTAAACCAAACTCCCAAATGAATTTAGTTATTGAGTAGGAAAAAGATAAGCTTAAGGATTTTGAAATTTTATTTGCTACAGTTGATAGTTCTAGAGTCTCGTCTAGAAACCTTCTCAATGACTGGTTTCATAAAGTATAAGGGCAAAAACTAGGGTTTTATTTTACTTATTGTCACATGCTACAAAAAGGTTTATTTATTCTTTTTTTCTATGATGCTAAAGCCCAAAAAGCTATTGTTGAGAAATAGTTTTGGAGAGTCAGCCCTTGTGAATTTAGGGCAATCCCCTGGTCTCTCAAAGCCATGCAAGATGAAATTTTAGCATTATCCAGCCCTAGATGGATTATCATTGGTAACCTCCCTCCTTTTTTGTTGAAGCTCATTCCTCAAGTGCTTGAACCAATAGGCAAGGTGCTTAGGATTGATCAGTTGAACACCCTCATTCCTAATACAAATGTTCATGTTCTCCTTTTAGTCAAACCTGGAATTGATCTCCCCAAGTCCTTACAATTTGATATAGATCCTGCACCTGTATGATGTCTGATTATCTTTCTGGGTGAATTAGCTGGCTACTTTGTTTGTAGAAGAGAGGGACACAGAAAACATGAATGCCCTATCATCCTTAAGAGAAATTCTCTAAAGAAGAAGACCAATCCAAATCCAAAACCCAACAACAAATATGGCCCTGTTGCTCCCTCAAACTCCTCCAAATCTATCTCTGCTCCTGTTGTGAAAATTTCCCCCCCTCGGGCTTGGAATCAAGACTCTGTTGCACTCACTGCTACTTTGGATAGCCTTAAGGGTAAGTTTGACTCTACCTCTATTAACCCTAATGAGACCTTGAACTTTTTTAAACCCCTTGAGATTGCTACCATTGATGAATCACTTGACTTTGGTTTGATACAGAATAAATCAAAACAAACTCATAGAACAAAGAATGCTCAACAACTTGTGGTTGAAAAGATCAGAGATAGAGACATGAGAAATAAAATTGTACCTCAACTCAAATGGAGAACCTATAATCTCCCTCAAGCTCATAGCTCCTCTCCCACCCCTGCTCCTACTTTAGATAGGGTGGATAGCTAGGACATTACACCTACTCACTTCTCTTCTATAGATAATGTCACTGCCCCTATTCTAAGTGGTGAAATGGGAGGGGATTCTCCCCCTATTGAACTAGAAGATAAACTAAATGCTTTCTCAGTGATTGTCATTCCACCCTCCCCTCCCCTTCCACCACCTCAGGATTTGAGGAATTTTGAGTCTATTGAGAAGGGGAGTGAAGGGAATTCCACCCTCCCTGAAGTGGGGATATATTTGGGAGATGTGGTTAGATAGGAGGGGGAACTTGAAGAAGGAGAAATTGCCTTCCTACTATGTGCCAGTGAGGATAAGCTAATAGATGAGACCTTTTTATTTGTTGTAGATCCTACTAAAATTAATAATGGAGAGGATCAAGGCATGAAATCAAGATCTCCTTCCTTAATCAAGAAGAAGAAAAGAGGGAGACCCCCATTAATTAGCAGGAACCCTAAGCTCTCCAAGACCCCCAAAGTTGACATGCCTAAATGCTTTGAAGGATTTAGGAAGCCCATGGATACTAAATAGTTTGAATCTACTATGACTCTAAACTATATTTCATGGAATGTTAGAGGCTTGGAAGCCTCTGATAGAAAATATGTGGTCAAATGACTCCTGAATTCTTATAGAGAGGTAGATTTTTTATTGATCCAAGAAGTCAAAGTAGTAGGCTTTAAACTATATACTACTCTTCAATGCATTTGGAGGGATGCAACTGCATTCTCTACTAGACGCCCAAGAGGTAAGGGAGGAACCTCTATTCTAATTATCTCCTCTTGGAAGAATGCAGTTCTTGGATGGGGTATTTCTCCTTGTAACAAAGCAGTGTGGGTTAAGATAAAACACAAGGAGTCTGAATTTGGCATCTGCTTAATTTATGCCCCAAATGAGCATAGTGGTAGAATTGAGCTATGGAAGTGGCTTTCTGACCTTGAACCTATTCCTTGGGTTGTGGTAGGAGACTTCAATATGGTGGAGAGGGCTCAAGATAAATTGGGAGGGCTTAGATTTGAGTGGAAAGGCAATGAGCCCCTATTTTGGTTTAGAATGATCAACAAACTCCACCTTTTTGACCCCCTAGCAGGAAAAAAATATGAGTCAAGAGGCATCTGGTACACATGGTCAAATTTCCAAAGAGGAGACAAGAGAATCTATTCTAGATTAGATAGATTCTATCTGAATAAACTATGGTTCAACTGTCAACCCCAAACTAACAATAATAATGTAAAAGTGATCCCATTCTCACTGTCAGATCACCATCCCATCTTCTCCTCTATTCAACTCATTGGAGAACAAGTCTATGAATCTCCCCCTAAACAAGGATTTTCTTTAAACACCTCCCTTCTTAGAGATGAAGATATCCAAGCAGCAGTCAGGGCGATAGCATGGTACAATGAAAAGATTGTAAGACATGACTCTGATATTGATAAATGGAATCAAACTACCAAGTCTTGGTAGGGTATGCTTAAAGCCATTAGCATTAAAAAAGCTAAAGACTCTAGAATGAAGGAATTGAAGCTGGTAGAGTCCTTGCAAGAGGCAGAATCATAGATCCAAGATAATCCTCACTCAGAGTCTCTCCTTGATAATGTTATATCCTGCAAAAATTCTCTTAGGAATCTTCAATTACATAAGACCAAGGGAGCCAGAGTCAGAGCCAGGATAAATTGGTTAAATTTGGGAGATAGAGGCTCTAATTTTTTTTTCCAAACCCTTAAAAAGAAAGAAGCAAGAGATAGAATCTGTAGCATTAGAACCTAGGACTCAGTGGTCTCTTCTCACCAGGAGATCCTTGGTGCCTTCTCCTCTTTCTACCAAGATTTACTCACTTTTGTAGACCCTAGCCCCTGAGTGGAGGATGCCAGAGAAAATATTAGAACCATTATCCCCAAGAAGGTTAGTGAAGAAGATGCTAAACTGTTGGAGAAAGAATTATCAAAAGAAGAAATCAAAGTAGCCATCAATAGAATGGCCAATGATAAGGCCCTGGGTCCTAATGGGTTACCAATTGAATTTTACAAATCCAATATTGATTGGATTGTGCCTAAAATTTTGAAGGTTTATGAAGAAGCTCTTGGTAAAGGAACACTAGGACCTGAGTTGAATGCAGGGCTCATTAAACTCATCCCTAAGGAGGGAGATAGAATTCTTATAAAAAATTGGAGACCCATTACTTTACTGAATGTTTTATACAATATTTTAGCCAAGGTTCTGGTAGTAAGAATTGAAAAGCTCCTCCCCTCAATGATTAATAACACAGACTAGATTTGTTAAAGGTAGGTATATTCTGGAGAATCTCATAACCTGTTGGGAAATAATGAACTGGGCAAAAGTGTCAGGACAAAATTGTGCCATACTTTTTATAGATTATGAGAAAGCATATGATAGGATTGAATGGAGGTTCATCATGATGATGTTGGAGGCTCTTGGATTTCGCCCCCACTTCTATAAAATGGTTTCAACATTACATTTTGTGCTATGGCTGTAGTTGAAATAAATGGTGTTAGTTCTGAGTTCTTTAGTCTTTCCAGATCTATTAGACAGGGCTATCCTCTAGCCCCCTCCTTGTTTGTGATAGCACCAGACTCCCTTCATTTCCTTCTTAGAGATGATTCTCTCCCTCCCAGTTTAAGAGGTGTCCTTCTCCCCAATAAACCAGAGGTGTCCAATGTTCAGTTTGCTAATTATACCTATATTCATATTCTCCTAGAAGAGACTAATATGAGACATCTTATGATCAAGCTTGATACATTATGCCAAGCCTCTGGAAGTAAAGTCTCCCTTTCCAAATCTGTCATGTTGGGTCGGGACCTAAGCTTTCTTATTTGGTGGAGTAATTTTGAATTTACTTAAGGTGGGCCAAACCACCTGGTTAGATACCTAGGCATTCCATTCTCTATTTCTCCTAACCTTAATCTGATGTGGGATTGGGTATATGAAAGGATCATTAGGAAGCTATCTAAATGGAAAGCAACCTTTTATCCTTCCCCGATAGGTTTCAAGTTTGCTAGAAGATCCTTTCCTCTTATCCTATTTACTTTTCCTCTATGGGGCTTTTTAATCAACTCCAAGTTAACTCTATCCAAAAGATTATCAGGGATTTTCTTTGGTCTAATGGAAATGGGATTAAAAGAGTTCATGTTGTATCCTAGGAGTGGTTTACTAGAAGCAGAGCCTAGGGAGGACTAGGCCTGAAGGACCTCAAATATCAAGGCATTGCCTTGTCTATAAAATGGATAGCCAAGGCTGGAGAAGGGGATGAACCTTGGAAAGTACTGATCAAGAATAATTTGTAGATGGCTCATTGTAGTAGACCTAGAGGTTGGCATCAGCTATGTTTTTCTGACTCCCTCATGGTTGATGCCAATTTAGTAGTGCAAGGATCCAATGTCTTCAAGAGAATTTGGAAGGCATGGAGGTATTTAAAGGGGTTCTTGAACAATAAGGAACCAATTGAGAAAACTAGAAAGATATGCAGGAAAAAATCTTTTTAGTGGAACTTGAGTCATGGAAACAAAAAACTTGCTCTTCTATAGGGGTGTTCAGCAAAAAAGTGGACAGAACTAGGCATTGCTACATTTGGTGATATCCTCCAGCAGGGAAATATTATCTCTTGGGAATGGTTAGAGGCTCGTTATAGTCTACCCTGATCCCATTGGAGAATGTATTATGTCCTTCAAGAAGCCCTACTATCCCTTGGTCCCATCAAAGACTACTGTAATGACCCATGCTGCAAATTTCAACTATACTAGCCTGACAGTACCCCTCTACACCTTGGTAAATATAAATACTTCTACCAGTTGTTAACCAATAAAAATGACATCTTTGTTCATGCCAATTATAATTGGGGATTATAGATACATGATTTGGATTGGATGAAATACTTTAGTCGACTGTGGACCAGACCTGTGGAACCAAAAATTTCTTGTTTTCTATGGAAATTTTTCCTTCATAAGCTGCCATTTAAGAAGCCTGGGGGAGAACCTAATATCTATTCTATTTGTAAGCAGCCTTAATCTATCTTCCATGTCTTCTTTGAATGTTTTTTTGCCTCTGAAATGTTGAATTTATTTGTTTTGTCATATAGAACCCATTTTAATGCTCTAAATGTTATCACTGGAACTATCAACTGTAGAAAATATTGTAATTCCTTTTGGTCTTTACTTTCTTCTATTGTTTTATGGTTCATCTGGAAGTGTCAGAATTCTAATGTGCTTGTAGGAAAGAGCAGGAACCTTACTGAGTCTCACAAGAGACTCATATATTTTTATATTGCCATGCAGTTCACAATGATCCTAAAAGTGAAGGAAAGCAAACTCCTATAGGTGCTGAGAGATGGGAAGGCTACCATGGAGAAATCAAAAATTGCATATGGTTACACCTTGACGAAAGAGAAAGATGAATTCAAATACACCCTCAAAGAATTCATTCAATAGGTTAAACAAGACAATCTACAGAAAGAGCTAAGGAATAAAGAAGACAATGACTACAGAATTCTAGGTTACAACTCTATCTCACTAGACACCAATGATGAAGAGGAAGAAGAGGAGGAATATCCCTCTTGAACCAGTTGCTATCTCTCTTTAGTATTTTCAGCTTTTTTTTTTCTATCTTAGTATTCGTACTATGTAATCAAACTCTGTTCTTAGTAGTACTTAGAAATTTTGGGTTAAGTTAAAACTCTGATCCATTACTTTTTCTACTAGCCTGTTTAAATTATATGCAATAGAAAAAAAAAATTCCAAGTGACTATTTAAAATACTCAAAACATTTGCATAAATGTATGAAGTACTAAGCATTGGAATTGAGAGAAACCAAGATCTAGATATGTGCTCAGTAATTGGCTGACAACATCCAATGATGGCCAAATGATGTAAAAATCAATGATGAGATGCAAGAATGTACGAAACAAGGTGAATAAAATGAAAACTTATTATGCTAAGTAGAGAGAGAAAACATGATGAGCTCAAAACTAAATTAACTTATTAATTATACTATATTATGATAAAACCACTTGTCACACACCTTTTAATCTGATATCTCTCTATACTGCCCATTTTCTACAATAGTACACACATTAATAAGGCCCGGTTAGCTTGCAAAGGGAAGGCACGATAGCATTTTAGCATAATAGTGTATAAATAAAAACACATTTTTAAAAATTATCACAGAGCTTATAAGAAAATATTCTTAGTAATTGCAGTAAGGGAGAGGTATTCATTCACCTCAAGAAAACTTGATAATTATACTATATTATGATAAATAAACCATTGTGGCACACCTTTTTAACCCATAACTTTCTATACATATCATTGACCAATGTAACACTCACCAACATAGTCAATTATGCTTGAAAATGGATGCCATATTAGTATTTAGCATAATAGTGTATAAATGACAACATATATTTAAATAAGCTACAGATCTTATAGAGATTCATTCTGAATTGTTGAAACAAGAGAAAGGAATTATTTTCAAGAATTATCTTGGAAAAATAAGTGCAGATGAATCTTATCACAAACCATGTTTGCTAAATAGTCTGGCAGAGCATTGCCTTCTTTATAGGTATGCAAAATGATAAAGTTACTCAAATAATCAATAAAATCCCATATCTAAGAAAGAATATAACTTAATTACCAATTATCAATTTTTCTATGAATACATGCATTGATAATGACAATTGAATCTCCTTCAATTTGAAGGTTTAAAATCAATATTTTTTTAGCAAGAACCAAACCCTTTAAAAGAGCTATAACTGCTACCATATTATTAGTGCTAGGAATGATATGAGATGCAGAGAAGGCAAGAACATTACCTAAATGATCTCTCAAGAAAGCACTAATTCCTAACTCACCAGGGTTACCTCTTGAGGAACCATCAAAATTTAGCTTAATATGAGAAGAGTCAGGCAATTTATATTTTATTGTGGTTATACAAATAGGGGATTTTCTAATGTGAGGAAAAATAGGGGAAGAAGGGAAAGAAATAAGTTTCCAAGAAGGAGCTACTTCACTATCCCAAAAGGAAAAAAAGGTATTTAGATTTAAGTGGTAAGAGGGCATATTATTGACTTGCTCAGATATAAGTCTTTCTATAGTGGAGAGTTTCGGTTCCTTTTATTTCTTCTTGTAGATTTACAATTTGATTGACAGACTAATGTCACTGACTCTATTACCACTCCAAATTTGACAAGAAAAATGGATAATTAACAAGGCTCCAGAGAATGATCCTCCTACACTTTGAGCTTTAATGCTCAGATGGGTATACCTTTGATCACTTCTTAAAGGAATCATAAAATATTAAGAATTAATGTCCTTGAAACATTGATTTAAAGAATTTATCATTTATAGGTTAATTGATGATGAAAAACTACTTTTTGAGAACATAACAGTGTCTTATCCTAGGGCAAAGAGTCAAATCCAATATACCTCAACAAAAAACCTAATTCAAACACACTCAAATCCTAAATAAGTGCTTTTCCTATTATTCCTCTCACTCTCACACCTGGACATTAGATTCGTACTAAACCATGAATTGACATCAAATATTCACTAAACCATGAATTATCTTAGACTATCTTTAAGGATTTAATCTAGACTTTGGAATGACCTCAAAGATAACTTCACAATTTACTTTGTAAACCATACACTAACCTTCTTTGCAGCATTAACATATAAGAATTCAAGATAAAAAAAAGAAGACATTCACAAATCTGAGATTGGAATTCAAGTGTATTCTCATTAGAATTTTCAGTATCAATGCATTGAAAAATGACAAAATGCTAGAACCAAACCCTAAATCCAAGCTCTCTCTGTTCAATTACCAATTTCACCATCCTTTGAAAAATATAGCAAGCTTCTATATGTAGTCACTAGTCATCTTGGGATCCCTGAAAATCAAGATGCAACAAGCTACATATGACTAGGATAGGGTTAGGGTTTTCAACCACTTTACCAACCAGATAATCAAGAAATTACTGTAGAAAAGACATGCCAAGGAATCCAGAGAAACTCAGGCCCAAAATTATCTTCATTTATGGCTAAAATCCTAACTGGTACACAAGACACTTAAAATTTCATCATTTTAGCACCTTGTTCACTTTACTTGCATCATAAATGGTGTGACTGATTCACCCATTATTCCATGAGATGGACATCCTCCATAGACAAGCATCACTTCTAGACCATATTGTGATAGTGTACAAGATCAAATCAAGTTTATCAACCACCCAAGCATTAAATAACCATTCCTTTACTTGTAGAAAACCCTTGAATGATTTAAATTTCTGGTGGCAACAATCAATCAAGAAGGTTTAAAACATGACCATTGATCTCTACCCTTTCCTGTTATATCAGACGGTCTTATTAATTTGAAAATAGTCAACTTAGCCTTTTAAAATTACTTGTCCACATCATCATATCTTTGTATCCAATTAGAAATGAGCACTTAGCACACCTGATAGTTGGACCCACATTGACCTTGGCAAGCCTCCTTAAGTCATTCAACAAACATGTGACTGAAGGCATCTTGTGATCATTCAATGTTTTGCTTAACCCATCCCTGGTTTGGAGATCATGCGACTCAAGCATTCACTAAATTGCCAAGTCTTTCTTTAACTATGGGTTATGTCAAGTGAACAAGCACTAGCTGTCAATCTTATCTTCATCTTTTGGTCTGTGTTTGCTACTCAAAACCTTCCCCTAACTCATCCTAGATTTGGAGAACATGCGACTAAAGGAATTTATGAGATCTCTCAATCTTTATCTTAACCATGGTCTTGTCTAGAGATCATGTGAATGAAACATTCACATAATCTTTCATTGACCCCTAGTTTGATCCAGTGAACATGAGATAGCCTTTATTTTGCAAGTTGCTAGATCTTTCAATTAAGCCCAGTCATATCTCAAGATTAAATGCTAACCATTGGTCTTGTCCTCATCCTGTGGCTATTTCTAAATTGTTGAGCCTAGAACTTAACTCACCTTTAATCAAGTGATTCAGCAAATAAAGAGAAAACTTGACTTGCCTTTAACTATGATCATATTCGGAGAATACATGACTGAGCATTCTCACATTTGTCAGATAAATACTTGACCATAGGTTAAATCACAAGAACACACAAAAACCTTAGTTGACAGACCACTAAATATGAATTGAACTACCTAGGACTAACCATTAACTTAACCCAATCCCATCTGGAGATTACGTGAATAAACAAAACTCAGAGTCACTTGAGCTTTTCTTTACTAGGGTTAAGTCCTAAGAATATGTGACTGAGGCAATCTCCAAGTCACTAGATCTTTTCTTTAGTCTGGGTTACATCTGGAGAATCAGTGCCAACCACTTGATCAAAACTATATCATTGGTTCACATTAAATCTCTAGACCTTTATCTTAACTCAACTTCTATTAAGTGAACCAGTGACTGAAGAAATATCCCAATCACTAAACATTTGTCTTGATGAGGATTATATTTGGAGAACATGCAAATGCACTATTCATTGGATCAATGGATTCTGGGCTTAACTTTGATTCCATCACAAGAACATGCATGAGTCATTGATCAAGATCAACATCGACAATCCATGCTTAATCTATGAATGCTAAGTGCCTTGACTAGACTATGAGGTGAATCATTGACTAAAGGGAATATTAACCATTCACCAGGTTGCTTTATGTTAAGCTACTAACCACCAAGACTTGGAGAATACATGACCACTATATTCACCCATTCATCAAATGAAAGACATAACCGCCTAGGAACCTAGAGATCTAGCAAATCCCTTAGTCACGCAATCTCTGTATAGAAACATAATAGCCATATCTTTCTAGTTTTTTCAATTCATCACATGCACTCTTAAATGGGGCTTCCATAGACCTTGAACTATCCTAGGCTAAGGACCCAAGCCATGAAACATCTTGTATCTTCTTCACTGACCAAAAAAAATATGTAGCAAGACATGACAATTTCTTATAGTTTTTCACAAGATAAGACCATTTTTATTGTATTTCTAGCATTGACAAGAAAATAACCTAACAATGGCTCTGTCTGGGGATGATGGGTAACTTGTGCCCATGCAAGAAGTCAGCATTTCTAGGTAAAGAAAACCACCTACTAGAAAAAGACAACTGCAAAGAGCACTTTGACAAAAACCTACTAATAAAGGAAAGAGTAGACAAAAAAGAAACACACCACACCTCTATATAATTTATAACATGTACAAACCCAACTATTGTTCATGAAAACAAAAATACCTTCAATTGAAGTATTTCTTCAAGAATTATCCATGAACAGGAAATTCTTGAATGTCACCATTGAGTTCTTTTATAATGTAGGAATTTGGTGCCCATTTTTCATGAATCAAATATGGCCCTAACCAGATTGGATCAAATTTTCCTTTATCTTCCAATCTGGCATTCCAGAGGAATACCAAGTCATTTGGCTCAAAGTTCCTTTATATATCCTTTTTGTCATACAAGTTCTTGACCTGCAACTACAACCTAGCATTCTTTGAAGCTGATTCTCTTCTGGTTTCATCCAACCCGATCAAATCCTCAATCCTTAATTGCATTTCATCATCTAGATCATCATCATATAGCTAAAAAAACCTATACATTTCCAACAAATTGTTCTGATGCATCCTTACAAGTATTCCATATACCAAGTCAAATGGTGCATAGTCAATCACCTTCTTAACAGTTACTCTGTTAGCCCACATAGCCAAAGGTAATTTTGAGTTCCATGCCCTTTTGTTCTTTTCAAGGATCCTCTTGAGAATCTTTATCAAGCTTTTGTTAGATGATTTTGCATGTCCATTTCCTTATGGATAATAAGGTGAGGAATATGCCATTTGGATTCCTAAACCATCATAGAAATCCTTGTTTTTAGCAGACTTGAAGCACATTGAATTATCAAAGACAATCCTTTGAGGGAAACCAAATCTTTTGTCAATATTATTCAATAGGAAATTAGTCACTACATTGCTAGTTCCATTCCTTGTAGGAATATCCTCTACCCATTTTATAAAATAATTAGTGGCAAATAAGATCCAAGAGAGTCCTCCACTAGATTTTTTTCATATTTATCCTATAAATTCCATCCCCCATTGTTGGAAAGGAGCTTTAACTTCCACTAGCCTCAGTAGGACATTTGCTAAAGCATGAGCTTGCCAGAAAATCTCTGACAAGCATCACACTTTCTTACCAATTATTTTGCATCTTTAAAGATTGTGGCCCACTAGAACCCCACTCTCAGAATCTTTTGAGCATTATTTTTACCCATATAATGTCCACCACATGCTCCTTCATGCATTTTCTTCAGCAATCTATCCACCTGACTTTCATCTACACATTTCAACAAAATGCACTCCAGATTCCTCCTCCACAATTTGCATTTGATGACAACATATTTTATTGCTTGAAACTTTAGAGCTCTTTTCTTGCTCTTATCCAATCCTGATGGATATCTCATATTATTTAAATAATAGATAACATCTTGATACCAGATACAATCATCCATATCACATGTATAATCAATTTTAGTTTGGTTTATCTGATTTGCATCAATATTGGACTGAGCCATCATTTTTTCCAATCCTTGGCCTCTAACCAATTTGGTAATCTAGATATCAATGTTGAACTCCTAGATTCTATTTATCCATCTGCATCTCCTTCCAGACACTTCTTGCTGTGAAAAGATGTCCTTTACTACAACACTTCGTACAAAAGCAATCACATTTTCTCCCATCATATAGCATCTAAAAGATTTCACAGGCTTCACAAGTGCATATGCTTATTTATCATTGATATCATACTTTAATTCAACACCCTACAAAGATTTATTGAAGAATGCAATAGGTTGTTCAAAACCTTCATTATTTTTTTGTAACAAAACTGCAACAACATTTGGAAAAGAGGCAAAAGAGAAAATATGCATTAGAATGTTATAGTCAGGTGGTTTAAGCATAGGTGCATCTTAGATTTCATGTTTGATACTTTTGAAAGCTTCATCAGGCTCACTTTCCCACTTGATCTCATATCCTTTTTTCAACATTTTGGATATTGGCCTAGTAATTTCAGCAAAGTTTGTAATAAATCTCCTCAAAAAGTTTACCTAGCCAAAGAAGGATTATATTCCCTTCACATATTTTGGTTTCTGAATTTTTTCAATGGCTACTACCCTCTCTAGATTAATTCTTACTCCCTGCTTCTCAACTAAGTGGCCCAGTAATTTTCCCTCAGTCACACCAAATGCACATTTCCTAGGGTTCAATGAAATGCCACATTACAAAGCTCTTACAAATATTTTCTCTAGATGAGAACAATGATATTCTTCTTTCTTAGAATATTTCATTAAGTCATCTTCATAAACAACAAGGAAATCATTTATGATTTCATCAAAAGAAACATACATTGCTCTCTAAAAAGTTGCACTAGCATTTGTGAGACCAAAAGGCATCCTTAAATAAATATAGGTTCCCCAAGGTGTTCTAAAGGTTGTCTTGAACTATTTTGATTCTTTCAAAATCAATTGATTGTAACCAGAAAAACCATCCATCATGGACATCAGGTCAGACCTAGTCACTCTTTGCAACATTGCCTCCATGTTAGGCAAACAGGAATTGTCCTTCAGAGCAGAGATGTTCAAATTCCTAAAGTCTACACACAATCTGATATGTCCATGATTTTTTCTAATAGGAACTAAGTTTGACATGCAAGAGGAGTGTCCTATTGGTTCTATGATTCTAGCATATTTTAACTTCATTAGTTCTTCTTGCATCTTGGGTGCAAGGGTAGGATTAATTGGCCTCTATTTTTTCTTGAAAGGTTTAACATCTTTTTTTCAAAGGAATGATATGCTGGAACAATTCTCTATAAACTTTTAGGTCATCATATGACCATGCAAAAACATGCCTAAAGTTTCTCAATAATGTAATCAAGGTTTTCCTTACGTCTTGAGATATCTCTCTTCCAATATAGACCTTCTTAGGTGCCTCTTGTGTACCAATATTAATCTCCTCTTGGGGACCTTGTTAGTCTTAAGCTATAAGAATTAATTTCCAAGGATAACCTCTTTTCCTTCTGCAGTCTCAACCAAAGCTGAGAAATCCAATTCTTGACCATGACACTTATCTTCACAATTCATAAATCTCAAAATGTCCTGATCATCTTCAAAGACCTGCCAGTTCTCAACATTATCTGGTATACTAGTCCTAGCATGAGTTTCAACTTTAGAGATGCCTACAAAATTAATGTCACTAGGATTTATTTCTATATTGGCTAACAAGTCAGACATCTTATTTTTATGCATATGCTTCCATACAATATTGAAGGCATCAAAACTCTCAATCATGTCCCAAACAACATTTCTATAATGTTTCAACCTTTTTTTCTTAGAAGCATATACTGATCTCACTTGAGACACAACTAACTTAGAATCACCACCAAAATTTGCACATTTACTTCCATGCTTGTGTTTCAACGTCAACTCTATCAATAATGCTTCATATTTTGTTATATTATTGGTACAAGAGAAGCTAAGTGTGAAATAAAATTTGTAAGTATTTTCATCAGGAGAAATGAGTAAAATACCTGCTCTTAAACCATCTTTGCAGTTAGCACCATCAAAGTACATCACCCACAACTCATCCTTCTCATATTTAGCATTTATTTCCATAATGATAGGGGGCTACATAGGCTCTCTTTCAAGCATGGAGACCTTTTCTTTGAAAGAATTGATAGCAGTATCCACAAAACAAGTAATCTCATTATCAATATTCTTTTAAATCATATGGGTTACCCTTGGCTCCCTTTCAACCTTAATAGACTAATCATCTATCTTGAAATTTGCAAAGGACAAGTCACATTGAAAAATTCCTCCCATGGAAGCACTCCACTTCCTAGATAATATCATTCCATAATGAGGAGTAATGTCTACCATAAAGACACTCATGGTTAGCTCTTTCTCTGGATAGTGTACCAATTTGTAAGGTAATGCATTTATAGTCCCAATGACTGGTACTTCTCTCTGATCCATCACACAACATCTATCATGGACTATATCAACATTAAGGCCTAGCTTTTCCATGATCTTAAAAGGCATGATAGTAGTTGAGGTACCTGAATCAATCACGCAATTCCTTAATTTCATTCTATTCACTATGATACTTAAGAAGAATGGATCTATGTTTTCAAGGCTAGCATTGACAGAGTTGCCCAAGTATATAGGAGGTATTTGATATACCATTCCCTGAACTTCCATTTCTTTCATAACTTTATCCTAGGACTCATTAGCATTACAAGTTACATTATTATTATGAATATTATCTAGCCATGCTAGAGCCCTATCCTTATGTTCAAGGATTTTCAATAACTTTGAGAAAGGAACTTTGATAGTTATCTGAGACAATACAACCAACATATCAATAGGGGTAGAGAAAGGAATCTCAATTTGCACTGCTCTAGTATCCTTTTGTTTCTCAGATACATCAGTTGTAGTTGTCACCTTCATTTTCTTAGTTTTAGTCATTGTACTAAGTAGCTTCTCAACTTCCTTTTGCTTGTCTCTATCATGAACCATAGACAACTTCATAGCTCCAAGTCCCTTTGGCTCCCACTTCTTACCCTTTACATTTTTGAACTTCACTAAGTAATCATATTTTGATTTATTTCCAGTGGGTCTCTTGGAACTAGTGTCTTTTGTAAACTTTCCTACAGATTTTCTAGTGGTATCATTTGTTGTCATACTTATTTTTTTTACTTGGGCTACCATCTCTGTAGTGATCCTTGCAATTTCCTCTTTTGAAGGTCTTCTCAAATCTGACTCTGAGGAAAATTTCATGTTAAATGTCTTTTCATCATTGTCTTCATCATTAGAAAAGACCTCTTGATGGAATAATGCCTTATTATGTCTTTTCAAACACACATCAGTTTCCTCATCAACATCAGAAACATCTTCATGTCCCTAATATGAAGTAGTCATGTTACACCCAATTGGCAATATCATCATTAGTTTCTTCTTGATCACATTCCTTTGCTTCATCATTTTGGTATGTAGATATGGATTGTGCAACCACACAATGTTCTGCAGAATGAGGAGATTGGTAGGCCATACACCACGGTGTGTCCTCCATGAAATTTACAGAAAACTTTTGTAAAGGATCAGGGATAACTTTGTCATTATTTCCTTTTGCAACAAGGACAATAGGTTTTCCATCCTTCCATTGGGTGTTATAAGGGTAATTTTGTAGCCTATTTTGTCTATTGAAATTGTTATTGAAATGAGGCTTTTCACCAGTAGAAACCTTATCATTTTTTTTACTAGGTGCCTTCAAATCCTTTAGTGCATTTAGAACTTTATCCAACTTGTCCTCTTTGTGCTTCTTATTCCAAACATTTCTTTCATTATCCCTTTTAAATATTTTGTCCCCAAACAACATAGGATCATCTCTCTTCCCACCCAATTTTCTAGATCTTTTCATATTGTTCTCAATGTTGACAAAAATCCTAAAGGCATCTCTGAGAGTTCTAGTTCTTTGTCTCTTAGTAAGTATCCCATATTTCCATCAAAAGCATTGAAGTATGTGGTTAGGCAGACATTATCATCTAATCTCATAACTTGAAACAACTTATGCATACCCTTCTAAAATCTCTTGTTCAACTCAGTTGCAGACTCATTTTGAGTGTTCCTTATGGTGTTAAATTCACTTAGCATGAAACTGGCATTAGGCTTATCACCATATTGCTGCTTGAAGAATTTTTCAAAAGAATCACATGTATCAATACAACGGTCAAGGAGTCTTTTGAACTAGTCTCTATTATCTTCCACCAAAGACTGAACAAATAGTTTCAAGGCTACATCCTCATACTCAATTTCATAGTCATTTAGCATATCAACAAATAACCTAAGGTCTTCCTCACAACTAATGGAATTATTACTAGAAAATTTAGGTATCTTGTCTCTTATATTAGCTGGAAAAGAAATTGGTTAACTTGGTATTCCATCAAAGCTAATTTACCTATACCCTTCTAATTACATAGGTCTTCTTTGAAAACTTAAACCAGTGTTTTCACTGGGACTAGCATTCACATCTATATTTCCTCCTACTTGTGCACTTGACTATTGTTTAGGGTCAACATTTAACTTGTTAGATGAACCAAAAAGTGGATTATGAGTAGTAACACTACCAAGTGGAATAAAATCAGAATTTGTAGATGGTATACCTATTTCAATGGTAGATGGTCTAAGAGTGTTTGCAGATGAGGCCTTAAAGAACTAGATCTTCCTTCTTTTTTCTACAATAGAGGCTTCAACTTCAGCCTTCTCCAATTGCCTCTCTAGATCATCATCTAACTTTCTTTTCTCCTCCATATCTATATCTTCACTTGAAACAGGTGGTATAACTTTTAGTCTTGCCACAGGCTCATTTATTTTAATCCCAACCATCTTTTTCTTTCCCTTTTCATTAACAACAGCGACAGGTCTAGTAGTTTCACTTTCATTTTTATCTTTAGGCTGAGAAGCATAAATTTGGACTTATCTAATCATAGGGCCCTCCTTTTCAAACTTTTTGTCTTGTAGCAGATGTTCTTTTTCACTTCTAAAAGCATCAAGATCACCAAAAATTATGTGCTACAAAGATTTAAGAGAAGAAGCAAGCATTTTGTTTCTCTCCTTTATTTCAATCTTTCTAAGTAGAGACTCTCTTTGTATTAATGCATTCATTGTTTCAGCCTCTCTTTCTTTTTATAATATCTTGAATATTTCATCTTGCTCTGCAAATTGTAGTCTCAATGCATCCAAATCATCTAGGTTTATCATAACATCCTCATAGCTTGATGATACATCCATATCAATCAGATTTTGATATGGAAAATGGACCCATCTTGGCCCCATGGGTTTCCTTCTAAACATGTCCTCATCTGGATCTAAATTTGGCCCAAAGCCCCTTTCTCTTGCCTACACATTTTGATCTATAGGTATTGGGACTTTATCTTGAAATAATTCTTCTAGGGTATTATAAAATTATCTCCAGAGTGGCCACTATTAGATTTAGAACTTTTATATTGTGATTCATCCTTATTAGAAGATGTATGATGTGCCCTATTTTGAGCATTATTTTATTCTCTTACAGGAGCATTATTAGATTCCCCATTTCTTCTAATCAATCTTTTCTTTCTTGATCTAGGCAACTCCTCTAGAAACCTACAAATGCTTCTTGAAAAAAGACCTAGTATTTGTTCTTTTGTCCATGGTTTGTAATTTGTAAACACTGGTTCTAACCCTTTGAGTCACCATCCACCTAATGGGAAATTTTAAGAAACAAACCTTGAGAAAATTAAAAGAAAAACATAGATTGAGATAGGAGAAACACAGGAATCTTGCTAAAATTTATTTTTATTTATACTCTCCCTAGTAGAGTTTCCATTTTTTTGGTTCCTTTTCTTTCTACTTGTAGATTTACAATTTGATTGACAAACTAATGTCACTAACTCTATCACCACTCCAAATCTAACAAGAAAAAGGGCTCATTAACAAGGAGCAAGAGAATGATCCTCCTACACTTTGAGCTTTAATGATAAGGTGGGTATACCTTTGATTGACTTCTTAAAGGAATCAATAAATATTAATAATTAATGTCCTTAACACATTGATTTAAAGATTTTATCATTTATAGCCTATAGGTTGATAAATGATGAAGAACTACTTCCCGAGAACAGCCCAATGTCTTATCCCAAGGCAAAGAGTCAAATGCAATATACCTCAATAGAAAACCTAATTCAAGCACACTCAAATCTAGAATAAGTTCTTTTCTTATTATTCCTATCACTCTCACACTTGGATATTAGATTCTCACTAAACCATGAATTCTCTAAGACTTTCTTTAAGGATTTAATCCCGAATTTGGAAGGAACTCAAAGATAACTTCACAATTTACTTTGTAAACCATGCACTAGCCTCCTTTGCAACATTAACATATAAGAATTCAAGATCAAAACAAGAAGACATTCAAAAATTTGAGATTGGAATTCAAGTGTATTCTCATTAGAGTTTTCAGTATCAATACATTAAAAAATGACAAAATGCTAGAACCAAACCCTAAATGCAAGCTCTCTCTATTCAGTTACCAATTTCACCATCCATTGAAAAATACAACAAGATGCTCTATGTAGTCACTATTCAACATGGGATCCTTGAAAGTCAGGATACAATAAGCTACGGATGATTAGGATAGGGTTACGGTTTTCAACCACTTTACGAAACATATAATCAAGAAATTACTGTAGAAAAGACATGCCAAGCAATCAGAAGAAAATGAGGCCCAAACTAATCTTCATTTATGGCTAAAATCTTGATTGGTAGACAAGAGACTTGAAATTTCATCATTTTAGAACCATGTTCACTTTACCTCCATCATAAATGGCGTGACTAATTTTCCCATCTTTCCACGACATGGATATCCTCCATAGACAATCATCACTTCTAGACCATAATGTGACATTGTACAAGATCAAATCAAGTAGATTAGCCACCCAAGAATTAAATAACTAGTCCTTTACTCACATAAAACCCTTAAATGATTAAAATTTTGGGTGGCAATGGTCAATCAATTAGGTTTAAAACACTTTCATTGATCTCTACCGTTTCTCAGCATATGGGAGGGTCTTCATAATTTGACAATAGTCAACTTAGCCTTTTAAAATTACCTAGCCACATTATCATATCTTAGCATCAAATTAGAAATGAGTATGTAGAACACCTAGCAGTTGGACCCACTTTGACCTTGGCAAGCCTCCTTATGTCATTCAGCAAACATGCACCTGAAGGATTCTCATGATCTCTCAATGTTTTACTTAGCCCATCCCTAGTTCAGAGAGTGCATGACTGAAGCATTCATTGAATCACCAAGTCTTTCTTTAAATTTGGGTTCTATCAAGCAAACAAGCACCAATCATCAATCTTATCTTCATCTTGTAGTCCTCATTCACCGCTCAAAACCTTTTCTTAACTCATCTTGGATCTAGAGAACATGTGATTGAAGGCATTCACTAGATCACTCAATCTTTATCTTAACCACAGTTTGGTGTAGAGATCACACAAATGAAGCATTTTGATCTAGTAAACACAAGATAGCCTTTATTCTCTAGGTCACCAGATCTTTCAGTTAACTCCAGTCATATCTAGAGATTACATGTTGACCATTGATCTTGTCCTCATCTTGTGGCTATCACTAAATTGATGAGCCTATAACTTACCTAACCTTTAATCAATCGATTCAATGAACAAAGAGAAAACCTGACTTGCCTTTAACTATGATCATATTCAGAGAATATGCGACTGAGTGTTCTCACATTCGCTAGATAAATGCTTGAAATCAGGTTAAATCATCAGAACATGTGAAAACCTCAGTTGCTAGATTGCAGAATAGCATCTTAACCACCCAGGACTAACCTTTGACTTAACCCAAGACCATTTGGAGATTACGTGAACAAATAAAACTCAGAGTCACTTGATCTTTTCTTAATTGAGGTTAAGTCATGAGAATACGTGACTGAGGCAATTTCCAAGTCACTAGATCTTTTCTTTACCTTGGGTTACATTTTTAGAATCAGCACCAACCACCCAATCAAAACTATATCAATGGCTCACATTAAATCTCAGGACCTTTATCTTAACTCAACTTCTATTTAGCAAACCAATGACTAAAGAAATTTCCCAATCACTAAACATTTGTCTTGAACTGGGTTATATTTGGATAACATTTAAATACAGTGTTTGTTGGATCATTGGATGCCTAGCTTAACTCTAATTCTATCTCGAGAACATGTGCCAACCACTGATCAAGATCAACATCGATAGTCCTTACTTAATCTATGAATGCTAATTGCCTTGGCTGGACTAGCAGGTGAATCAATGACTAAAAGGAATATTAACCATTCACTAGGTCTCTATATATTAATCCACTAAATGGAAAGACTTGGAGAATATGATACCATTGTATTCTCCAATTCACCGAATGAAAGACATAACTACCGAGGAACTTAGAGATCTGATGAATGTCTTAATCATGCAATATCTGAATATAAACATAATAGCCTAGGAAAGGAAATAAAACATGTGTAGAAAGGGGACTTAAGTGGCTAGAAAAAGGTAATGGGGAAAAAGAACAAAGCTAGGGTTTTTTGACATAGACAAATATTATGAAACCCTAGACATGGATAAACCCTATTTCTCAGACCTTCAACAGCCATATCTTTCTGGTTTTTGCAATTCAACACATGCACTCTTAAATGGGGCTTGCATAGACCTTGAATTGTCCTAGGCTAAGGGTGCAAGCCATGAAACATCAAGTGTCTTCTTCACTAACCAAAACAATTTTGTAGAAGGACATGACCATTTCTTAGGGTTTTTCACAAGATAAGACCATTTTCATTGGATTTTTGGCACTGATAGGAAAATGGCCTAACAGAGAGGATTGAATAAATATCTGAACTATTTTTTCTAAAAATTATTTAATTTATTTCCCATCAAATTGACCAAAGTTGTAATACCCCTCTAACCCTAATATAAGTTTTGTGTTTTTGAAAGAATTAAGATCCTTCGATGTTTTCTTACAGCTTAAGTTGTACATGATACTTGTTTGATCTATTCCTATAGTTGTTTATAATAATTTCATAAGCTAGTACTCAATGATTCTTATATCAGACATACTATCTAAAGGTATCATTTTTGTATGTATTTATCTCCATGTATGTATTGAATACCTACAAGACCTTTATGAACATAGTTAGGATGTTATATGATATGTACTTGATAGATATATATAAGTGGTTATTTATATTTTCTTCTATTAAGGTTACCTTGGATGAATCTTGTATCTCACTTGATGATTTGATTATGTTGATTTATTATTAGTATTGATAAGAGACTAACACAATGCTTGAGATTCTAACCTTCATTATGATGATGCTACATGCTTTGAGTGTATATATATACATGATGTGTTTTCATGATTCAGGATGAAGTCGTAGTTACTCACATAGCTGAGGTCCACATGATGTATCAATCTTGGTCATCTGTCTGCAATGTTTTCTTTTATATGTATATCCGTGCATATGTATTTCTTCTTTGTGATGCAGGCTTGCAGGTGTATACACCTAAAAATGGTCATCTAGACTATTAGCCCCTTTTGCTAAATCATAAATTGCTTATTCTTGATGAAATCCTAGTTCTATCATTTATTCGATTATTTTCTATGGGCTAACCATGTTATCCTAAGTTTTTATTTATTTAAAAGGAATTCCCTCCCCTTTTAATAAATAAAAAGCTCCCACTTTTCCTCTTATCCTAAGTTGCACAAATAAAGCATTATTCTTATTTTATAAAAAGGGAAAAAGAACTTTTTGTCTCATATGGACACAAAAGTCAACTCTTATTTTTCTATTGGAGGATACTTGTGCACATGGATTGCTCCTCTTTTAAGCTCCACCGTTGATTAAATCTTTTGCCTCTTAATCTCCATGGTCCATTCCTCCTCATTTCCTTTAAAAGAAGAGCTCTCTTCTTCATTCTAGATCCCCAACTTTTTATGCTATTGTTATGCTACAGGTTTTCTAGGTCATCTTGGAGCTTTTGGAGATATTCTTGCATCTAGGGTTTGAAGATTTGGAGCATTTTTGGCATTCATCTTGGATCTTCATCAACACTCTATCTTCTTGTCTTCATTCTTACATCATCATGGCTTTCTTGCTTCATAGTTAGATTTCATTTCTTGCATAGTAGCTTCATTTTCATGGCATTCTTAGCTTAGATTTCCTTTATGCTTTAGATTAATTCATCTAGTTTAACTAGGAGGCTTTGTAATACTTGCATCTTTCATTTCCATAGTTTAGCTTGCATTTCCATTCTTAATCTAGCTTGCATTGCATTTCATTCTTGATTCTTGAGGATATTGGCATTCTTGCCCTTGTCTTCATTGAATCTCCCATTGCATGGTTTACTAGCAAGGTTATTGGCTTAATAGCTCTAGCTGAGAGCATTCTTAAAAACCCTTGCACTCCATGCCTAGGGAGCTATGGATCGATTTGTGAGGGCTCATTCTTGAATTTCCTTGCATGTAATGATTCATAGAAGTGTGACACATTTATAGCACACATTTTTGGCGCCCACCGTGGGGCAGAGTAGATAGACTTTGTCCTTTAAATTCTGCATTTTCGTCATTTTTCATCAATTTTTCGGCAAGTTTTTAGCGTAATTTTTGTTCTCTGGCTTTTTGTCTCAGAATATCGCGCGATACTTCTCAAGTATATCGCGCGATATACCTTACTATATGCGTGCGATACTTCGCGTCAGAGAAGAATCGCACGGCAGTATTGAGGTATATCGCCTGGTCTCGGGTGAAGTATCACCTGGTGTCGGGCGAAATATCATGCGGACTGATAAGTATCGCCTGGTGTTGGGTGAAGTATCGCGCGATACTGTGTCTGAATCTGGTAGTGAGCTATCTTTGGGCTATTTTATCTATCTTGCAAGTTTCAGGTTGCTAGCCCATTTTTTTTGAAATTTTGCAAATGGTATCAAAAGTTTAAGTGTGATATATCGTTGGAAAGGTCTTTCCGAGCCCAATCCAACCATGATGGTTTCATTTTCAGATTTTATCATTTGATCAATTATTTTTGTAGATTATCAGATTTTTCATGTGCTAACCATTGTGGGTCTAACAAGTTGTGGTTGTAGGTGCACTTGCTTGAGATATTTTGCCAAAAGAACGCATGTCAAAGAGGGCTACTAATGGTTTTTATAGGGCTGCCCTAAGCATAAAAACTAAATCAAGTGCTTGTTTAATTTCTTTATTTTTATTAAGTGCGGCATATACTAGTTGTTTCATTTCATAGGCACTTAATACTTTGTGAAAGGAATCTTGGGGTGGTAGGAGAAGTATGCTCTTCACCTTTAGGTGAATCAGAAAATCTTGACCCATCTTGAGGTTTTGGAAGCAAAGGGGTAATTGGATCTTGTTTGGTGTGTTTGGGAGAAGTTTTTGAGATAGGGGAGTATGCTCTTCACCCTTGTGGTGAATCAAAAACCTTGAACCTCAAGAATTAATCTACTTTTTGTTTAGCTTAGGATCCTTTCGCGGGCCTGCTCTTGAGCAATCAAGAGGAACGACCCAAGTGGGGACAACCTTGTCATCATTTTCCTTGATGGCGAGTGATTCCAACTCACTATAATCTCAAGGCTATCGAGGACACAAAACCTTGGTAGACATAGTGCTTATCTTCACTTGATGTGAGTAACTTATGGGATTGTGACCATGAGGAAAGCATTAAGCAAGAATTCTTAAGGTACTCTTGAGGCCGCGAGGTCCTAGTCCTTTATGAGGAGCAAGAGGGGTGCTATGAACGGAAACCCTTACTATGAACCATTAGATAGAGGCCACCTTATTTTAGCCGCTTAGCTTCTTGGTGCAAGGATTGATCCAAGTGGACTTACCCGGATCACCCCAAGACACTCACCATATGTGTTCCTTTGGTTGTGTTTTTGACACTTCCATGACAATGCCAATATCTCTTGTGGGAAACCACTTGGTGTGAGGCAAGAGAGCATCAAGTTGTGGGCCATGTTGTTAAGTAATGAGCCTTGTCCTTCTAGGTAGTAATTGCTTGAATTGTCTTCGATTGTGCTATGCCCGTGTAAACGTTCTCAACATTCAAACAAACGGTAGCATTCATAAGGTTCTCTATTTTGATATCACAAGTGCTTGTCTTGACAAGGTTTCTTTTGCCCTTGTTTCAAGTGTTCTATGACATGTTTGATCACCTACTATTTGCAAACTTGTCTTTTATCTGCTGTTACTGCTTGTCAAACTGAAAAATTGCACTATCCAATCTTTGAACTTGATCAAAACACTTCAAAACTGAGATTTTTATGTTCATTGGTTAAGAGTCACACTGTTTGCCTGGGAACTATCACACAAAGTTATTTTGCTATCTCACTACTGCTTGCAATCTAAAGTTGATTTGTGTCACTTCCAGTCATCCTTGGTCAGTCCAGGTCAGATCTTAGAGGTTATTACATGTTTCTCAATATTCAAATGGACTTCAATGGTATCAATTTGCACAAAATGACTCTTGGTCTTCTTTTTTCCACATCTCCCATATCTTCCTAGTCTTCCATTTCTCTTCTTCCTTCATGCTTCTTTCTCTTCTTCCTAACCTCTTCATGTCTTCTTGATCCTTTTCCTCTTATTATCTAGTCTGCCTTCTTCTATTTCATCTCTTCTATTCATTTCTTTCATGCTCGATTCCTCCTCTTCTAGAATCATGAATTTCAACTATCTTGCTATAGAACCTCTCTTGAGAAGGGATGATCTCGAACTCATTGCTCAATTCGAACAGTATTATTTTTCCAAGCATCCCGCAAGTCATCAACTTAAGACAAGAGTAAACAAAAAGATGTTTGAGTCTGATGCCTTTGCTAGGATTATAGACATGATTCTCTCACAATCTCCTTCTTCCAAACACTCTTTTTCTTCTAGGTCTTCTCATCATTCTTCATCTTCCACATCCTACCATGCCTTTTCCAAACATCATTATCCTTCTTCATCTTACCATGACTCTTCTCAACATCATTCAAATTCTTCCTTAGCTAAGTTTTCTTCTTCCACTATGTCTTCATTTTCTCCTTCTTTAAGATCTTGTTCTTCTTCTACTTCCCCCAAGAGTCTTGCTTTTCTTCATGAGCCATACCATAATGAGCAACATGACAATCCTTGTAATACCTTTGATGACTATGATGATGGACAATGTAGTGATACTTATGACACCTCTACTCCTCAGAGTCCTCGCAGACTCATGCTTACTGAAAATGGGTCATCCTATTGGATAGATTGTGATGGTGATCCATATGATTCTGATTTTGAAAGAGATTTTAGTGATGTTTGTAGACAATACCTTGATGATAATCCATCTACTACTACTGAGGACTATAAAATACAACGTGCTGATTATAAATGTTACTACTATGAGCATTTCTTCTCTAAGAATTCCACTGCTAAAAATCAAAATTGTACTTCTGAGCAAGATCATATTAATGTTGAACCTTTATCTTGTGATGGTCCCCTTCCATCCCCTACTTCCTCCAATATTCATACATCTCCTAAAGCTTCTCAGGCTTCCAAATCTTTCACAAATCCTTCACCCAACAAAGATCCTAATGCTTTTCATGCAGTTCCCTATAATTATCCTCAAGAGCTACCTCTTCAAGAAACTCAAGCTAACCTTCACTTGGCTGAAAATAATTTCAATAATGCTAAACCTAAAGAGCCTAAGCCTTTATGCACTACAATGCCTACTTCAGCTAGTCCTTCACTATCTATTCCAAAGTCTTCCATACAATTTCAAAATGCTTCCTTGTCCTTAGAAGTGGCTTCATGTCAAGAGGACTCTAAAAATGATACAGAAAAGAATATAAAGAAAGATCAAGATCAAGAACCATCCATGTCCTCCAATTATTTTCATGATGTCTCTGATCCATTTCATGGTTCTTTTGATCCTCTATGCTCTTCTACATTCATTCCACCATGTCTTAAGTCTTCTCCTAAGCAAGATCAAGCTACCACTTGCACTATTGAGCTTATTGATAATCAAAATAACCTTACTACGCTTGCACTTTCCAAAGATGATACTTCCATTAAGGTTATTAAAAATAGCGTCGTTACTTCTGATGTTAAGCTTATTAAAAATCAAGAGAAAAATTCTACGCTTATGCTATCCAAAGATCCTTGTCAAGATCAAAGTCTTCCATCTTCTTGTTCTACCACTCCATGTTCGCTTCCATTTTCTACTCTTCCTAAGTCTTTGCAAGCTTTGAACGATTCTATCAATGAATTTGCTCCTATTAAAGATGTTCATGATCCTATTGCAAATCCTAATGCTCACTCTAAAGATGCTGATATCCTTGGTTGTCATATAGATGCTGATGAAATTATTGATTATCCTTTTGAATCTTCCACTTCCATCCTTGGACCTCTTCCACTGCTAAAGGCTTCACGCCTTCCTTCCATCTTGGGTCCTTATGTCCCTTCACTTTCCCCTCCTAACTCTCCTAATTCATCATCCATTTTGGGTCCTTACGTCCCTCCATCTCCTATCTTTCCTCAAGATCAACATAGATGCATACCCTTGAATCCTTTTCATCCACTCACCCATCTAAACCAGTCATATCTTCCTCCTTCTTCCACAAGTCCCAAGTCTTTTGGAAGTAACTTGAATGTTCAATACCAGAAAAAGAAGCAATACAAGAATCCATCAAAAAAAGATCACCATGTCTCCTCTAATCGACATGGGCATATAAAGTCAAAAGAGATATCTAAGAAGAAAACTACAAGACAAGTATGGGTTCCAAAATCCATCATTACAGATATTCTCTCTAAATCATCAAAAATAAATAAAAAGCCTAAGGCTATATGGATTCCAAAATCTCTCTTGAAAGAGTCTTATGTTGAACAAAAAGTGAAGTTGACATTCAAGCTTCCAAAGGCTTCCACTTCATCTTCTTCCAAAAATGATCTTTCATTCCATGTGTCTGAACCGCAACCTCTGCTAAACATTCATCATATTCCTTCACGTATTCCTTTATTCATATTTCCTCCATCCTCTCGCCACCCTTCAAGGTGTGTGTCGATGTTGATCTTGCCTTCCTTCCCATCTACCCTTTCACAATCTTTCCATTCATTATCCTTCTACCTTCTATCCTTTTTCCTCATTTGCCTATTCCTCATATCTTCCAACCTCACTCGCTTTACATAAAGCCTTATCCTCCATTTTTCTCTTCCATCTTCCTTTCCCTATCAGCATCTTTGAGCATATCATTTTGAATCCTTGGCATGTCAGGGTTTATCCTTTCAAGGAGTACTATCTAAAAAGCTTGCCTTCTTCCCAAAATAGAAAAAAGAAAAAAAAAAAAAGAATGAAAAAATTGAAAATGTGCCATGGTGAAAACCTGGAAACAGGCGCCTTGGTAGCAAAATTAAAGAGAAATAAATTCATCCTATGGTGACAACCACTCCCTTGTGGCACCTTGGATAAGTACCATGATGAAAACCTGGCAATCAGGCATCATGCGTAGTTCTTCTACATGTTTCATCCATTCCATCTTCTCTCGTTGATCTTGGCAATGTTCAGCTATACACGAATATTTGGCTACCTTGTGAGCTATCTTACGATGATCTTGCTTTCATTCCATTCATATTCATTCCTTCATTTTCCTCCATTCATTCTAGCCTTTCTTTATCCTTTTCCCCTTTGGTCTTGATCTAATAAAAAAGAGTAAAAAATGATGCTATGAAGCCTCTTGACATGTCTACTCCTTTGGAATGCATCCTTTTCTTCTTTTGCAGTGCGCTTTCATGACTTATCCTATACTGGCCTTTCATTGCTTGTCCAATGCGCTTTACATGATAATTTTTCCCTAGCTTGGGTACTCTTGAGGAGTTTGACCTTGAGGATTTCTTCCCTCCATTCGCCTTCATTCTCCTTTCCTCCATCTCATTCATGAGCTTTCTCTCCCTCTTGTCCTCCACCTTGCTAGACTTTGGGACTACACGATGTGATCTTGCTCATGAGTTTGATGCCCGTTTCTATCTAGGGCATTCTTTGTACATATTTTATGATCCTGAAAAAATTCCAAAAAAAATCATATATGATGCTGAAAAAATCCTAAAAAGCATATAAAGTCCTGAAAAAATACAAAAAAATCAAAAAATTCAAAAATTCAAAAAACAATAGAAAAAGTGCCTTGGTGAAAACCTGGAAACAGGCGCCTTGGTAGCAAAATATAACAAAAAAATTATAAAACAGTCGTGAAAAAATCTATCAAGTGGTGAAAACTTGGAAACAGGTGCTGCTTGAGACCCTCTGCACCTATGTCTATCAGTCTTGCGTGGTGCTCTTTCGCTCCACTTCTCGCTTTGCCTCTCCTAGCTTGGAATTGATTCTTGTCTTAGTCTGGGGGCATATGTTGCTTTAAGCTTATCTTGGGTCTCTTTGTGTGTCTGGGTTTCTTGGGCAACTTGGTTCCAATGGTGTTTTTCAACACCACCCCAATGGTGTTTTTTAACACTACCCTTGCGTCGAGTGTTACTTAACACTTATCGGATATCCTACCCACAGTCTAGATGATGCAGTATTTCTCACTGGCAGATGTGATACTCAAAGCTTGACTCTATGACCTACACACACGCACTTGACTTGTTGAGATATGTTGACTTTATTTTTCTTTGTGTGCTGTCTATGAAGATTTCTTTGATGAGTGGTCTCTCCCTGAGAAGTTTTCGATGATGCATAGCTAGAAGATTGAGGGTATGAGAACATGTTTTATTTCTTTATCTGCTTGTGGGTATATTTTGTTGGTCCTCACTGTCATGAGCATTTATGCTGGTCTTACTTGACACTATGGACCTACAAGGTATTATCCTTGACTGTTGTGCAAGTGCATACTTGTAGCCATCTTGACTTTCCTTGTGTCTTGATGCGAGTATAATCTTGCTATATTAAACTTAGGTAATCTCACTGTGCTAGTCATCTTGACCTACATGTCTTTGATGCCTAGGTGAGATTTCCACATTCCTATTTGATAAAGATCATATTCATATTCACATAGTTATGCTAGTGTGTATTGTATGATCTTGCAACACTACCAATAACGCTCAATGATGAATATTAGATGTCTATTGGCTTTGTAACCTTGCAAGTAAACCACTTTTCATGTAGCTTGCATTCTTAAGTTCATGTTAGTTTAGTTTTGCATCTTGCATATGGAGAGAGCTCTCCTTTCATTTTTCATGGACTTGTTAATCAGCTGCGTTCACCTTTCACTTCTTCCTGATCATGTCTTTCACTTCTTGTCTTTCATATCCCATCATTTTTCTATTCATTTCAGGATCGAAACCGAAATTCGAGTTCACCTTGATCATCCAAATCACCTTTTCCCCCTCTTTCACGCAGTTGGCTAACCTTTTGAGGCTTGATCCTTCCATCTTCGCTGGGGCATTCTTCACCTCTTCATCCCCATCTCTTTCAAACTTCTAGTCTTTCATTCACTTTTAAATCCCAAGTTCAAATTCTTCCCCCCCCGTGGTGTTTTCGGGTTGAGGGACCGCTTGGTTCGTGCCCCGTGTCCCATGTGTGGGGAATATCTTCACTGCTTGATGGTTATTCTATTCTCTTTCTTTGATTATGATTTCTAGTGATTTGATCATGTCTCTCTTGCTTCTGCTTTCCCTCTACTTGGATTTTGCTTTCGATCCCGAGGGGGCAGACACATCATATCGTATTGGCTATCTCTTTCCTAAGTGTTCAGTACTGTCGCTACCAAGCTAACCATGCAGGATTTTCTATCTCTCTGCACTTCATTCTTTGGAGTCAAATCGCTATTTGCTTGCCTTCTTGGCTATCTGCTTGCCTTCTTGGCTGATCTGAGTTATTTTGTGATCCCAAATCGATCTCACATTTCAACTTCATTCTTTGACTACATGTGTTCCCAGATCGATCACACATTAGTCAAAGAGGGGCAAATGTATACACCTAAAAATGGTCATCTAGACTATGAGCCCCTTTTGCTAAATCATAAATTGCTTATTCTTGATGAAATCCTAGTTCTATCATTTATTCGATTATTTTCTATGGGCGAACCATCTTATCCTAAGTTTTTATTTATTTAAAAGGAATTCCCTCCCCTTTTAATAAATAAAAAGCTCCCACTTTTCCTCTTATCCTAAGTTGCACAAATAAAGCATTATTCTTATTTTATAAAAAGGGAAAAAGCATTTTTTGTCTCATATGGACACAAAAGTCAACTCTTATTTTCCTATTGGAGGATACTTGTGCACATGGATTGCTCCTCTTTTAAGCTCCACCTTTGATTAAATCTTTTGCCTCTTAATCTCCATGGTCCATTCCTCCTCATTTCCTTTAAAAGAAGAGCTCTCTTCTTCATTCTAGATCCCCAACTTTTTATGCTATTGTTATGCTACAGGTTTTCTAGGTCATCTTGGAGCTTTTGGAGATATTCTTGCATCTAGGGTTTGAAGATTTGGAGCATTTTTGGCATTCATCTTAGATCTTCATCAACACTCTATCTTCTTGTCTTCATTCTTGCATCATCATGGCTTTCTTGCTTCATAGTTAGATTTCATTTCTTGCATAGTAGTTTCATTTTCATGGCATTCTTAGCTTAGATTTCCTTTATGCTTTAGATTAATTCATCTAGTTTAACTAGGAGGCTTTGTAATACTTGCATCTTTCATTTCCATAGTTTAGCTTGAATTTCCATTCTTAATCTAGCTTGCATTGCATTTCATTCTTGATTCTTGAGGATATTGGCATTCTTGCCCTTGTCTTCATTGAATCTCCCATTGCATGGTTTACTAGCAAGGTTATTGGCTTAATAGCTCTAGCTGAGAGAATTCTTAAAAACCCTTGCACTCCATGCCTAGGGAGCTATGGATCGATTTGTGAGGGCTCATTCTTGAATTTCCTTGCATGTAATGATTCATAGAAGTGTGACACATTTATAGCACACAGCAGGTACCGGGCATCAACTTCACTTGGCTTCATAGGTCTGAGCATGCCCTCAAATCCTTGATGGTTGTTGTTATAGAGATAGTACTAAGGCCCCTACATGAGTCTTCCTTTATCATTATTCCAATTTGGGAATATTAGGGTTCCTTCTTTTTCAGTCAACCTTTGGGTCAAAAACCCAGATCCAACGCACCCGGTTGGGCATGGTTGTAGTTAGTGCCTTGTGGCCACTTGAATTCATTTGGTTGTATGATTTTTTTCCTCATTTTAATTATTTCTCTTTCTTGGTATGATTCTTAGTTAATCTTTCTATGTTGTGTTTCAGGAGTTTGGCTTGACTTTCCTTGTTGACTTTGGTTGACCTTGTTTGATCTTATGGTTTTCTTGATATGTTTCATAGTTGATTTTTATGGCCTCTTTCGATGATTAGATTTATTTTGAGGCATGTGATTTTATTCTACCTCAGTGTTATATCCTATAGCAATTATAAATAGGTAATAATATTGTGATCTATTACTTCATAATCTTATAGATTATAGTGTTTGGTATTTGGCATGTATCTATATATATATATATATATATATATATATATATATATATATATATATATATATATATATATATATATATATATATATATATATATATATATATATATATATATATATATATATGGAAATATATATATGGGTGCATACATATATGTATTTATATATATATAATTTATATGTGATTATATGTTAATTATTGTAGATATTGTTGATGGTGTATATTTTGGGATTAATGTAAAGTATAATATTATTAATAATTAAATATTAAATAATGCGAGGCATATTATTCTCAATTGTTAATTATTAATAATGAGGATAGGTTATATATATAGATATTGATGTAATTAATGATGGAATATGAATATATGTTAGGATAATATTACATATGTGTATGAATGAATACAAATAATCTTTTATTGTATATTTGAGTAATATAGTTGTATGATATTAAGTTATTTTATAATACCCTTTAGTTAAGAGTTAGTTGGGAGTTGGTTACTTTTCCTCTCAACCTTTGGGAATCTATTTATATGCACTAATTTCTCATTTGAAGAGAGGAGATTTTGGGCCTGAAGCATTGAGGAGAGGATGGCCTTACTTTTCATGGAGATTTTGGAGAGAAAACTTGGAGATGTGAGGGAGAGTTTGTAAGCATATGTCTTTAAGAATTTTTGGTTATCTTTGCTTTTGGGAGAGAGACATTTTTGTGAGAATTTCAGTAGTTGAGAGAGGGATTATTTGCTATGGAATTATTTCTTTCTTTCATGGATATTTCTGAAAGTGGATAGGGTTTGAAGGATGCATCTCAAGTTTGGAATTGTCTTCTCTTTTGTTTCCTTCCTTCTTCGATTCAACCTTCGTAGGACATGAGGTATGGATTGAATATTTTAGTTACTTTATGTGTCTGATAGATTATGAATCTATTTATATATTATCATTATTTATTATATCTGTACTTTTCATTTCTATTGTTATTTTAAAGTTTTGAGTTTTTGTTTGTAAGAATTGACATGTGTTTTCCTAGGGTTTTTAGCAAACCATTTTTGGAGATCTATTATTATAATAATTTAAATTGCATCTAAGGTTTTACTAAATTGATTTTATGGAAGTAATATTCATAGATCTCAAATGGGTATCTCTCTGATTTTATTTTTAAGGTCGACTTAATGCTTTATTTTTGACATTTTGGCAGACTATGCCTGTCCATTCTTGATTCTGAATTTTCTGTCAAATGTATTCATATGCTACAAGATGATATGATCATATAAAAGTTTTAATTTGATATCAGAGATTCTCATAAGTCTTATATTTAATTTAAAATTGTTTTTTTCAATTTTAATTATGTTTTGTGAAAATTACAACCGTTTTAGTGAAGGCAGGTCTGAACCCTAACCATAATTTTCTGTTTTAAACCAGAAGTCATAACTTTCTTTCCCACTATTGGATCTTCCTAAAAATCAAATTGAGAGTCCATAATTATGTTATCTAAATCCCCACTGAAGAGATTTCCTTTATTATTTGTTTTTTGGAAGATATGGTTGACTGTTCTATGATGACTATTCTTTGCATTTAATCCTTGCTTGAAATAATTCAGTTTAAGAACATCATTAAGTTTTAAGGTTTCGTATGGTTACCAGAGGCTATTAGAATTTTTTTTTTGGATAATTGGATCTATTTATACTCTGAATATGTTTATAATATCACTTGGATGTCTTCTTATATGTTTGGAACATTCTGAATGCCATATTGGGTTAAGGGTTGTCAAGTGGACTAGGGACAACATATGTTTTCCTAAACTCAATCAAATGTTGTTATGGAATTGATATGAATTCTTGATGATGAATCTATTATGTTCTTATGATTTTTATATGTATGTTAGGGAACCTAAGTACACTAGGTGAGTGGCTCATAGTGAGGGGTCGGGGCCCTAAGTGGCTAGTACCAGGATAACCTACTATGAGTTATTTAATCAAGTGATAACCTAAATAAATGAATTGGGAATAGGAGATTATTGGAATGGGAAATTACACACTAATAAAGATTAATTGTGCCTTGCCCATGCCTTTAGTGCTAGTAAAGACTAAGGATGGGAGTGGGAGAAGGTACCTATGCGTAGGTACGACTGGATGACCTTGTCTGTACGAGAGGCATTCGGTTCCGCATGTGCCTACTTGGGGGCCGGGGCCAAGAGTGGCTAGTACCAGGACAACCCAAGGGGTGAGGGCTATGTGATGACACTAACCTAGCTTGTAGCTTAGAGTCTCTACCAAATTTGATCATGCCTCTGGTAGTCCTTGTGGTCTTCTTGTCTTTTCTTTTGTGTTGTGACTTTGGGTAAATTTTATCACCACTTTAGGAATTTCCCAGTTGTTACCTCTTGTATGGGCCTTTGGTTCTATCTCCTAGCTTAGGGGAGTGGGCCTATTGGTTCCACATGGTTGGGCGGTTAATATTTCTATTGAGGTATTGATCGTGATTCTTTGGATGATCCTAGCACATATTCCTTTCCAAATCTGCAGTTGAAGATTTTTTATTGGATATTTTAATATGTTGAGATGTACTTATGTATCTGTATTCATGTAATTTTAATCTCCTAAAAGGAGTCTTGTAGTATTGATGTAATCTCAATTCAAGGCAATGCTAAGGGAATGGGTAGTTCTAGGTAAAAGAAAGGGAAAAGAATGTGGAATATTGGACATGTTACTAGCATTAAAAGAAAGTGTTTATGTTATTTCTCCTATCCTCTTATATTGTCCATATGTAAAGGAAATAATCTTAAATATAGTTATATATAATGATGTATCACAAAAATAATGTATTCTCTCTTGATGAAAAGATCCAAGGAAATTATTGAGAAATGATAGGTTAGTGATTAGAATTATTAACAATGAATGGTTATGAAACAATGCAATAAAATAGTAACTTGATTATAATGTTAATACTTGGTTCATGTTAATGAAATACCTAGGATAATGCCTACCTTAATGAATATTAATCTCTTACCTAAATTATTAGAGAAAAGTGATATAAAGGATAGTAGATGTAGATGAAATCAATATGAATTTATGGAATGAGTTGATAAAAGGAATAATGATGTTGGATGATTAACCTATGTTTAATAAAATAAATAAGTTAGGGACATTTAACTTGGTGCATTAAAATGAATGTAGATCTTTTAAGCTCATGATTCCGTGAATATCTTATGCATGTAAATGGTTTATATGATGTTGCTTTAGTAGCAACGTTAGGGAACTCGGGAGGACTTAAGTTGTATAAATCTTACATTCAAGTAGTAGAAAATTATTTCTTCTTTTAGAAATATGAAGTGTAATGATGAATATTATTCTAGTTAAAATAAATAAATAAAATAAAAAAATTCACTACTTGCATTTTATAGAGGTTTTATGTCTTGTCCTCTTGGGTTGCCTGGTGGGGCGTTACAAAAGTACTGAAGAAGGAATAATAATCCATAAGCATAAAAATAAGGAATTTACAAATAAGATGGCCCATGATTGAAAGTGTTTCGAAAGAGAATTAGGAAGATGGAAAGATATGGATAACTTTTCCATGACAAAGGACCAACATTGGCTAGAAAAGTGAAAATGAACAAAAAGATGATCCATAGTTTCCAAATGCATACCACATAATACACAATTAAAAGGAGAGGCTATTTAGAATCTATCTAATCTACCACTAGTTAGGATTCTACCTTAAATATTGAGTGATAAAAAAACTCCTTCTTTGGGGAGGACAAACTTATCCCACCAAAAATAAAAATCTTGTTGATTGCAATGTTGACTTACCATTTGTTGAAGGGCCACATAACCAGATTTGATAGCATACACGACATTTTTGGAGGGGCACCATAACAACTTATCATTACCTTTAGACATGTAAACTGACCTATATGTGAGGACAACAGACAAATCCCTAGCAAGATTTATATTTCAAGGAAGGATAGCTAGATCTTTCTAGATCACCCTATGAGATAAAATATCCACATGGTCCACATAATCCACAAGCAACTCACTTCTATGGAGGGTCAAAATAGACATAACCTCTTCTAGAGAGTTTAATGAACATAATGGAGGGAATATATTCTAGGAATCTTTCCAAAAAGCCACATTAAAAACATTGTGGATCTTTAAGGACAAAAAATTTGTGACTTCTCTAGATGAACTCATAAAATTCAATGTAGGGTAACCTGATGGAGGTTTAGAAATGGTCAAAATTCTATTAGGATTAGAAGAATATAGGTATTTTTCTTCCATAATCTAACACCATAGAGAATGAGGATTATAATAAATATTCCAAACTATCTTCCCACCAAATGCTTTGTTTCTAATTGATAAATTATGTAACCCTGGACCCCCTAAAAATGTATTCATGGAAAGTTTATGTTGGAGAGTTTCCAGCAAGTCAATATTGGCTATATGTTTGTCATTGATGAAAATATATGGTAAGCAGTGTGAGTTGAAGTTATATGTAGAGAGGCTTGACCATATGTTGTATAGAAATGTTATCAGCGTGATATCATAGACGCAAATGTTGATTTTGAGTGCAAACAGTTGTGGAGTTATTTGTAACAATAGTGTTGCAAGATGAATTTTGTATGTAATTCACAATATGGTGACTAATGAAACTTGCACATTTATTGTTATATTGTAGACATATTAATGATGCTATGTTCATAGAAGTAGAGTTAGTCATGTAGTTGAAGTTGAGTTTTGATATTTTTATTTGCTAGTTATAGTTTTGGGAGGTTACTTGTTGAGAGTCAACTGTATTTATATTGTTTTTTTATTTGAACCTATCATTATGGTATGCATGGTTAGTTTCATGTTTGGTATGAGCTAAGGTTATTTGGTTAAGAGCCCATAACATATTTCAGCTTGAGAAGTAAGTTTTAGTTAATTTGGTGGAGTCAACAGGGAGAAGTGACATGTCTAATCATATTAGGTTGGGTGGTCCTATTTGTGTTGCATGCTTAGTATAGCCAATGGAGATGTTATTGGAGAGTTTCATTGTTTCATTAATGTAATTTCAAGAAGGTCCCAACAAGCTGAATTGATTATATCTTTTGGAGAAGGCTCCTTATAGCTAGTTAGATGTGATTGCTAAGTGTAGAGAATTATGGAAGAAGAAAATTAAGGTGTGAAGTATTGGGACAGTATAGCTATATCAATCATCAATCAAAGATCTATGTGAAAAATTAGAGAGTGTATGCTATTCATTGGAACTAATCAAGATAGTATGTCTAATTTGTAGTTCACCAAGATCCAGATATAGTGTGTATCTATTGTTCATAAGGTTGCAACCTTCACCATTTGAGCAGTGTTCTCCCAGATAATGTGTCCTCACCTTTAATAGAATTATTTAAAAAAGACTCTTAATAGGGTCTGACCTTTAACCAAATCATTGTACTTCATGCATTTTAAAGATCAACTCTTAAAAATGTTGTAAGATCTCCTTATAGGGATCATTATAATCTAGTGTAGTTTATAGTGGGTGCTAATTTCCACTAGGGTTTTACTTATTTTGGGTTTCCCCGTAAACAAAACTCTCATGTTGTGTTAAGTGTTATCTTCTTGTGTATATGCTTAATGTTCTCCTGTACTAATTTTGATAAAGAATTGGATGTTGTAGATAACACATCCCCCCCCCTTCAATTATCTCTTGGGACTATTCCTAACAATTAGTATTAGAGCCAAGTGCCTCTGAGAGAAATTTTAATAGCTTGAGGTTGGTTAGATGGCATTCTTTAGAAAATAAAGTCCTAAGTTTGATGGAGAGAATTATCTAGACAAGAAGAAAAAAATGATAACAGATTTGCAGTGTCTTGGTTTTGAGATTTTTGAAGTAGCTACTCAAGAAGTTCAAGTTCCCTCTCTAAAATATCTTTCCAAAGAAGATGTAACTATTAAACAAAAATAATTTTTCACTCAAAATGCAATAGCCAAAGAATCCCTTATCAGTGCCTTATTTGACAGTGAGTTTTCAGAGATCAATAAAGTAGATAGTGCCTACAAAATATGGAAGTATCTAGAAGACATGTTTGTGTTAGGAATGGGAACACTGAGAGGGGGGGGGCGGGGGTTTGAATCAGTGTTCACTATATTTTATCTTTTTACTTTATTCATAAACTAAACTTGAATACTTAAATAATGAAATGAGCATCAACATAAACATGAAACATGAAATCAACACATAACACCAATATTGTTATGGGGAAACCCAAATAGGTAAAAACCCCAGTGGGAATTGACATCCACTAATATTCTGTACTAGTGTTTTGTGATCCTTATTAGAATATCCTTAACCCTGTTAGGAGTTTCTAAACAATGTGTTTAGTACAGTGACCTTGTCAAGGGTCAGACCTTTTAGGAGTCTTTTAAAATAAACTCTATTAAGGGTGTGGATGTACTATCCTAGGGCTCATTGCTCAAGTGGTGAAGGCTGCAACCTTCTAATCTCAGATACACACTATATCTGTTGGATGAATTGTCACTATGACACTAGTTGTCTAATTAGTTCCTTTGATGCGCTGATGATTTGACCTCTTGTAAAGCTCTAATACAACTTATCAACTCTTCACACACTTTTGATCTTCTTATTTCAACTCTCTATAAACCATCATACTGATTGCAATGGGTACATCTAATATTTATATGTGCATACAAAACAAATAACTAGGTCGGCCCTTTAACCGATTATATACAATGCTTCCAATTGAATTGGATCAAACGTGTTTAAAAAAAAACATAATTACATGTTCAAAACCTAGTTACAATAGGTGCATAGCCTTTACAACATGATAATATAACCACAAACCAAAATACCAACAGTCGGTTGCTTTCTTTGTTCTTCTCTGACATTCACTATCTATGCAACTTGAACTCTCTGTATCTTCCTCATACTAAATCTACTAATCATGTGCTCTTATAATTAGCATGAATATGATGCTACCAACTTAACTTCTAGGGCACATACCATAATTTGGTTTTCTGCATGTGCGTTGATGCTTTGATCTTTAGGTACTCTGTATACTATCCAGTCTTCAACACTTAGCTAATTTCTAATCTTCTCATCAAGTGCAATGACTCCAAAATACTATATGACTTTGTTGCCATAATGAAAACACTATATTAATTCATATACACTAGTGTTTTCAACTTACCAACAATATCCCCTTTGTCATTGATGGCAACAAAGGAATATAGCAAAGTTGCTAACTATCCGTTAATACAAAAAACTTATATCTTATATCTCCCTTATACATATCTATAACCCATATTCTATAAATAATCCCCCTTTGAAATTAATGAAAAAGGTGCTTCAAAACTATATCTAAAAATACTTACTATGAGAGAACATTCAGATGTGCTATCTGTACGTTTTGGATCTCTTTCTTCCAAAATGTAATTAGTGAATTAACAATTTGGAGATGGGCACATAGTGCATACTATAGCTTCTCCATCTTCTCCAAATATATGCTAGGCCTATGATCATATGTCACCAAGGTGGCATCAATCTCCTTGATATTCTAATTAAGTATATCTAGTGAGGGCACAAGAGCATTTCTAAGCTGAGTTTGCCTAGCCCTTATTTTTGACATCTCCTTTTCTACCTTCTCAATCTTGTCAATTTGACCTCGATATACATTATTTCATATATTTACATCAGTGGATGGGTCTTTCACTAATTTATTTACTTTCTTTATCATAGCTTCTACCTCTTGAATCTTCTTGAAATGGTCATCAGTTAACTTGTCCTGATCCATATAGTTAGCAATGATTTTTCTTCCTTTTTTTGCAAACTCCTTCCAAGATGCTTGTCGAATCTTTAGTGAGCTCAAGTTAAGTGTAAAGTTACTGACCAACTTACTTATCCTTTTTTTTTTGTACTTCCCTTCTACAACTTGAGATGTAGATGCTTCCAAGCTAGCAAAGTTAGTTTTAAAGGCTTTGAGGCTGTTGCTAACATCATCAACTATAGTGAACTTGGACACTTTCTTATCTAAAGACAACAAGTTGTTCAATATGTTCACTGACTCAACAAAGAGGGGATTCCTTATTACATGTTTCTCCTTGGCCTTCTCCATAGTTAATACAGTGAACTTGATCAGGTCTTCTTCTCCCCATGAGTCCAAACTAGTGGTGTTAGGTGTCAAGCTTGACACCAATGATGCTGAGGGAGTGATAGGAGTGTTATCCATCACTTCTAGTTTTACTTTGATTAGTATTTCAACATATGTCTTATCTGTTGTTTCATTTCCTTTTTCCTCTTCTTTTTCTTTCTCCTCTTCCATCTTTTCTTCTTCTTCTTCTTCTTCTTCTTTCTTATCTGATATGTCCTCAATTAATACTTCCTCTTTGTGTAACTTAGGTGAATTGCCACCGCATAAAATTTCAGCTTCTTGTGTACTCACAAAAGCTTCTTCAAACTTGTCTAGGTCTTTATTTGTTGCTGCCATGGCTATCTCTACATTATCAATGATAATGTTTGCATCCTTTATTGACTCTATCATGGGCACAAACTTATCTACCTCTGTATGTGATTCAACTATAGGTGTTGAGTCCTAGGGATCTATCATAGGTACATTAGTTGGCTCTGCCACCTTGAATTCCTCTGTGGGCACTTGAGCTATAGGTGCAGTAGATGGGAACATGTGCATGTTCATGAAGACCTCAAAGGTTTTCTTTATTTCCTTTACAACCAATTCATAATTATTTTCCATTATATGTAAAGTCCTTGACTTGGTTCTAAGATGTGTCTTTACTAGATCTAACAATAACTTTTTTTCTTCTAGCATGCATAGTGGAAGGATTTCATCTAAGGTAATTTCCCTTATCCTAACTGACACTTCACCTATCCAAAATAGGTCATCATGGATCCTGATGAGTAGGATCTTGATCCATTATGACATGTAGAACTCATATGTCATAGCATATTCCACTATAGGATGATTATTCCACTGCACATACTCATCCATGAAGGTTTTATCATGTTTCATCATTGTTTGCATGTATGCTCTTATTTTGTCCAAACCTAATGGTTCCTTTTTGCAATATATGTATGCCCTAATGTCTTCCACATGCATAACACCCATAGGAGTGTGGGAGAATGCACCTTCTAGGTCATCTAGTGTGGATTTAAATAGATGCCTCTTAGACACATATAACTTCTTTTCTGCCACATCAAACACAATGGGAGTGGTCATTACTATTGAAAAATTGTCTATACTAATGTATCTGACTTAATATAGTGTTTTCATTATGGAAACAAAGTCCTATAGTAGTTTCAAGTCAGCGCACTTGATGAGAAGATCAAAAATCGGTTGTGTTGAAGACTGGATAGTCTACAGAGTTCCTATAGCTTAGAGCATCATCGCATGTGCATACAAAAGAATTATGGCATGCACCCTATAAGTTAAGTTGGTTGAACTATATTCATGCTTATTCTATAAGCACATGATCAGATATGCAAGTATGAGAAAGATACAAGTAGTTGAAGTTATTGTGTGCTAGTGAAGAATAGAGTAAGATGTCAATTGTTATAATATTGAGTTGCGACTATATTATAATGATTTAAAGGCTATGTGCCTATTGTAATTATGTTTTCAACATGTATATATTTTTCATTGTAAACATGCTTTAGCCAATTCATTTGGAAGCATTGTATATAATAGGTTTCCTAGTTGTTTATTTTGTATGCTCATATAAATATAAGATGCACCCATTGTAATTAGTATGGGTGTGGATATAGAGTTGTAATAAGAAGAGTAGAAGTGTGTGAAGATGTATTAGAGCTTTGCAAGAGGCCAAAGCATCAGTGCATCAAAGAAACTGATTTGACAAGTAGTGTCACTGTGGTAGTTCATCTAGCAGATGTAATGTGTATCTAAGATCAGAAGGTTGTAGCCTTCACCACTTGAGCAGTGAGCTCTAGGAAAGTGTGTCCAGTCCCCTAAAAGGGACTATCTTAAAAGAATCCTAACAGGGTCTAACCCTTAATAAGGTCTACAGTACTTAATGCATTGTAAAGAAACTCCTAACAAGGTTAAGGATCCTCTAACAAGGATCACAAAACACTAGTACAAAATATTAGTGGGTGTCAATAAACACCAGGGCTTTTACCTATTTGGGTTTCCCCATAACCATATTGGTGTCATGTGTTGATTTCATGTTTCATGTTTATGTGGATGTTTATTTTAGTACTTAAGCATTTAAGTTCAGTTTAAAGATTAAAGTTAAAAGATAAAATATAGTGAACACTGATTCACTGCCCCCCCCCCACTCTCAGTGTTCCCATTCCTAACAATTGGTATTGGAGCTATGGTCCTTAGGAAATAAGTTTAACCACTTGAGGAGATCATGGAAAAAACATAAATGAAACATCTAAAAAGAAATCTTGAAGGTTCTCTTGAAGACCTGGCCAAATTAGAAAGAGAAATTGAAGAACTAAAAGAAAAAGTCAATGATGCTCAATTAGTTATCAAAAAGCTATGAAGGGATCTTAAAGAAAGTTCCACCAATGAATTAGGGATAATGGTCAAGAATTTGAATGAAGAAAATGAATCCTTAAAAGATCAACTTGAAGAATTTGATGATAAACTAATGAATAATTAGGAAGTCTATAATGAAAAAGTCAAAGATAACCTTCAACTCAATGAGGAATTAAGGCAAGAAAACATGGAAATGTTGGAGCTAAGGAATAGAAAAGAAAGCTTGGAGTCTGAATGAAAAGAAGAAAAGAATCACATTGACAAATTACACACAAGTTCTGATCTGATAGAGTCTTAGTTATATGCAAGAAGAGCTAAAGGAGATACTAGCTGCATCAAATACAATGAAGCATATAACCAAATTGACAACATGCGAGCAAGAAAGAATGCTCTAGAAGACTATGATAATACTAAGAAGACTAAAGATCAAACCAAAGATAATAGTGAACCACCTAAGAATGAGTGCAAGCTAGTAGACAACACTTGTTTTCCATGTAACAAGAATGGACACATAGCAAGGAACTATACAAAGGTAAGACCTTTTAATGGTTACTGTTATTCATGCAATAAATTTAGTCATAGAGATATGAATTGTAAGACTAGTAAAAGGAATAGGATTCAACATGATCATAGAAATCAGAATCAAACAAATATAAGAAGTTCTTAGAATGTTACATGTTAGATATGTAACTATAATGGTCACTTAGCTAGGCAATGTAAAATGGTGACTCATGTCAATGCACCAAGGAATATAAGGCCTCCAGTCATTTGTCACTCTTGTAACAAGGCTAGACATATCTCAAATTTTTTTAAATCAAGGATGTAAGGTCAGGAAAGCCCTAAGAAGACCAAAGAACTAGTATTGGACCCTGAAGGAGAAGTTAAGTTTGTAAAAGTCTCAAATGATGTGAGCTTGATATGGTCAGAAGGAAAGAAGTACAAAGTTGATTAGTATGTATTGGATGCATCCGTAGTGGACACACCATCTACATCTGGATGAATGGCCCTTAGGGTCATAGGGGGAGCTAATTTAGTTCTAGACCCTTGCATGGATGGTATACTCACTATCTGAGTATGCACCTTTGAACTTAAGATTTTGGAGAATAAAGGAACTTTTGTGCAGGAGCGCACATACTGATTGTTCACAGAACAAAAGTTGCAATTTTTTTAAGTGACAACCTAGTTTACACAGCAAGCATTAATGGCATAATTCTCACTTTAAGTACACAAAAATCTTTTTAATTACTCATTGCATTCAAATTCAGAGTGATTGGAGAGTAGAAAGAGATTTAGAAGTTATTGTGAAGATTGATCTACCAGTGATTAGCAGTACATTTGATTAGTTGTAGAAACCCTAGTTCATCATGCTGATTCAAAAATCTTTAGATTATCTTAGAGAACATTTGGAAAGTGATAAAATAAGTAAGTGATGGCCACTCTCATATTATTTGATGTTACAAAAAAAAAAGAAAAAAAAAGAAGTGTTTAAGAAGCATCCATTTAAGTCTAATCTAGATGACTTACAAGGAGCATTCTAATGCATGCCTATGGGTGTTATGCATGTCGAAGATAGTAGGACATACATTTACTGTAAGAAGGAACCAGTAGGATTGGACAAATTAAGGGCGCACATGGAAACCATACTAAAACTAGACAAAACCTTCTTGGATGAATATTTAAAGTGGACTGATCACCCTATAGTGGAGTATGCTACAACATATGAGTTCTATGAGATAGAATGGATTAAAATACTTTTGAGTAGAATTCATGATGACCTATTTTTGATAGGTTATGTGCCATTAAGAACCACTAATGACCTAATATATGAGATCATAGGCCTATCTAAGACTGGCACCTTCCTTCCTATGGGCAAGGATGTCAGAAAAATTGTTGAGAAAACATGTAAGTCAAGGAGTGATAGGCACGGGATGACAATTGAGCCTATTGAGCAAGCTCACATCAAATTGATGTCCATGATACTTGGATATAGGTTTCAACACACCAGTAGAGTGAATAGTGTGTCTGCGGCCACAATTCTAGTAGCCATTAGTATTTTGAAGGAAGATGGAGAGTTCAATCTGTGTGAGATCTTGTGCGCATATTTAATTGATAACATCAAGGCAATCAAGCACAATAAGACCAAGATATTTAGGTTTGGGTCTTTAATCATTTACATGTACCTTCATATAGTTGAGAAAGTATCAAATTTGTATTTGGATAAGTCCATTCCAACCATGCCACATATATCTTACAAGGAATCCACTAAACTTACATTGAGAGATTACATAACATTGGAGTTGAAGACCTTTAAGGCCAAGATGCAAATGAGGTACAAAATTGTAGAAAACATTGTTGAGAAATACAAGGATACTATATGTTTTATGGTTGAAATAGACACAACATGTATGGAGGTAGTTGTACCTAGAACAAAGTGGATTCATCCACTTGGGTATGAAGTAGAGGAACAAGTTTTAGAAGCACATGCTCAAGTATTTCTCTCAACCCCTACTAAGCCTAGGTGGGGAACTTATGAGGAAAAGATAAGAGAGATAGATGCTAAACTTAATAGCACCACAACAAAAAGAAAGGTTGCTAAAGTCACCTCAGAGATCTTGAGAATACATGGAGTGTCTCAAGAAGATCTAGACAAAGAAAAAGAACAAAGGATTTCTTTGGAATTAAAGAGCGTAGATTCATCAAGGGCAGAATCACATGATGCCAAGTTGAAGAAGGTAAAGATAGAGAAATTTGATGAACAGAAGGATAAAACTAATGATACTCCTTTCGCACCCAACGAAACCATTGACCCTACTACTCCTCTAGAGTATAAGACAATAGCAAAGAGGAAGAAAGAGGGTGGCACCAGTCATCCATCCTTGCGACCAACAAGAAGAAAAAATAACACTCAAACTCCTCCTAAGGTAGATTTCAGACCTAGTTTAAAAGTGCTAAGTGCAAGAATAATTGATGAAGGAAGAATTGATTAGGTAGGGAAGTTATATGATAAATTTAATGAAATTGACATGTCAGAGATTCATAGCATGATTATAAAGCATATGATCAAGTTCAAAAGGATGGTCTTGGAACTAAAAAAAATAATCCATGACAATGTGTGGGAAATCCTAGAATTCCAAAAGAGACAGGCTATTGAAGATGATCTACGGATAAGGGATAAGATCTTAGATGAAACCCCTCCAGTATGTGAGCTAGAAGAGAAGAAGACTATTAGATCTAGTGAAGCCTCACCATAGGACCAAGACAAGAACATTGAATATAATGGATAATAACTATGAATTAGTTTCCAAAGAAATAGAGAAATCCTTTGAGAAGGTCTTTATAAATAGACACATGTATCCACCTATTGCGCCCAAAGCACAAGTATCCATAAAGGAAGTCAAGATGGAAAAGCTCACTAATGCATCAATAATAGGTCCTCAGGATTCAATGCCTATAGTGGAAACACAATCAAAGGTAGATAAGTCTGCACCCATGACAGAGTCACTCAAGGATAGCACCATTATCATTAATAATGTAGAGATAGCCATGGCATCCATTGACACTAAGTTGGATAAGTTTGAAGAAGCTTTTGTGAGCACACAAGAACTAAAATTTTATGCAGCAACACACATCCACCTCATCAAGAAGAAGTATTGATTGAAAATATAATAGATGAGAAAGAAGAAGAAAAGATGGAAGAAAAGAAAGAACAAGAAAAAGAAAAAATAGAAAAAGAAGAAGAAAAGAAAGGAACATAAAAAGAAGAGAGTAATGAACCATCATTTGAACTAGTCAAGGTAAAACAAGAAGTGATGGATAACACTCCCATCACTCCCTCATCAACATTGTTGTCAAGTTTGACACCTCACATATCTAGCTTGGACTCATGCAGAGAAGAACATCTTATAAAATCCAGTGTCCTAGCCACAGAAAAGGCCAAAGAAAAACAAGTGATGAGGAATCCCCACTTGGTAGAATCAGTAAACATTCTAAAATTTTTTTTACCAGAGGACAAGGAAGTGTCAAAAATACACTTTGTTGATGATGTGAGTACAGTCATCTCACATTTCAGAACTAATTTCTCAAGCCTTGAAGAATCTACATTCCTAGCTATAGAAGAAAAATAACTAGAGAAGAGGTTGAGTGAATTAATGAGTAACTTTGCACTTGACATAACCTCATACAAGACTGGTCAAACATCCTTAAAAGATTTTATAGATCAAGGAAGAAGAATCATTGCAGAATGCATGGATTAGGATATGCTCACTGATTCCCAATTCAAGAAAATAAAAGAGGTAGAAGCTATGGTTGAGTAATTCAAGAGTTTAGTAAAAGAAGCATCCATAGATGTAAACATGTTTAATAATGTATACCAAGGGAAAATAGATAAGATTGAAAAGGAAAAAAAAGAAATGTCAAAGATCAGGGCAAGGAAAACACAACTTAGGAATTCTCTTGCACCCTCATTAGATATACTCAATCAGAACATTAAGGACATAGATGCCACAATGGTAACATATGGTCATGGTCCTAGCACTACCTTGGAGAAGATAGAGAAGCTAAAGTATGCACTATGTGCTCATCTCCAAATAGTAAACTCTTTGATCACATTTTGGAAGAAGGAGATCCAAAACCTAAAGATAGCATATCTGGATATTTTCCCTTAGTATGTGTAGATATATTATTTGAATAGAACTTTTTTATTAATATCAAAGGGGGAGTTGTGTATAGAATATGGATCATAATATGTATAGGGAGATATAAGTGTATGTATAGAAGATAAAAAGTTTTTTGTATTAAGGATAGTTAGTAACTTTTCCATATTCCTTTGTTGCCATGAATGAAAAAGGGAGAGATTGTTGGAAAGTTGGCTATACTGATGTATATGAATTAATATAGTTTTTTCATTATGGAAAAAAAAGCATATAGTAGTTTGGAGTCAGCGCACTTGATGAAAAGATCCAAAATTGATTAAGTGTTGAAGACTGGACAATGTACAAAGTTCCTATAGATCAGAGCATCAGTGCATGTGTGTATGGAAGAATTATGGTGTGCACCCTGGAAGTTAATTTTTTTGGACTATATTTATGCTTAGTCTATAAGTGCATGATCAGATATGCAAGTATGAGAAAGATACAAGCAGTTGAAGTTGCACAACTAGTGTGTGCCAATGAAGAATAGAGTAAGAAGCTGACTGTTATCATTTTGAGTTGCAACTATATTCTAATAATGTAAAGGCTATGTGCCTATTTTAATTAGGTTTCTGACATGTATATATGTTTTATTGTAAAAATTATCGAGCCAATTCATTTGGAAACATTGTATGTAATAGGTTTAAGGGTCAACCTAGTTGTTTATTTTGTATGCGCATATAAATATAAGATGCACCCATTGTAATTAGTATGGGTGTGGATATAGAGTTGTAATAAGAAGAGAAGAAGTGTACAAAAATGTATTAGAGATTTTTCAAGAGGTCAAAGCATCAGCGCATCAAAGGAACTAATCTAACAAGAAGTGTCACTATGACAGTTCATCCAGCAGATATAGTGTCTATGTGAGATTAGAAGGTTGTAGCCTTCACCACTTGAGAAGTGAGCTCTAGGATAGTGCATCCACTCCACTAATAGGGACTATCATAAAAGAATCCCAATAGGTTCTAACCCTTAACAAGGTCTACTATACTTAATGCATTATAAAGAAACTCTTAATAGGGTTAAGGATCTTCTAACAAGGATCAAAAAACACTAGTACATAATATTAGTGGGTGTCAATTCCCATCGGGGTTTTTACCTATTTGGGTTTCTCTGTAAAAATATTGGTGTTGTTAGAAATTTTGCTAAGTTGGTTACATAGATGTTGTCATTGTGGCAACATATGATCTACATTAAGATCGCATAGGTTAGAGATCTAGTATGTCAGAGCACAATATGAAATTGTCTAAGTATGAGACAGTGTGTTTTTACCAGTGAACTTGAAGATAGTTTTTGTTTGTGATGTTGACTGAAGTAAGTTCAGCGCTTGTGCACTTGAACATAGACTCTATGGTGACTATTGAAGACTCATCTTAGAGTGCAAATTAGTACAGCTTGTACAAAAGAAGTTATGACAATTTTTCTAGAGACAATGTTAAGTTGACAAGACAAAATATGAAGACATAATTGGTAAAGAGTTAAGGGATTATTTTTTTTATCAAAATAATGACTTAACATTATAAAGGGATGACATCCTAGATGTTAACCCTTGGATAAAGTTATTTTTTAATATGATAGCTGATTGGAAAGTTATTAATCTTAATAATTTCTATAAATGTAATTGTAAATTATAAGAAGGGTATATGATGAAGGAACAAATGTATGTAATAGTGATAGTGAAAGAGAAGAGAAAATATATTGATGAAAGAAGTATAAGGTTATGTACCTTGACCTACTTTTTTAATTAGTAAATATTGTACATTAGTTGTTTGGGTAGTGGGCTCATCTACTAATCACTTTTTGTACTGCCAACTCCTAACAGGGTTGAGGCTTCTAACAAGGCCTATAGTCCCTTAATTAGGATTGAGACACTATATGAATGTAATAGAATCTTAACAGGGTCAACATCCTTGACAAGATACTTTTGATTAGTGGATCTTTGACAATACCATCCCCACTGGGGTTTTCCCTTGGCCAAGGTTTTCTTGAGAACAAATAATTTGTTCTGAGTTCTTTAGTTTTATTGCTATGCATGTTTTTTAGCTTCTTATGTTATGCATGTGTAAAGATAATTTGTTATATCGATAATTGGGAAAAAGATAAATTTTGTAGAATACTGATTCACACCCCGCTCTTAGTATTCCCTATTTCTAAAAATTAGTATAAGAGCTTAGTTACTTGGAAAAGAATCATTCAACGAAAGCCTAGCAGCTTGAGTAAGATCTCTATGGATATGGATCAACTATAGAAGAATCTTGAAGAAGTTCTTGAACAAATTGATATTCTTACTAATGAAAGATATATTCTGAAAAGAAAATATGATGATGCAAAGAACCTCATTGAGAAACTAAAAAACAAGTTGGAAGATCTGAAATCTAAAAAGGAATCCAAATTTTTCATTGAAGATTGTGATGACAATTTAGAAAAAGAAAATGAGATCCTTATGCATGAACTGAAGATAGAAAATCTGAAGCTTAGCTTAAAATATGGAAATGGAAAGAATGAAGCAAATCTAAAATCCGAGAATGAAAATCTAAAGACTGAAAATGAAGGACTAAAATCTAAACTTGATAAAGTAACATCTGAATTTGAGAAAGTCAATTTGCAGTATGCTAAACTTGAGAAATACAATATAATTGTGAAAGGTGAACTGACTCAATCTAAGCAACAACTAGAAAGACTATATTCAACTCGTGAGAAGATTGATGAACAAATAGCTTATCAAAAACCATTCTATGATAAGACTAGTCTTGGATTAAACACTTATAAAGAAAATGAAGAAAGCAAGGAAATAGATTTGAAAATATTTGAAAGCATAGATGAGAATAATTCTGATGAGATTAACAAATCTAAAGATACACCTAAGGAAAAAGAATCACCTAAGCAAGAGGAATCACCCAAAGGTATGAAAAGAGAATTAAAAGGTAGATTTTTTTCTTGTAATACTATTGGTCATATGAAGAGAGATTGCACAGGTAAGGAATTCAAACCTCTTAATGGTTATTTTTATAATTGTCACGGTTTTGGACATAGAGCTATTGAATGTAGGAAACCTAAATTTATTGAGAATAATAATAGTAGTAGAATGTTTAGGAATACTAAAATTGTAGATAAGAAACCTACTGAAGATATGAATAGAAGAAATGGAGTAATATGTTATAGATGCAACAAGGTTGGAGACATTGCTAGAAATTGTAGATCACAGATCAATCAGCCTGGACCAAGATATGGGAAAAATGGAATAGTTTGTTAGATATGAAATAAGATTGGACATGCACCAAGGTTTTGCACAATGAAGGTTTTGCACAATGAACAATAGATTTTTTCATATGAATCCTAACTCTAGAAGTCATACAAGAATAAATGAAGATGAAAGTAACAGTCAAAAAGGTGATGTAGTAATTCAGATAAAGTGAAGTTTATCAAAAGCATAGATCAAGGAGACATATCCAACATTGAAGGTAATCAGGAAGGTGAAGTATTAAAAGGTAAGAATGAATCTTTACCTGACCCATCTCAAAGTACTTAATTTATGAAAATTGTAGTAGAGTAGGAACTTAGATTAGTGTAGAAGTAGATATTGTTAGAAATAGGGAATACTGAGAGGGGGGGTGAATCAATATTCTAAAATCTCTTACTTTTTCCCAATTATGCATATAATAGATTATCTTTATACATGCATAACATAAGAAGATAAAAAACATGCATAGCAATAAAACTAAAGAACTCATAACATATTATTTGTTCTTGAGGAAACCCTCACCAAGGGAAAACCCTGGTGGGGATGGTACCCAAAGAGATCCACTATTCAAAAGTATCTTGGTAAGGATGTTGACCCTTTTAGGAGTCTATTACAAGCATATAGTTTATCAGTCCTGATTAAGGGACTATAGGTCTTGTTAGAAGCCTCAACCCTATTAGGAGTTGGTAGTACAAAATGTGATTACCAGATGAGCCCACTGCCCAAACAAGTAATGTACAATATACACTGATTAAAAAATAAGGTTAAGGTACATAACCTTATACTACTTGCATTAATATCTCTTTGCTACTCTTTCACTATCACTATTACATATGCATCATATATTTCACGTCATATCACTACTTCATTACATTTCATTACTTCACTATACATCTCTCACATATATTCTCACAATTAAAATTACATTTATACAAATAACTTTATCCAAGATTTAACATCTAGGATTTCATACCTTTATATTGTTAAGTCATTATTTTGATAAACAAAATAATCCCTTAACTCTTTACTAATTCTATCTTCATATTATGTCCTGTTGGCTTGACACTGTCTTCGGTAAAACTGTCATAACTTCTTCTGTACATGCCGTATTAACTTGCACTCTGAGATAGGTGATCAATAGTCATCATAAAGTCTATGTTCAATTGTGCAAGCACTAAACTTACTCCAATCAACATCGTAAACAAAAATTATGTCCAGGTTCACTGGTAAAAATATTGTCTCACACTTAGACAAATTTGCAATGCGCTCTGTCATACTTGCTCTCTAATCCATGTGATCTTCATGTGGATCATATGTTTCCATAATGAAAACATCTATGTAATCAACTCAGCCAAATTGCCAACAATCTCCCCCTTTGTCATTGGTGGTAGCATATGAGAAAATTGGCAAAGTGTACAATTTCAAAATCTCAAAAGTGTGGCCATAGTATAAAATATATACTATCCTTATAACTCCTTAAAAATATATTATCTCTAATATAGTACTCCCCCTAAGAGTATCAATCCTTCTCATATACTATCAATTTTCTACTATATATTTCTCCCCCTTTGACAACAATGACAAAATAAAGGTAAGGAGGGTTACAAAACTGTATCACAAAAAGGTTATACCTCAATTCAATTATTGCAAAGCTGGTAGGCTTGCAACACAATCTACAAAATCAATCTTCAAAGCTTCTAACTCCTTCACCCATGATTTCTTAATGGCATTTTCCACATTGAGTAGTGCGCTTAGTCCATAAGATGCTATCTCACATGCTTGGAGGTTCTCAAAGTTAAACTTCTGAAAAGATGTCTTAGTTGAAAGACATTCTTCCAACTTCTCTTCAATAGTGCTTAGCTTCATAGAAGTGTGCTCTCTCAAAAGAGTGAATCTTTTCATTTTTATGTCTCTCTCATCTTGCACAACCCTGATTTCATCATATATAGCTTCTGAATTTTCTTCTCAACATCAAATACCTTCACATTAGGGCTAGAAAGAAGGTTAGTTTCATTTAGAATTTCTGCTTCCTTTAACTTCATCTTTTGATTTTCTTCTATTGTCAAGGTCTCTAATTTTGTATACTATAATTAAAAATATTTTCCTATTTCCAAATTCTTCCTCAAGTCCTTAATATTGATATCAAGATTTTTGATATCATTCTTGATATTTTAGCTGATGTTCAAAAGCATTCTGGCCTCATAGGCTACTTCTGATTTCACTTTTGCAATATTAGATAAGTTTGCGAATTCATTGTCAAAAGTTCTCATGATGCAGGAGCATCCTGGGTGTAAGAGCAATCTTGCATCACCCAAAAAAAAATATTTCTATTTTTATATTCAATAAGGGCTATTTTGTGCAGAGCTGCTATTTATGAAAAGTTACTATTTTTGGTAATTTTTTGTATGTGCTCAGAATGATCTGATTTCTTTCTTGGAGGTTCATTTTGGTTATATAAGTCTGCCAGTAAAGTTTCATTGCTAGATCAAGTGTATATTGGAAGATATTGAAGATTTTTAGTATTGGCAGCAGGGTACAGAAAATTTGAACTTAGTTTTGAAGGCTTTAAAGGCCCCAAATGAGGTCAAAAATTTCGGTGATGAGCACTTGTGCTAGTCAAGCCTGTAGAGCACTTCGTGGTATTTTTGAAATGGGGTTATAATAGCCGATCGGGTCAACTGGTGATGACTTATGGTCTTCGGAAGTTGGGCCACCTGAAATGGTGAAAAATAATTTTTTTCAAAATTTCTGTTTGGGTTTCAAAGGTTATCTTGAGCTGACTATGATGTAATAAAATGTAAAATAAAATAATTCTAAGTTTGGTCGGCCTTATTGGCTAAAATTCTGGAACCTTCCCAGGTGGTGGAAAATTGCCTATATAAGGAAGGCTGTATTATTGTGTTAGGCAATTGAGAATAGTTCTAGGTAGTAGATCTGGGTAATAGTTCGAGGCTTTGTCCTACAGAATATTGTAAGGGAATGCCCATGTGGCTTTGCATATTGTAATTCTGAAAGTTTGTAATTCCACATTTGTGGAGATAATAAGAAGCCAATTTTCTGTTCTTGCATATTGTTATTGTTTCTCTATTTCTGTTATGTGTTTGTGGTATTAAGGGGAGCACCCTTCACCAAGTGGTATTAGAGCAGGAGTTCCTGAGTGTGTAAATAGATCACCGACTATGAGCCAGTTTGCACCAGGACCGTGGTTAGGGTTTCAGTGCGCATCACAAAAATACCTCCACGAAGGGAACGTGGTGGAAGAGCTGGTGTTGTAACACCTGAGGTTAGGGCACTGCAGAGACAAGTGTGAGTATTGCAAGAAGAGATTTGTAGAGGAATAAATCTTAATGTCAAAGATGAAAGTGAGGATGAAGTTGAAGAAGAATATCAAGAAGGAGAAGTTGAAATTGTGAACCACGAGGAAGAAAGACTTTTTTGGGCCATTTCTAAGATTGGGAAAAGACCTAAGATTGAGGTTCCTACATTTTCTAAAAATCTTAACCCAAAAGAATTGATCGACTGGATCAATGAATGTGAGGAATATTTTGAGTATGAAGATGTTGAGGATCTTGATAGGGTTAAATTTGTGAAGGCCAAACTGAAAGGTCATGCGAAGATATGGTGGCAAGAGATTTAGTTAGAGTGAAATAGAAGGGGAAAGGAGAAAATCATGAGATGGGATCGAATGGTGGATAAATTGAAGTGACAATTCATTCCTATTGATTATGAGCTTGACCTACTAAAAAAAATGCAGAGTTTGAAGCAAGCAAGAAGATTTGTTCAGGAGTATACAGAGGATTTCTATCAACTTCTCATCAGAACAGGCCATGCAGAAGCTGATAAGGAGAAAGTTGCCCAATACCTTAATGGGTTCAAGCCAAACATTCAGGAGGAGCTGAATCTGGTTCGAATGAATAGTATTGAAGAGGCATACCACTTTGCCCTAAAAGTAGAGGAAAAGTTGAACAAGAAGTTTGAGAGTAGACAAAATGGAAGAGGTCATGGTGGATGATCTAGTAGCCGAAATGAAGATCCGAAAAAGAAGGATGAGGCCAGTAGTAGTCAGAATCAGTGAGGAGATAATTCCAATCGCTTCCAGGATCAGAATAATAGAGATTAGAGAGGAAGAGAAAGAGGACAAAGATTTGGAAGAGGTGGCTTCCGTGGAACATGTTTTCACTATGGAGAAGAAGGTCATAGGGCATTTGAATGTCCTTAGCGCCAAGGCAGAATAGATAGGAGAAATGAAGGCTAGGCTAGAGTTGCACATGTAGATGAAGATGCCAGATCATCAAATTCTGAAGATGCTGAAAGAGGAGAAACATTGATTAATAGAAGAGTTATGTTGAGTGGTGAGAATGAACCTAAGCAAAGGAGGAGCCTGTTTCACACCAAGTGCAAGTGTGAAGGTAAATGTTGTGATGTGATTATTGATAGTGGAAGCACTGACAATTTGGTGTTAGAAGAGATGGTGACAAAGTTGAAGCTCAAGAGATAGAAACACCCACATCCATATCAGATTGCCTAGGTACAGGATGACCATAAGGTCATGGTCAATGAACAATGCCTGGTAAAGTTCAAGATTGGTGGATACCAAGATAAGGTATTGTGTGATATCATATCTATGGATGCATGTCATATGTTGTTGGGTAGACCATGGCAGTTTGACAGATGTGTTGTACATGATGGTCATGTGAATACCTATTCCCTGACAAAGGATGGAGTGTGACATAAACTAAAACCATTGAAGGAGACTGAAGAAAAGGTATGTAGTAATGCAAGGATAAATTTTGTTGATGGAAGAAATTTCCTAGATGGTATGAGGCATGAGCATGTATGTTTTACTTCAATTTCAAAAGCTAGTAAAGAGGAAGTAGAAGATGTTTCTGTAGAAGTTGTAGATTTGTTGAATGAGTTTTAGGATATTGTATCCAATAACATGCCTGATGGATTACCACCAGTTAGGAAGATTAGTCATCAGATGGACTTGATCCCAAGAGTGAGTTTTCCGAATAAGGTAGCACACAGAATGACACCTACAAAAAGTGAGGAGTTGAACAGACAAGTACCTGAACTGTTACAGAAAGGATTGATCTGTGAGAGTCTGAGTCCCTCTGTTGTACCAGCGGTATTAGCACCAAATAAGAATAGAGAATGGAGGACGTGTATAGATTCTAGGGCAATAAACAAGATCACAATCAAGTACATGTTTCCATTGCCACGAATGGATGATATTATGGACTGTTTGAGTGGAGCTGTGTATTTCTCAAAGATACATCTGAAGATTGGATATCATCAGATTCGGATCAGAGAAGGAGATGAATGGAAGATTTCCTTCAAGACAAAGGAAGGACTATATGAGTGGTTAGTCATGCCTTTTGGGCTAACCAATGCACCGAGCACTTTCATGCGGCTCATGAACGAGGTTCTAAAAGAATTTATGGGTAAGTTTGTCATTGTTTAGCTAGATGATATTTTGATCTTTAGTAAGACATTAGATGAGCATATGATGCATATTTGTATGGTATTTGAGAAGTTGAGAGAAGAGAAATTGTTGATTAATTTGAAGAAGTGCAGTTTTGTGAAGAAAGAGTTGGTGTATTTGGGGTTTTTAGTTTCAGGAGAAGGTCTAAAAATGGACCCAGAGAAGGTACAGGCTATCCTTGAATGGCCTACTCCAAGGAGTGCTACTGAGGTAAGATCTTTTTGTGGTCTAGCTAACTTTTACAAAAAGTTTATCAAAAATTTTAGCAGTATTTGTGGACCCTTGACTGAAACAATGAGAGGGGATAGAAAAGAGTTTAAGTGGACTAATGGGGCAGAAAAGAGTTTTCAATTGTTGAAACAAAAAGTTATAGAACAACCTATTTTAGCACTTCCAAATTTTAATAAGGTGTTTCAAGTAGATTGTGATGTTAGTGGTACTGCAATAGGAGCTGTTATGAGCCAAGAAGGTAAACCTATTGCTTATTTCAGTGAGAAGTTAAATGATGCCAAGAGGAAATATTCTGTTTATGATCAAGAATTTTATGCTATAGTTTAGGCATTAAAGAAGTGGTGACATTATCTACTTCCTAATGAGTTTGTTTTGTATACTGATCATCAAGCTTTGCAATATTTGAATAGCCAAGGAAAATTGAATCAAAGGCATTTGAAATGGGTTGAGTTTTTGCAGAGTTATACATTTGTTTTGAAACACAGGAGTGGAAAGTCTAATAGGGTTGCAGATGCTCTTAGTAGAAGGCAACTATTGCTGACAGAAATGCAGATTGAAGTGGTTGGGTTCAAGGAACTCAAGAATTTATATCCAAAGGATCCTGATTTTGGTGAAGCTTGGAAAGCTTGTACAGAACCTGTTACTCTAGATAGGATAAAATAGTTGGATTTCATCATCTAGGATGATATGCTATTCAGAGGGAGTTATTTGTTCATTCCACGAAGTTCTATGAGGGAGAATCTCATCAACGAGAAGCATAGCGGAGGATTGACTGGACATTTTGGTTGTGATAAAACCCTTGGTTTGGTTAGTGAGAATTATTATTGGCCATAGTTGCAGCAAGATGTGAAGAAGTTTGTATAGAGTTGCAGAGTATGTCAGATGGTGAAAGGAGTGAAGTAGAATACAGGGTTGTATCAGCCATTACCCATACCAAAGAAGCCTTGGGAGGATATCAGCATGGACTTTATTCTTGGTTTACCGAGGACTCAGTAGGGACATGATTCAATTTTTGTGGTGGTTGAAAGATTTTCAAAGATGACACATTTCATTCCCTGCAAGAAGACTAATGATGTTGTTCATGTAGTAGAATTATTTTCAGAGAAGTAGTGAGAATTCATGGTTTTCCAAAGACCATAGTTTCAGATCGAGACACTAAGTTTGTTGGATATTTCTAGCGTACATTGTGGAAGAAGTTGAAGACAAATTTGAAGTTTAGTTCATCACATCATCCATAGACTGATGGAAAGACAGAGATGGTGAATAGGAGTTTGGAAAATTTGCTAAGATGTTTGGTTGGAGATAAGCCAATAGGATGGGATTTGATTTTACCACAGGCGGAATTTGCATACAATAATTCTATCAATAGGAGCACTGGTAAATCACCATTCTAGAATGTATATGGAAGTAGTCCAAAAAATGCATCTGAATTGAGGAAGATAGATAAAGGAGAAATAAGTAGTGTTGAAGCTGAGGATTTTGCAGAACACTTGAAGAACATCCATGGGGAGGTGAGGAAGCATATTACCAAGATGAATGCATAGTATAAGGCTAAGGTAGATGAGAAAATGAGGTATAAGGAATTTTAGGTCGGTGATGAAGTCATGGTTCATTTGCAAAAGGAGCGGTTTCCAGTTGGTACATATAACAAGCTGAAAATGAAGAAGTTTGGACCATGTAGGATACTAAAGAAACATGATTCAGGAAACACATATGAGGTAGAATTTCCTATTGAGCTAAATATTTCACTAGTGTTTAACATTTCAGATCTGACAGAGTATCATGAAGGAGGTGTTGAAGATGAGATCACAGCAGCACAGTGGAGTATTTCAGCAACTAGTTCAGACACTAAGGAGATCGACGATATACTGGACATTCATGTTGGTAGAAGTACAATGAATAGGACATATGAAGAATATCTGGTCAAGTGGAAAGGATGACCTGTTGAAGATTCATCATGGCTGACAAAGGAGGAGGTTAGCCATCTTGGTTTTCCTCTCCACACCTGAGTCATGACTGGGTCACTTCTCAAATTACCCTAGGTGTCTGATGCAGGAGCATCCTAGGTGTAAGAGCAATCTTGCATCACCCAAAAAAAAATATTTCTATTTTTATATTCAATAAGGGCTATTTTGTGCAGAGCTGCTATTTATGGAAAGTTACTATTTTTGGTAATTTTTGTATGTGCTCAGAATGATCTGATTTCTTTCTTGGAGGTTCATTTTGGTCATATAAGTCTGCCAGTAAAGTTTCATTGCCAGATCAAGTGTCTATTGGAAGATATTGAAGATTTTCAGTATTGGCAGCAGGGTACAAAAACTTTGAACTCAATTTTGAAGGCTTTAGAGGCCCTGAATGAGGTCAAAAATTTGGGTGATGGACACTTGCGTTGGTCAAGCTTGTAGAGCACTTCGTGGTGTTTCTGAAATGGGGTTATAATAGCCGATCGGGTCAATTGGTGATGACTTATGGTCTTCGGAAGTTGGGCCACCTGAAATGGCAGAAAATAATTTTCTTTAAAATTTTTGTTCAGGTTTCAAAGGTTATCTTGAGCTGACTATGATGTAATAAAATGTAAAATAAAATAATTCTAAGTTTGGTCGGCCTTATTGGCTAAAATTCTAGAACCTTCCCATGCAGTGGAAAATTGCCTATATAAGGAAGGTTGTATTATTGTCTTAGGCAGTTGAGAATAGTTCTAGGTAGTAAATCTGGGTAATAGTTCAAGGCTTTGTCCTACAGAATATTGTAAGGGAATGCCCATGTGGCTTTGCATATTGTAATTCTGAAAGTTTGTAATTCCACATTTGTGGAGATAATAAGAAGCCAATTTTCCGTTCTTGCATATTGTTGTTGTTTCTCTATTTCTATTATGTGTTTGTGGTATTAAGGGGAGCACCCTTCACCATCTCATTACCTTCTTTTCTTTCTCCAGAGGGTCTTCTTCTGCAATTTGTGTAGTTACAATGCTTTGTAACTTCTCAGTAAGTTCCTTCAAGCATCCTTCAAGATTTTTCATTTTCTTGTTCTTGCCAATAATTTTATTCAAGGATGTGATCAATTCCAACTGATCATCATCATCTACTTCCTTTCCCAAATGCTCAATCATAGATCCAATCTTATTCTTCTTTTCATTCTTAGGAGTAAGACTGATATCTTCTTTAGTGGGAATGGGTACTTGTTTTTCTATTACTAGGGGTTCTACAACTGTTGTCTCTATAGTCTCTTCTCCTTTTGTAGTTTCCTATTCTTCAAAGGCCGAATTGTCAACAATGTTCTCCAAATTCCTGAATACATTATCGTTAGTATCCAAGGTGATCTTTGTTCCTTCTACATTCATGGTTTCATCTTCAATGTTAATGGCTGGAGGAGAGGGAATGTCCTCTTGTTTTGTCACACCTGCTAGCTCTACTGCAACTAATGGTTCTCCAACATTTTCTGTCATAACCTTGCTTATTGCTTGCTCTGTCTTAGAATTGATTTCTTCATATCTACCTCCCATAATTTTAATGGTTCTCCTTTTGGTTCTCAGATGAGTGCTTAAGGATTTCATGATCTGACCAAAATTTGTTTCATCTCTTACTACACACAGCTTCCTTACAAGATTTTCTCAGATAGCTGTGTCCTCGTTTGTTGCTCTCTTTTTCCTATTCACAAGTTTATTATACAATTCATCAAGTATCTAACCTTGAATTGTATCAAACTTCTTATTAGCCAAAATCATATACTTTACTACTGCATTTTCTAGATTAAGTCTCTCTGCATAATCATAAAGATCATAGTACGTATTCATTCTTGTAAAGTCTCCATCTTCAATGATCTATTCATTAAGCTTCTCAACTTTAGGTTTCCAAGCTTTCTTCTTAATAGTAGTGACATCATCTTTTATTTCTACATTTTTTCTTGGAACTAGTTGCACTACAGTTTTCTATCTCTTTCCTAGTCTAGTACCACTTTCCTTTACTCTTTTTCTAGGTGTGGAGGAAGTGGATCTAGTGGATATCTTTACTTCTTGATCCTTCTCAACTTATTCCACTTTCACCTTAACTTGTGTTACTTCCTATTGTGTTGCAATTGATGATAAAGGTGGAATAGACAAAACTTCTTTTTGTCCACTCTCTCTGATTGCTGCTACTATTTGCTTTGCTACTAAAAATCCATGCTCTGTCATCCCTATATCTTTTAGGATTTTCGTTATGGTTCTCTCAACTCTTTTCTTAGACTGTTTCTCTTCAAGTAAGGTCTTTGTGGAGATGAAGTTCTCCTCAAAGGTTCCAAACCTATTACACTGTGTGTCCAATTTATAGTTAAGTAACCTGCTAACATACTCTTCTATCTCTACCTCATATATCTCATAGCCAAGAGGTTATATGAACTCTATTCTAGGTTCTACTACTTCAATGTAGGTAAAGTCAATATGCACCATAAAACATATGTCATATTTATACTTCTCCACAATAGACTTTTGGATCCTTGATCTGCTAGACACAATATTGTGAAATATCTCAATTACCAATACTGCACTCTCATTTACTTTGTCAATAACATGTCTTCTGTACACTAGGTTAATCCTTTCCATTATATTTTGTCAATCATTCTAGTCATTTCTAATGGTGTAAGGAAATCTTCTCAATAGATGAAAAAACATATAGGTGATTAAGGATGAGAACCTAAATTGTGTATACTTAGTTTTCTTAATCTTCTCTAGATTCTCAAACAATTGAATTCTTAGAATTTCACACATATCAACTTGTACCTTGTCAAGACACATTAGATAAGCTACATGTATCATTCGAGCTACCATTTCATCCTCTCTTGAGTTTGCACAAAACTTAGTGTTTAGGATCTTGCATAAGTATCTCACATTATCTTGTTTGATCTTACTAATCACAATTCCTCTACCATTATATGATGAATTTGTGTTGTAAATGACTATTTTCCTCATTTTTTTCTCATTTAAAGGAATAGCTCCAATTTTAGATAATCTAGTGACTTCATGAATCAAATTAGATGTGATATCTATCACTCTATCTTCTAACCAAAACTTCCCATTATGAATTTTTCTTAAGATAATCTTAGTACATTCTTCATTATCAAATTCATACTGTAATGCATACTTAAGAATTTCATTATCTTCCAAATATTCAAATCCTTGTTTTAGTGTCATATCCTAATTGTAGATCTTCTGATATTCATTTGTGAAATCACTATCACTGATAGTCTCTAGTTTTCATCCAAGCTAACTTCTGACATTCTCTAGGTGTAAAACTCCATCTGGTATGAATGATAAAGCTAACCTAGGATCATCTTCCAAGGGGTCTACTGGTTCCCTTTTCAATTTAGGTCTATTCTTATCTCTGACAATGTGTATTAAAGAAACATCCATGATTTCTTCTAATTCCTTCACTGATTTAAAGATCTTTCAAGTAAAATACCTTGATTTCATGATTTTAGGGCTTGCGTAGATTTGGCAAAAAATTCTTCTCCAAATATTTGCAAATTGCTTCCAATCACTGCTCTTTGATCTCCTTAACACTTTATTTCACTTTGATGATCAAATATTATTGATCATGACCTTTTATTAATTCAATCTCACTTAGATCTGACATTGCATTCAATTCTTTTGCCGCTTCTTTCCAAAAAGTTGTTTTTGCTAACCTACAAAACTTATTGTAGACTATGATTTTGAACCTGTTACCTGTCTTGAAAGGCTGAAACATTCAAACATTAGACTAATCTAACATGTTCATGAACTAAAAAACAGCATAAGACATGAAAACAAAACCAAAGCCACCTCAAGATTGTTGCTAAAAAAATAAGTGCTATAGAGAAAATATTTGATTCGCTTCAATTAGAGGGATGTGGGTGTGCTCTCTAAGCACTTGGAGCATATTCTAATGCATACTAAGATTGATTTTAGACCAAATATAGGTGTGATATAATGCTATATGCTATGCTAAACAATGAAAGAAACTATATTAATCCATTATTGCTAAGCTATGATGTTCTTTAAGAAAGCTTGAAGATGATAAAAAAAAACTAACAATTAGTTTTGCTTATGCTAAGTCTAGAGCTAAATGGACATGATAACAATGCATAAAATGAAAGGTGAATGGATATTTTTCTCTTGGAAATGAGGACTATTTATAGACTTTTGGGAGGATGAATGAGTGGCTAGGATCAAAATCCTTAAGAGAGGCCAAGATTCATTCAAAGGGGAGCACATGGATTGTGCTAGTTCAAGGCCACCTCCTTGTGACAAGTGTCACAAGGGCATTGGGTTGAAAGATGGGAGGAATGTGCACAATTTGGGAAATGTGCCTAAGGTCAAAGGGTGTAAGAAAGGGGTAGGGGCTTCTTAAATGCATCATAAATACATGTAAGAGGGATAAGGAGGCTTTAAATGCATCATAAATGCATGTAAGAGGGATAAGGAGGCTTTAAATGCAACATAAATGCATGTAAGAGAAGCCTCTAGAAGTTTGTTGACTTTGGTTAAAGTTTAGGAGTTGGCTAATCTTGGTTAGGGAATGTGACAAGGTTAGGGAGGTGATTAGGATTAGGATTAGGATTAGGACTTTCTAGAAGAGTCTAGCACTTCCTTAGGATAAATAAGGATTTTTAGGAAATAGATAAAGATTTATTTATTTCCATGGGTTTAGGTTTGAGAAAATTTATTAAAATAAATTTAATAAACATAAGGATTAAATATTTAATCTTAATTAAATATTTTGAGTTGGGGTTAGGGTTAGAAAATGATGGGATTAGCCTTTAATAATAATTAAAGAAGGTTTTAGAAAATTTTGGAAGAGGTTAGTGGTTTTAGGAAAAAAGGCCAACTTTTGGTCAAAAAATAAATTAATTATTTTTTGGGGGATTTTTGGTCAATTTATTAATTAAAATAATTAATAAATAGGGGATTAATGTTTAAATAAGATTTAAACATTTTTGGGAGGGATTTCTTAATTAAATATTTTTAATTAAGAAAAAGGGATTTAATGACATAAAAATAAATTAATTAATTAAATAAATAATTAATTAATAAATGATGATGTCATCAAAGATTTTTCAGAAAATAAAAATACTTTATTTTCTAAAGGATTTTTAGGTGTCTACATTTTGCCCCTCTTTGATGTGATGCCGCAAGTGGCATGACTTCAAAGACAAGAAAATAAGATGCCCCAGGCTAGAAATTAGAGGAATAAGGGATTGTGCCCCCTCGAGAAAATAATGCAAGGAGTAAACATTGTGAAATTTTCTCGAAAGGAAACAGAGAAGGAAGGACCTAGGAAGAAGGGGAGATAAATAACCAAGCGTCTAAGAGCAAAGATGAGTGAATGCAAGATGAGATGGAATGCAAAATGCAGGATGCAGCTACATGAGGATGCAAGATTAATCTATATGATGCAGGATGCAGGGGAGATGGGGAAGCTCCAAGTGCAAATGTGGAGAGCACAACCTAGTTTAATATAGCAATGCTAGAGACCTGCCAAGGATACTGGGATCATGAGGCCTTGTCACCAGCATTGCATAGGACTGACGTGAAAAAGACACGCAGGGTTGCCCCAGCATCGCACATGAAACCCAAAGGAGGCATGGTGGAAATGATGCTGAAGAAACCACAAACACATGACTGACTCACAGGCAGAAGCAAAAGATCAAAAGACCTTGCCCCAGATTATCCTCATTCGCAGCACACCATGATATAAAGGATCGTGGTGACATTGAGTAGAGAACAATGAGAAGCTGTAAAAGATTAACAAGACCCAAAGGACAAAATCCTAGGTCAAAATGAAAACTCCAAAAAGACATCCTTTGCCAAGGAGAGAGATTTGATTTGATTGATGGCGGGAAGATTAGATCGGACAGGAGGAAGGATACATCCTCAAGGACCTGCTGATTGATGAGAGAATGAGTGGTGTTGTTCGCTGGCAAATGATGAAGTCAAAGAATAATCACGGTGATCAAGAATAGTTGACAATTGAGGTTGTTGAAGTACAAGGCTGGGTAGGACAAAGGACAAAGTGTGCTGATCAAAATGCTGCTGCAGGACTGACAAGGACTGATGTACAACAGACGGGAAAAGATATACAATGGATATGTACAAAAGCTCAAGATTGGGGATAGGAAGATCTCGCTATACAGGATAGAGTACAAGATATATGCAAGATATGGTACAAGATATGTGCAAGAGGGATTGTGGTGTTACTGAAGGTTGATGGAAAAAGGAATGCTGTGGGATGGTGGATTGGGATGGGAATGGGAGAAAAAGGACTAAGATGGTGGGATGGGGGATGGGAGTTTGATAGATAATGACTCGGTCCACTATGTATGGTGCCTGAGTGCCAGGTTTTCACCAACATACTTGTCCAAGGCACCTGAATTGCCAAGTTTTCACCATTGGATGATTTTTTTCTTTTCTTTTTTCCTTTTTTTCTTTTTTTTGTTTTTTTTTGTTTTTTTTATTTTTTTGACTTTTTGCTGCTTTTTCCAATTTTTATGGATTTTTTGAATATGTAGGATCTGGTTCAGGCATAGAACCTCTTCAGATGTATGATGTTGATTGGATCATTCAAAGGCTCTCCTTCTGGTGTAGATAGCTGATAAGCTCTGGAGCCGAAGCATGAGGTGACCACATAGGGGCCCAGCCAAGTAGGCTCAAACTTGCCTTTCTTTTCACGATTTGCTTGGACCTTTTGATTTTCTTTGAGAACCATGTCACCGACTTGGAACTGTCTAGGATGGACCTTCTTGTTATAACTCCTTTTGAGTCGATTCTGGTATGCAACCAGGTGATCGTAGGATTGCTGTCTCTTTTCATCTAGCAGATCTAGCTGTGTGAGCCGGGCCACATGATAGTCTTCATCAATTGTATAGTTCTTCATGGAGACTCGCAATGATGGGAGCTCGACCTCGATTGATAGAACGACTTCTGCACCATATACAAGGGAATATGGGGTGGTGCCTATGGGAGTGCGATAGGAAGTGCGGTAGGCCCAAAGGGCAGGATTGATTTGGAGGTGCCAGTCACGACCAGAATCATTGACAACCTTCTTGAGGATTTTCAAGATAGTTTTGTTGGTTGCCTTAGCTTGGCCATTTCCTTGAGGGAAATATGGACTGGAGAAATGGTGATGGATGTGGAGTCTGGCATACAAATCATCCACATGCTGGTTTTCAAAAGGTGTGCCATGGTCTGTGAAAATGGTAGATGGTATGCCGAAGCGATAGATGATGTGGTAAAGGATGAACTTGGATATTTGGATGCCAGTAGTTAGGGTGAGTGGAATCCCTTCAACCCATTTGGTAAAGTACTCTATGGCTGTTATGATATACTTGTGTCCATCCGAAGAGAGGGGGGTGATCAAGCCAACGAGGTCGAGGCCCCAACATGAAAAAGGCCATGGTGGTGCAATAGGCTGTAGATCCTGTGCTGGTGCATGTATCAAATTGGCATGCTGTTGACATGGGAGACATTTCTTGACAAATTCACACACATCATGTTCCATTGTTGGCCAATAATATCCAACTCTAAGCAGCTGCCTTGCTAGAACCATGCCACTCATGTGGGCACCGCAAATTCCAGCGTGAACTTCTTGTAAGGCCAGGATGGCCTCGTTTGAATCTAAACATCTAGATAGGACATTGTGATACCCACGATGATAAAGGGTGTTGGCTACAAGAGTGTAGTGGGAAGCTCTACGAATAAGGTTTTAGCATTGGTTATTGGTGAGATGGGGAGATATGATACCATTCTTTAGATATGCATGGATGTTGTGGTACCATGGGGACTAAGGACCAACCAAGACACACACCATTTCTGCCTCAGTGTTCTCATAAGCTGGCATATGTAGCTGCTCGACTAGGAATTCATACTGTGATGCGTCGCGTGGGATTTCTAACAAGGATCCAATGGTTGCCATTGCGTCTGCTGCTTTGTTCTAAAGTCTTGGGATCTCTGTGAATTGTAGATGTAGGAAATGCTCTTTCAGTTTGTTCACCAGCTCTTTGTAAGGTAGCAACTTGTCATCCTTTGTCTGATATTCATCTAGGACTTGTTTGATAATCAACTATGAATCTCCAAACACTTGTAAGTCTATGATATTCCACTGAATGGCTGTTCTAAGACCTGAGATGAGTGCCTCATATTTTGCAATGTTGTTGGTACATGGGAATCCCAATTTGAATGATTTTGGGATGTAGTCACCTTGAGGTGTGACGAATAGGATTCCTGCCCATGATCCATGTGATGTGTAGGAGCCATCAAAGTATAGTTTCCACATGGGTTGTTCTTTGATCACACATAAGTGTTCATCAGGGAATTCCATGATTAGTGGATAGGCATCCACCAGTGGTGCTTCTGCTAGCTGATCGGCAATGACTTGCCCTTTGATTGCTTTGCGATCAATATACTGGATGTCAAACTCACTGAGTATCATGACCCATTTTTCCATACGGCCTGTGAGAGTTGTCTTTGATAGTAGATATTTGAGGGGGTCCACCTTTGAAATGAGCTTGATTGTGTGACTGAGCATGTAATGTCTAAGATTTTGAGTGGTAAAGACCACTGCAAGGCATGCTTTTTCCATAGGTGAATAATTAAGCTCATATCCGACAAGAGTGCGACTGATGTAATAGATGGCTCTCTCCTTGTTATCATCATCATGCTGAGCTAAGAGTACCCCCAGTGTTGTAGTGGTTGCCGAGATGTAGAGTATGAGAGGGCATCCTGGAATTGGTGGTACTAGGATTGGAGAATTGGCAATATACTCCTTGAGCTTATCAAAGCTTCTTTGACATATGGGATCCCATTTGAAGCTTGTGTCTTTGCATAGGAGATGCATAAAAGGTTGGCACTTGTCTGCTAACTGAGAAATGAACCAACACACTGATTGAAGCTTTCCTTGTAGGCTTCTGAGCTATTTGAGTGTTCTTGGTGGAGGCATCTCTATTATTGCTTTGACCTTCTTGGGGTCTATCTCTATGCCTCATCGCAATACTATGAAACCTAGGAGCTTTCCAGATGTAACACCAAAGACACATTTCTTTGGATTAAGCTTTAAGCCATAATGATTCAGATGATCAAACACATGCTCTAAGATGTTGAGGTGTTCATCCCTTATTTTGGATTTTGCAAGGATATCATCCACATAGTCTCCAAGGATCTTGTGGATCATGTCATGGAAGATCACTGTCATTGCTCGCTGATATGTTGCTCCTGCATTCTTTAGCCCAAAGGGCATCATATTGTAGAAGAAGGTACCCCATGGGGTTATGAATGCTATTTTATGTTGATCTGCTTCTGTTATATGAATCTGGTTGTAGCCGGAAAAGCCATCCATGAGTGATAGCATTTTGTGACCCACTGTGAGGTCTACAAGCATGTCTATGTTTGACAATGGGAAATCATCCTTAGGGCATGCCTTGTTCAAGTCCCTGAAATCAGTACAGATTTTGATGTCGCCAGAAGGCTTTGTGACTGGCACGATGTTAGAGATCCATTCTGAGTAGTCGATTGCTCTGATGATTTTTGCTTGAAGGAGCTTCTCAAGCTCTGCTTTAACTAGTAATGCTACCTTTGGATGCATTTTCCTTAGCTTCTACTTCACTGGCTTGACATTTGGATCTACTGATAGATGATGAACAACAAGGTTTGGATCAAGCCCAGGCATGTGGGCGTATGACCATGCAAAGTTGATAACTGATTCCTTGAGCAAGGTGCTGAGAGCCATTTCTTCTCCTTCTGTTAGGTTGACTGCAATGTAGGTGATCCTTGGACATTCTTCTGTTCCCAAGTTGATTGGCTTGGTTTCCTCTATGATGATCGGCGTCTGCTCTAGTCTATAATCTTGGATAGGGGGAAGAGGCAAGGCTTCATCTTCTAGCACCTGAATTGCCAGGTTTTCGCTAGAAGATACGCCCTTTGTTTTTACTATTTTGGAATCAGAATGTGCCTCAGAAGGGTTTTCACATAAAGACTCATGATGTTCTTTTGCTTTATCATTTTTGCAACTAAAGCTTGTCTCTTCACCAAAATATCCTTTTGGGTGAAGCGTATAAATAGATGTCGATGTTGGATCCTGGTTGACTGCTGGATCTGATGCCCCCATGAATTCTAGGAGTGCTTGTGTGCTTTGGAACTCGTCGATGTGTGCGATGCTTGGTTGTTCCAAGTTATGAGTTCAAGGTGTGTGAGGGGAAGGTCTATGAGGTTGATGGATAGTTGTTGGAGGACAGAAGTTCCCAGGAGGGTGTCATCGGCAAAGATATCATCATAGGATGGGATGTCTTTCTCTTCGGGGATGTCTTCGATTTCCACGAGGTCATCCTGGCTATTCGAGAAGTTAACACTAGTCATGTTGGTGCCCTCAGTTACAGTATTGGGCTCTTGTTCGGGCAGGTGAGGGATATTAAAGCCAAGTCCTTGATGTTCAAGATTTTGTGATGGTGTGATAGGAAACAGATTTCCATCTTCTTGTGGTCCTAGACCACCGCCCTGATAGTTATATTGTTCTGTGACATTCTTGTATGGGATTGGATATTTCTCTTTGAAGTACTCAAGAAGTTGCATGTCATAGGATGGGGGATCTTTGTACAACCATCTGTTGATATCTGGCTCTATCGCTTTGCTGTTTATGTTGCCATGGGATTCAAAAGTCATAGATCCGATTTTCTTGATTTCATGATGCTCTTCAATAGGCTTGCTTTGGTGATCTGGGTGCCCTTGAGTATGTGGATCAAGTGGAAGGGCCCCTACGGCAAATGCATCATGTAGGCTATATTCACCACAACCCTGGTTATTGATCTTGACGGAAGAGAGGGTGGAGGTGAGAATGGTTTCTGGATCGCAATGGGATCGGGATGAGCTGGCAATAGAAGTACCAATGTCAGTTCCAGGACAATGAGCGGAGTGAGGGAATGATGCTTCCATCGCACGATAGTATGCGAAGGGTTGGGGGTTAGCATGGATGGTAACCTCAATGCCTTGATGCAGAAATTTGATGCACTGATGGTAAGTAGATGGTACAGCCTTAATGGAATGAATCCACGGTCGGCCTAGGAGGATATTAAATGGTAGGTCAAGATCAACAACATGGCAGACAGTATCTTGTGTTGCTGGGCCCAGCTGAATGGGAAAAGTAATGGTACCTTCTGAGGTATGCTCCAAGTTATCATAGGCTTTGATAGTGATCACTTCATGTGCTATATCAGCCTGGGTGAACCCAATCTACTGAATGAATTTTAAAGTACATAAGTTTAGAGCTGAGCCATTATCTATTAAGACCCGTTTGATGGAAAAGTCTCTGACCATGATGGCAATGCGGAGAGGAAGAGTATGGTCAGGAGCAACATCTGGTATATCAGATTCTTTAAAGGATAAGGCACATGCTGCTGATAGGTGTCCCACAAGAATTTCAAACTGAGTTGTGTTAATGTCCATGGGGACATGGCCTTCTTTTAGAGCTTTGTCTAGGATCTCCTGATGGATGGGTGATGTGCGGAGCAAATCCAAGATAGATATTTGGGCTGGCATGTTCCCAAGATGCTTTATGATATTGTATTGTGCACTTGGTGCATTATGCTGTGTTGCACGTGCATTTGATGTTGGCCTAGTGTTAGACTGTGCTGTGGATGCAGTAGATGTTGGCCTTGGAGGAGTAGCTGATCTCAGAGGAGCACCAGCAATAGTTATCCTACTATTGTGGGTAGTTGCAGCACATTGTCGATCCGGCCCTCTGACGTGGATGGTATTGATGGTGGGCTCATCTTGGATGGGCTCAACTTGAGTTATGCATCTGACATACTTGTCATAGTTGATGTAGGCCGTTGTGTGATCTTCTTGCTTGCCTTTGCCACGATTTTGGGGCTGATTGGCGTTGGCTTGATTCTTCTCGGTATTGTGTTGAGGGAACACATTTTGATATATTTGTAAATTGGCATTTGGTGAGGCTTGAGCAAGTGTATCTACTTGAATCTCTTTTTGATCAATGAGATCTTGGATATAGTTCTTGAGTCTCATACACTTCAGGGTAGTGTGTCCTTTCACATGATGGTAATCACAGTATTCATGTTATTTATACCAATCAGACTTTGGTGCATTGTCATCCTTCTGTGGGATGGGCGGATATGTGATCATATTTGCCTTGGCTAGCCAATAAAAGATCTGATCCAGAGGCTCACCCAAAGGTGTGAAAGTCCTCTTTGGATTGTTCTGATTGTTGGGCTTGTTCTGCCTTGGGGCAACGTTAACTGTGTTAACAGGATTGCCTTGATGTGCTAGCTGTTGCTGTTGGTATTGCTGCCGATACTATTGCACAGGTGGTTGATGAGCTTGAGGAGGCTACTGATAAATAGGTGCTTGATATGCGGGAGCTGGTGGTTGCTGATAGATGGGCGCTTGTGGCGGTTGGTATGTTTGAGCTGGTGTAGGACTAGCCACAACGAATTGTACATTCTTAGTGTCAGTGGCTCCATCTGTAACAACATTCTTGTTACGATTACAGTAACAGGATTTATCATTGTTGGGTTTGTTCTTGGAATCATCCTTGAAGTGATGAATAGTGCCTTTGTCTAGGAGAGCTTTCTCGATGCCTATGCCTTTGCTCTTGATGTCTTGGTATGTCTGGAGACAGTTCATTCACATGTGATGGGATAGCTTTGGATGCAGGTTATCAATGAAGATCTTTGTTAGATGCTTCTCTGGCGGCTGATATGATAACGTAGTTGTAAGATTTTTCCATCTTTGCAAGTATTCCGCAAGGCTTTCTCCATCTTTATACTTTGAGTTGCATAGGTCTAGTAAGGACAACTCATTCTCCACATTATGGGCATAGTGTGTGATGAACTTCTCAGAGAGTTCAGCAAAGCTTTTTATTGTCCCATGTGGTATTTTGTAAAACCACTCAACAGCAGTTCCTCCCAAGCTTTTGGGAAATAGGCGCAGGAGATAGTTATCACTGTAAGTTACTTCTTGGCACGCCATGTAGAACTCTTTGATATGGTTTACTGGATCTCCTTTCCCTTGATACTTGTCAAACTTGGGCATCTCAAAATGCTTGGGGAAAGGGATAGTTGCTATGGACCGATCGAAGGGATATGAGCACACCTCTTCGAGCTTGTATGTTTTATTCTCTGTTCCACTTTGTAGCTCCTTTAGAGCATTTTTCATTGCTTCTCACTTAGCATATTGAGTGGTGAGGGAACTGGGACTTCTGCTTCTGATGGAAGCTGTGGAACTGGATATGGCGCTTGCTGTGGATAAATGGGTTGGAACTGATTTTGGGGCAATGGTTGCTGGGGATATTACTGGTGTGGCATAGGGGGATATTGTGGTAAATGATATGGAACTGCTTGATGTTGTTGGGCTGCTTGCTGTTGTTGAATTGGCGGTTGTTGTGGGACTACTTGCTGATATTGGACATTTGGAACTTGTTGTTGTAACTGATGGGTGGGAACTTGTTGTTGCTGGGGGATGATAGGGATTTGTTGCTGGGGCTGATAGCAAGGGACTTGCTATTGTTGAGGAATGATGGGTGTTTACTGAAAGGGGACATGTGGTTGCTGTGGGGGAGGCTATTGGAATGATGCTGCTTGCGGGTATGATGGTGGTAGTTGCTGAGGTTGGCTTTGGGTTTGGCTGATATAAGCTGGGTGCATGCCTGCATTACTTAGAGGTGGAACAGATGTGGGGAAGCTAGAAGCAAATGGTGATGGGGTAAGATAGCTGGGGAAAGTTGGCTGTTGAGGTGGTGGAACTTGCTGGAAGGTATTTGGGATTTGGGATGAATAGCTTAAAGTCGGCGGTGGTTGGGGTAGTTGCTAATGTGCTACTTGGGCGAAGGCGGTTTGTTGACTTGCAACCATAGATGTAGGGGATTGAGATGGGATCCCCCATGCCTTCATTTCTTCTTGTGTAAGGCCCCACTGAGAGCTTGTGTTAGGGTGCACTGCAGCAGATGATGGAATGGTAGGAGCAACGGGAGCTTGGGACATGAATGATGGTTGAGAGAAAGGAGCTTGTTGAGGTTGTGGTTGAGCGGATGCTTGTGAGGAGGAAAATGAAGGAAACACCAAAGAGAAAGATGAGGTTGGAATGGGAAGCGATTGTGCTAACCCCAAAGAAGAAGGTACAGGTGCTTGGGGGGTGAAGGGTGACGGTGCTCCTTTGATGGTGAAAGGTGTTGCTTGACTTGCGGATGGTGGTGAAGCTTTTGGTGTAAAAGCTTGCATGAGAGGTGGAAGTTGACTTTGGGTTAAGCATTGGATTTGGGCTTGGGCAGCCATAGAAGATGATGAAGCAAAAGGGGTAAGAGATGGAGCGGATGGCACTGCAGCTTGTGTTGCAAGACTAGTGAGGCTTTCTTGCAAGAAAAGGGGAATGGTGGAAAGCTCTTGGGGTGTTTGCATGATAGGATCAGGGAATGATTGGACAAATAGAGAATATGCTTGTGTTGGAACTTGGATAGTATTGATGGGGATGCGTGGATAGAGAGATGGTGGGATGGAGGTACTTTCTAGAAGATAGTGGGCAAATGTGCTTTGCTGATGTTGCGGTACAAGGGCATTGGTCGCTGGTGGGCTTTCTGGAGGACTTGCAAATGCCTGGATTGCCAACGGGGATGAAGGGATGTTTGGATCTTCACATGGGTTACTGGCTTGGATCTGGGGATTGTAGGTCATCATGGCGTTGGTGAAAAGGTTGGGATCGGATGAGGTTGTTGGTGGATAAGGATTCATGCTTCTTCTTTTCTGAGATCTGGTCTCAACAGGCATGGAGATGTAAGTGCTAAATGGATGCAAGATGTTTGGCTAAAAGATGTTGATGGATGCAAAGTTAATGAACTTCTAAAGATGATGAATTTCTAGAATGCAATGCAAGGATGGATGAACTACTCGGATTTGGATTAAGGATGGTGGAAGATTGGTGGGAGATGGTGGCAAATTGGTAAAAAATCTTGGTGATGATGGAGGATTGGTGGGATGCTCTGATTTGGGTCAAGATTAGGTGGAGGATTGGTGGGATGCTGGTGGAAGATTACTAAGTGTCAACAATGAGTTGTTATTTTCCCTGATGGAGGATCAATGATAGGACTTGGGCCAACCTAGGATAGACTGATGATCTTCGGTTAACTGGATGCTTATCAATACAAGCCAATCTCTTGCTCGAGATGATGAGGCTGTGCAAGGACAAGTTGGATTTCCTTTAGACAATGCTCTGTCAAAAAGGGGATGCTTTTTGATTTAGGATAAGGGATGGAAACAACTCAAAGGTTTTGAACACTAAGTGTTTGTGGATTTTGGATCTCTGGATTTTGGTACAAAAGATGGTGGGTTCTGATTTAGATGATGGATGCTGGATTTGGATGAAGGATATGGGATTTTGATGGTGGATTGCTGATGAAAAGATGGTGGAGGATAATGGAACAATGCTCTTTCTAAGAGGATGATGCAGATGCGACTGGGATGGATGATCTATGACGCTGCTAGGAGGATGATGGTGCATGCAACTAAGAAGGATTTCTAGGATGTAACTAAGGTTTGGTGATGATGCAAGGATGAAACTAGGATGAAGCTAGGATGACGGACTGCTGAGATAAGATTGTGAGATCTGAAGGTAGAATGGACATGTTATGAATCCAGCTAATCTTCTCTTTCAAGGTTGATGTAGCGATGCTTTACTCGGAAATGGTAGGCAAACTGTTTGACTCTTGCATTATAGCCAATATTATCAAGTCTTTCTTGATATTTTTCTTCTTCTTGGGTTGCTTGGACAAAGGATTGATGGCTTTTAAGGTTCCTCTCTGCAACTTTCTTCTCTTGATAATCTTTGGATTTGGGCAACTTGGCTTTTGGATGTTTGATCAAATTGGGCATATCTTTAGAAAATTCTGATAGGTTTGAGAACAAAAGGCTCTTTGGATATCTGATTTCTGCAAGATTTCCTGAATATCAATTTTGTTGATTGGTATGATTTTCTCAAGTGGCAAAGGATAAATTAAAAAGACTTCTGACAAGGCAATCTCCGCAAAGGGAAAAGCAACCTTGCGGGATACAAATAGGATGACTGACTCTGATAAAGCTTTGAAAGTGTATGTTTCAACAAGTGTTTTCACGGAGTCTTTGACTATCAAGCACTTCAAACAGATCTACCTAAGGAAGGTGAGTATCAAAATTGCTTGCCCACAGCTTGGTATCCCCCAGAAGGGAATACAAATGGTGAGTAATCTTGAGGCGACCCAGTAAACCCCTTGGAATCGGTCCTTGCACAAGGATTTTGATACTTTCGGATGTAGATAGGGTAGCCTCTATTTTATCAAGTTTTTAATAGTTCTGTGGAGTCTCCATACCCAGTTATGCTGACTCCCTATGACTCACTTAAGAGCCTAGCCAACAATGCTAGGGGAGGAATATTTACCTTTCCCCAGACATTTGCATTTGGCACAAAACGCCCGTGGATTAGGAGATATAAGTGAGTACTTTTTGCCTTCACTTTATTTATATATTGGCTGGGGGGGATACTGGTTTGAGGTCATTCTCCGAGGAGGAAGTGCTTTTCTCCCCAGACAGGCCTCACTAAAAGTAGAACAAGTGAACTTGTCCAAGTTCAAATGTTCTACGTTGCTTACTTTAACAAGGATTTTGCAAGAAGATAAAGCTCCTAGATGCACATCAAGCAAGTTTGTTCATTTTCCCAATTTGATTAAGTGTGTTTGAACTTTGAAATTTTGAAGACACAAGTGCTTAAGGTTTGATTTTTTCTTTTTCCAAAAAGTAAGCGATTTGAGCGATTGCAAGTTCTTTCTTTGATCATTCAAGATTGAGATTGGCGTGTTGATTTAGAACTTTGAAGTGCTCTTTTTTTTTTTGTCCTTTAAGGCATTCAAGATTGAATTTGCATTTTGCTTGAATTGAAAAGGAGGGAATAGAGATGTTTTTTCTTTTAATGCATTCAAGATTGAGTTCAATTTTCAAATGGACAATGACTCTTAGGACTTAGCTTCATTCCTTTAGTTTCATTCAAGATTTGGTTTGCTCCATTTTAGACTTCAAAACAAAGTTGCCTAGATTTAGTTTCATGCATGAATTTTAAAAGGCATTCAAGATTTTTCAATAAGAGACTTGTTCACATCAATAACAAAGCTTTAGGACTGATTTAGGAAAATTTTGAAACCTTTAGGAAAGTTTAGGAACCAAATTTGAAAAGTTTTAGCAAAGCTTTTTGATGATTTTGTTCCTAGTTTGCTTTGAGATTTTTAACAAAACTTTGAAGACATTGCAAATGAAGTTCTTTTTTAGCTCTCTTTGATGCTTTTTAATTTTGATTTAGGACCATTTAGGATGATTTTTTAGTTGATTAGGGACCACTTAGCTTTCCAATGCAAACTTGATGTTCTTTTTATGCTCCCAAATCATAAAATGTTCCTACTTTGCATAAATGCATTTAAAACCTTGATGTTGCAAGGATGCAAATGTTTTGATTATTTTTTTTTTGTTTGTTAGAATAAATTTTGCAAATTTTAGTCCTTAATGCATTCAACAATGATTTGGGGATTCATTTTAAGCACTAAACAAGGTGTGTATGATTTTGCTTCCTTAAAGATTTTTTTTGTTTTGTTTTTTTTTAGAAAAAATTTGCCATGATCTTGCAAGAAGAAGAAGAAGAAGTAGATAACATAGAAGAAGAATATAGACAAGAAGAGGAAGAATAATTTGAAGTGCTTCGTCCACCTATAAGCTTGAAAAATTAGAATGTTTGCAAAGAACCCATGAAGTGGGTCCCACCGGGCGTGCCAAAATGTAGACTATGATTTTGAACCTGTTACCTATCTTGAAAGGCTGAAACATTCAAACATTAGACTAATCTAACATGTTCATGAACTAAAAAATAGCATAAGACATGAAAACAAAACCAAAGCCACCTAAAGATTGTTGCTAAAAAAACAAGTGCTATAGAGCAAATGTTTGATTCGCTTCAATTAGAGGGATGTGGGTGTGCTCTCTAAGCACTTGGAGCATATTCTAATGCATACTAAGATTGATTTTAGACCAAATATAGGTGTGATATAATGCTATATGCTATGCTAAACAATGAAAGAAACTATATTAATCCAGTATTGCTAAGCTATGATGTTCTTTAAGAAAGCTTGAAGATGATAAAAAGAAACTAACAATTAGTATTGCTTATGCTAAGTCTAGAGCTAAATGGACATGATAACAATGCATAAAATGAAAGGTGAATGGATATTTTGCTCTTGGAAATGAGGACTATTTATATACTTTTGGGAGGATGAATGAGTGGCTAGGATCAAAATCCTTAAGAGAGGCCAAGATTCATTCAAAGGGGAGCACATGGATTGTGCTAGTTCAAGGCCACCTCCTTGTGACAAGTGTCACAAGGGAATTGGGTTGAAAGATGGGAGGAATGTGCACAATTTGGGAAATGTGCCTAAGGTCAAAGGGTGTAAGAAAGGGGTGAGGGGCTTCTTAAATGCATCATAAATGCATGTAAGAGGGATAAGGAGGCTTTAAATGCATCATAAATGCATGTAAGAGGGATAAAGAGGCTTTAAATGCATCATAAATGCATGTAAAAGAAGCCTCTAGAAGTTTGTTGACTTTGGTTAAAGTTTAGGAGTTGGCTAATCTTGGTTAGGGAATGTGACAAGGTTAGGGAGGTGATTAGGATTAGGATTAGGATTAGGACTTTCTAGAAGAGTCTAGCACTTCTTTAGGATAAATAAAGATTTTTAGGAAATAGATAAAGATTTATTTATTTCCATGGGTTTAGGTTTGAGAAAATTTATTAAAATAAATTTAATAAACATAAGGATTAAATATTTAATCTTAATTAAATATTTTGAGTTGGGGTTAGGGTTAGAAAATGATGGGATTAGCCTTTAATCGTAATTAAAGAGGGTTTTAGAAGATTTTGGAAGAGGTTAGTGGTTTTAGGAAAAAAGGCCAACTTTTGGTCAAAAAATAAATTAATTATTTTTTGGGGGATTTTTGGTCAATTTATTAATTAAAATAATTAATAAATAGGGGATTAATGTTTAAATAAGATTTAAACATTTTTGGGAGGGATTTCTTAATTAAATATTTTTAATTAAGAAAAAGGGATTTAATGACATAAAAATTAATTAATTAATAAATGATGATGTCATCAGGGATTTTTCAAAAAATAAAAATACTTTATTTTCTAAAGGATTTTTAGGTGTCTACACTTATTACTTCTTGCGATCTCGCAAAACATAATATTTTTCTTTGCACTCTTAACCAAAGCATTAGAACATCATAAACTACCTTTCATTAACTGAACAAGACTTAGTTCATCATATATCTACTTCTACATTAATCTAAGTTCATAGTCTACTGTAATTTTCATAAATTACGTACTTTGAGATGGGTTAGGTAAAGATTCATTCTTACCTTTCAATACTTCACCTTCCTGATTACCTTCAATGTTGAATATGTCTCCTTGGTCTGTGCTTTTGATAAAATTCACTTCATCTAAATTACTACAACATCCTTTTTGACTGTTACTTACATCTTCATTTGTTCTTGCATGATTTATGGGATTGGGATTAGTATGAAAAACTCTATTGTTCATTCTAGGCTCCAAAGAACAAGAGGCACCATGTTTTCACTAACATGTTTATTTCATGTGTAGATATAGGAGGAGTTGATCCAACAATGAATCCAATGAATGACATGGGCCCTTGATGTGGATCATGATAGAAAAACCTCAAGTTTTCTATTGATGATCGCATCAAGGGCCAAGAACACACATCGCGCATAGGGAGGGACATCCAGATGATACAACATCAATGTCAATCAAGAAAAGCATGAGGTGAAAACAACAGAGGAATAAGAACACAGTCCTATATGTCATAGAAAGGGGCACACCACAGCATAATATGTTCTAAGGATGCATTCAATGCATTGATACTATAGCATGAGCATACCAAACATGTATATTGTGACATGAATATGATCACTATTCATGGCACTAATACAAGAGCTCGTGGATGTCATGAGAAGTGAGAATAGATGCATTTAAAAATCAACAAATAGAGAAAATACCACATCAGGTTATGCAATCAAAACAATATATAGATTGGCACCATGAAAATGAAAGATCATTACATCTATTTAACAAGGAGGCTCTTGACTCACATCAATAAACAACAAAGACACTACGACACCGTGTCCTAGCTTCTAAGCTTAGGGGCCATCAAGATGCAATGCATATGATCTCCCTACAAGCTATGCATAATAGGAGCAGACACATGTTAAAAAAATGACAAAGTATATACAATAATGAGCTCAGACCTCATACATTCATGCCCCAATTTGGCGGGCTATATAATGATCAATATAAAATAGGAGTGACCCAATGGCCATGTAGAATGAAATGGGTTTGCTACATTACAACAACACAGATCTATTCAAAGGCTATCAAAGAAGTAAATGCTTGAGTCCACTACCCAAAGCAATGAATATGTGTAATAATAGGTGCTGAGCATGTGGAAAACCTATGGTCTCGTGGTGTCAACTCGCAAATCCCATGCCAGTGCCAGCCGAGTAAAATGATAAGCCAACAAAAGAAAGTAGAACCACAGCTCACAAATAAGATACCATGAGGAACAATAAACATAAACGGTGCCTTGTGCTAGGTTAAAATAGTGAATATCATAACATGGAGTCATGATCTGTTCATGCACTCCCCCTTGACAAAGTCATGCACCATGCAACAAATAATGAAGAAACAAAGATTCATGACCTGATATATTCAAACAACAACAACATGAATATATGCAGGTTTTTTCATAGCAGTATGTGTCTCAAAATCTTGAGATGCTCAAGGAAGACATACAGTGCTCGACCCTAACTTACAAAGCCTTGAAGTAGTACAGAAGCAAAGTTAATGGTAGTGGTGATAAAAAGAAAGGATGCCCTAGCTTTTGTTATTCACGGCCTCCATCGCTTGTGTATCAGTTACATGTGATATGCATCAGAGAAATAATAAAAAATGGGTGTTATTAGCAGTAGATATCCTAATATATAGATGCAAGTGTCAAAAGTTAAGAACAGGGAAAAAAAATGCCATCACTATGCATAGGATTGAGATGAGCATTTGAAATCAAAAGTTAAGAACAAAAATGATGTCGTAGCCATGCTACTCATAGGCTATAATTGGTACAATGAAAATACACAATGCCCTACTTTCAATTCAAGATGTAGAGGCACACACTATCATGCTTGTGCTCTCTTAGGATCAAGCATAAGACAATGTAGAAAAATTGTGATAGGGTTCCAAGCATGTGGAACTGTCAAGCATACAACTAGTATCATACTTTGAATACAAAAAGAATCCAAAATAAAAACATCTTCAACAATGATTGGACAATAGTAAAGTAAATCAACAATATAAAATGATACCCTTCCCTCTAGCTTACCGATCATCAAAGGGGGGTTTTTCATAGCAAGCATGATACCCTAGTCTTAACAAAAAATGAATCTGAAAGGTAACAAAGGAAATGAAAATACATAGTGCCCTCAAGATGAATGCTTAGAATGATACCAAAAAAAAACCAAAACCAAAGTGCTTACCTAATCAGTACAATGTCGATGCCAGTGATAGCTGTTTCTAAAGATGAACCCAAGGATTTTGTCAGAGGTGCCAGTCCACATAGTAACCTACCAAATATCAAAGAGGAGACTCTGTAGTGCCAGCGGTTGCCCTTCCATCTTTGAAGGGGTTTTCACTTCAATAATCAACTAATATTTTCTCCCCATTTTTTGGGTTGAGGTTATTGGTTGATTTTTATTTTTTTTATGCTAGGTGCAATTTGTATGATGTGGATTTAGTTCAATTGTAGATATTTTGGATATTCTCCCCATTTTTGGGTTGAGAATTTTTCGAAATATATCTTATTGCATATTTTCTGATTTAGGCATAGGTGGATTCTTTGGACATATAACTATTTTTTAAATGTGTTTCCCCATTTTTGTGTTGAGATAATTTAAAACTATATTAGATCCATGTTGTGTCATAGTGGGGTCATTTCTTAATGATGATTTATTGCATATCCTATTAATGTAAATTCTGGTGATGGTGTTTTTATAAACTGTCGTCAGAATATGTTTAATGCATGACTTAGTGGGTAGGATGGTTGTTTCTTTGACTATCTATTTTTAGGGTCCCACTCTCCTCACCCCCTAGGAATTTGGGAATTTGGAATTCAACCTATGATGCAGCCTCATGGGTCCATTTTTAACCTTTTTCTATTCTTAGGAGGTAGTGGAGTCTGAATGCAGATTCCTAGTTTTCAATTTATATACCTCTCACTTTTGGTGATTGAGGTTAGATCTCCATTCTTTATCTCTGATATGAGTGTTGTAGCTCCGAGAGACATAATTGTACTTAGTTTCTTTTTAGCAATAAAATTGATCCTTCTTTCTCTCCTATAATTCCAGGTTTGATTTTGAAGTCATATGCAGGATTATTGTGATGTTCTTATATCCTTGATTTGCATGTCAAATCCAAGTTAGTGTTCAAGAATTCATCTTAATTTAGTAGTGTGATTTTTGTGCAATCAAGAATATCAGAATTGTGAATATTTCTTCCTTTTCTACATTCTAAGTACCTTGTTTCACTAAGAGTTGAAGAAAGTGGGATTGAGTTGTGAGGTAAGTTTGTTTTGCTATTGGAGTAAACTTATTTTTAGTTGTGGATCTTCTTTAAAATTCGGTGGATCACCTATGTTCATTTAAATGCAGTTTCTTGTTTTATGTACTCTCTCCCTTTCCTCCTAAAAAGTTTAGCTAAGTTTTAATTGATCCAAAAGGATGCCGATAGTTAATCCGAAGGTCTATTCTCAAATAGGTTACCCACAACCTAAGAATAGTCCCATGTTTCACAGGATTGTTGGGTTCAACACTTAGAAAATTGGGTGCAATCCTTAGTGACAACATTTTCTTCTCCTTCAGCTTCATCCTCGCTTTTGTCTCTGACACTAAGATTCATTCATCTTGGAATCTCTTCTTGCAAACCTCACACTTGTCTCTAAAGGAGTCTAACCTTAGGTGTCACAACACCATCTCTTCTCGAACGTTCCCTTCATGCAGGCATTTTTGCACTTATTTCTAAAACCCTAACCATGGTCAAGGTGCAAACTACCTCACATTGGGTGATCTGTTTACACAAAAACCCTAAACCACAGTCATTATGTAAACTACCTCATAGTCTTCAATCTATTTACACACTCAAGAACTCCTGCTCTGATAACACTTGATGAAGGGTGCTACCGTTAATACCACAAACACACACTAGTACATTTTGTACCATTTTTTGATGGTATATTGGTCAAAGTTTCTACCCAAATCAGTCAAATGGTCGACCAACTTGTTCATCACTATTATCGGTGTCGAAATATCAACCCATTTCTACAACCATAGAATGATCAATGCCACTATTGGTTGAAAAAGAGGGCAATCTTGGTTGAAAATAACATTAGCAAGTGTTGGTATATTGAGCGATCATTTGACCAATATAGATTAATATTGGTCAAAATATTTGGTCACTCCGACCAGGATGCCAAACTCACTACGGTCATATTTCAACCACATTTTGTCACACTATAGACCAATATTGGTTGAAATATTTAGCGGCTCTAACTAGGATGCCAAACCCATGACACCACATTTTGACACAAAATGGTCAATTTTTAGACTAGAGTAGGCCAAAATTTCAATGGAGGTGAGTCAAAATGTCAACCACAGTTAGTCAAAATTTTGACGAAATACGGACTGTTTTAAAAATATTAAAGATAAATATCCAAACTAATCACCAACAACATCCTGATCATTGATTAGTCTAGATATTTATCTTTAGGTGCCCACACTCATTTTGTTTCTTCTTGCCAATGGGTCCCTACTCATTCTATTTTCTAGACTGCTTTGGGCTCTAGCAACCCATCTGCTCTGCTTTGTGTAAAAGTGTGGGTTTTTTCATTTTGTTTGAACTATTTGAGAGATAGGCTTTGACTGGTGATCCATGAATTGGTATAGATTTCTCTTAGACACCCAAAAATCTTCAAATTTATTGGTGTGAAGCCCCTAAAGAGTATTTTTCTCTATGGGCCTCTAGGTTCTAGGAAAACTTTAATTGCTAGGATAGTGACAAACGAAACCAATCCCTTCTTTTTTTGTATCAGTGGACCTCATATCATGTCAAAGTTGGCTTGATAAAGTAAAAGAAATCTCTGGAAGGCTTTTGAGGAGGCTGAGAAGAATGCCCCATCCATTATATCTATTGATGAGATATTACAAATATTTGTCAGTGGGCTTGCAAGTATGCTATTAGAGAAAATATTGAGAAGGTGAGTTTTAATTGTGGTGACTTTTACAAACTAGATTTGGTTATGAATTTTGTAATGGTGTTTTTTGAACTGGTTTGTTATAATTTTACATTTTTTGATTCAATTTTCGTCAACTTGTATCTTATTATTTCAATGTGTTATGTTCTCTTTCCTCTACACTTTTATAGGATATTGAACGTCAAAGAAAAAGACTCCTTCTGATATGACTGATCAATATGGTCCTAGTTATCATTTTCTTAAAAAATTAGGATTTAATGGGAAAGGATGTGGTAGATATGAACAAGGTATACAAGTTCCTTTGGATAATGAAATTTATGATCATACATATGGATTAGGATTCAATCCTTATAGACAACCATTGACTTTGCCTCTTAATGTTAATCATATTTGTGGTGGATAGTTGAAATTTGTTAAACCACTGCTTATTGACCTTAATCAAGCACCTTCTTTAGATATTTTTCCTGAGGATGAAGCCTTAATGGAATTTTTAGGGGTTTATGAAGACTTACCTAACTTTCATCACAAACGACAGAAACCTTATTTTTTAAATATCAATGCTTATTTTGGGGAACATGATAAACATGATACTCTCCCTTTACCAATGGATCCTCTGATACGAAGTGATTTTTTAATAACTGAGACTAATGATATTGAAATGGATGAAAAAAACTCTGAAAGGATGATAAATATTGGGGAATGTTTGAATCAAGATGAACGTGATCAGTTGTTTTCCCTATTTCTTTAATTTAAGGACATCTTTGCTTGGACATATTCAAATATGCTGGGTATTGATTCTAAGATTATTACTCATAACATTTTTTTAAAAACTAAATATGAAACTTGTGAAGCAGAAAATTTGAAAGATGAATCCACGAATTTCTTTATTAGTCTAAGGTAAAATTAAAAAAATTATTGGATTCTAGATTTATCTATTTTATTGATTACTCAGATTGGATTTCAAATATTGTGCCTATTTCAAAAGGAGAAAATAAGATAAGGATGTGTATTGATTTTAGAGACTTAAATAAAGCATCCTTAAAAGATGATTTCCCATTACCTAACATCGATATGATTATGGATTAAACAACAGGACATGCCTTGTTATCTTTTATGGATAGTTTTTTGGGATATAATCAAATCTTTATCCCTCTTGAGGATCAATTTAAGAATGCTTTTATAACACCTCATGGGACCTTTTGTTGGGTCATGATGCCTTTTGGATTGAAAAATGCAGGAGCAACTTATCAATGAGCTATGACTTTGATTTTTCATGATTACATTCATAATTTTCTTGAAGATTGTGTGGATGATATACTAGCAAAATCTATACAAAGAGAAGATTATGTTACTATTTTGTGACAAATATTTGAAAGGATTAGGAATTACAACATGAGATTGAATCCTAAGAAATGTGTCATTGGAGTTGATTTTGGCAAATTATTAGGATTTATAATCTCTAAACAAGCAATAGAAGTAGATACTGAAAAGATTGAAACTAATGTGAATATGCCTCCTCCTAAGAATATTTATCAATTACAGAGTTTAAAAGGAAAAATACAATCTATTCGTCACTTTATTTCTAATTTATCAATTTGAACTATCCCTTTCACTTCCTTTCTTAGAAAGGATACCACTTTCTCTTGGAATGATGAGTGTAAACAAGATTTTGAGCAATTTAAGGAGTATCTTGCCAATCCTCCTATTTTGGAGCCTGCTAAATTTGATAAATCATTCCATTTATACACTTCATTGACTCTGAAGGCCATGTGTGCATTATTATCTCAAAATGATAATGATGGTAAGCAAAGAACTACGTATTACATTAGTCAGACTTTACTTGATTATGAAACAAGATATACAGATTTGGAAAGACAATGTCTAGCTGTAGTTTATGCATGTTAGAAAGTCAGACATTATCTTATAAATGCTGAAGTGTGATTTTTAAATTTGATCCCTTGAAACATTTCTTCTCACAAAATGATCTCTCTGGCCATTTGGAAAAGTGGGTGATGTTACTTACAAAATTTGATTTTAATAGATTATTTAGCTGAACCTCCTTGTCCTCACTCAGATACATGTTCCACTTCAATAGAATTCCCTAATCATAATCTTCTAGCTATTCAACAAGATGATATTTCAGAACTATATTTTGATGGATCTAAATGTAAGACAGGTTCTGGTGTGGGTATTATCTTGATTCCCCATACACAAAATCCCATCCCTTTATTGTACAAATTAACCTTTCCTTATACTAATAATATTGCAGAGTACGAAGCTGTTATAGCTAGTTGATGAGTAGCTTCATCCCTTAATGTCAAAAATTTACAAATATATGGATATTCACAATTAATTTTTCAACAAATTAAAGGAGGATATCAGACTAAGAATGATAAAATAACACAATATAGAGACTTAGCTCTTAATGTGCTTTCACAATTTTCCTCTTATATGATTCAAACTTTACCTAGGAAGGATAATCGACATGCAGACGCCATGACAAGTGAAACTTCTTTAGTTTGTCTTGAGAATAATATTAAAAACTTTTAGTTTACCATACAAACTCTTAAAAGCCCTACAATTTCTAAAATGATTACCTCTGATTGTTTCAATTTCCATTCAGATGAATGGTATTCACATATTTTTCATATCTTGAAAGATTATACTTTTCTTGAATTAGAAACAAGGAACATGCATAATCATATTAGGAAGCCTGCAACATGTTACATCATTTTAGGAGATATGCTTTACAAACATTCTTATATAGGATTATTATTAAGATGTCTCAATAGAACTAAAATACCTGTAGCTTTGGCAAAAGCTCGTTCTGGTTCTTGTGGTGGAAATTTTGGTGGAAAATCTCTGGTTAATAAATTTATTAGAATGGGATATATTATTGAGAAACAATGGAACAAGATTCTTTCATGTTTGTTAAGAAATGTCCTCAATGTCAACAAGATAGTAATTTGATTCATGCTCCTACTCATGATCTTCGTAATCAAGTTTCTCCATAGCCTTTTAGTATTTGTATTTTTGACCTTATTCAAAAAATCTAACCAGCTTCTTCTCAAGGAGATACTGACATTCTGACTGCTAAAAATTACTTCATGAAGTGGGTCAAAGTTGTCCAACAACTACATATGTTATTTGTGATATCATCCTTAATAATATTATAGCAAGATTTGGTATTCCTTCGATGATAGTTTTGGATAATGGTACCTCTTTTAAAAACAAAGAATTCATGAAATTCTTGGAGAAATATCAAATTCAACATATATTTTCAACTCCTTATTATCCTTAATCTAATGGAAAAATTGAAGCATCAAATAAAATTATTGAACAAATTTTGAGAAAAATAGTTAGTAAGCATGTGAAAGATTGGCATACTCAATGAACTTATGCTTTATGGGCTTATAGGACTAGAGTTCATACTACCATAGGCACTTCTCCTTATAACCTGGTCTATGGTACTAATGCTATTATGCCTTTGGAATTGGAAATACCTTCTTTACATGTTTTATTTCATGGGATAATTGATAAGGATACTTTTCATGAACAACTCTTACAAGAGCTAGAAATGTTGGATGAACAATGAATACATGCATTAGAACATATACAATATTATCATAAATCTCTACAAAACCAATACAACCATAAGGTAATTGAACAAACATTTTTGGTTGCTGATTTAGTTCTTTATGACAATCAACAAAATGTGAATGCTTTACCGAGCCAAAAAGGAAAATTTAGCCCTAATTGGCTTGGACCTTTTGTTGTTATTGAGGAGTTTGGTTCAGGTGCTTATAAACTTGTTGATATGGATGGTGTTTCTTTTAAGGAACCTATTAATAATATGCATCTCGGACATTATCATCCTTAATTTTATTTCATTCTTTCCTTGTGCATTTACATATTCCTTATAAATTTTGTTTTATAGGTTATGTAGTCCTAGAAAAATTACATATTAAATATATTTATGCAATTTCTTTCTTTCTATTAAGTTTTATACTAATGAAAACATAGTAATCAAACATAGACCTAAATAGTAGAGAAAGTTTTTCAATCATCAAAACTTTTTCAAGTTCTGATACATATGTGGCCAATGGCTCTATTTATCACTTTGTCTATTGTTAGAGTAAAGTATTAATTTTATTAATTAACTTTACTCCTTTCTTAAGATGTCAACACTTTTATTTTTAGTTGTTTATATTTAAACACATATGTACGAGTTTATTTAAACTTATGCACTTGGTGTTTTAAATATAAAGTTACATGCATTAGTCTTGTAATAATTTAACTAATTATTACATGCACTAGGGTTTTCCTTTCAAGTCTTTTGATCTCCTTTATAAGGATGATCCATTGTATATTTTATTCATTAATTATTTGAGGATATTGTCTTCTTCATATTTTGAGTCAAACCCTTTCCCTCTTCTTGTCTCTACTTCCTTGTAGCAGGTTTTTGTATGCAAGTGATCTTCGGGTTTTGTGGATTTGTATTGCTCAAATCCTACATGGTATGTGGGGTCAGAAGTTCTAGACAAGAAGAGGTCTCGGCCATATTTTTTAGAAGGGGTTGTTGTTTTGATAAATATCTAGTTTAACTGATAGAAACAAGAAAATAACACCTCCCACAATCCAAATATCGAACCCCTAAGCCTAGAATGATATGCTTTATCAAGAGAAGAGAAAAAAATCTTTAGATTTAAATCTTGTGTACCTTGAAAAAATTCCAATGAAAATAGATAGAAATCTAGATGGTTCTTGAGAAGAGCTTTCTGGTGCTTCTTTCAGATTGAAAAATGAAGCTAATTTGAGCAAATGGGCCCCCCTAAAATGCAAGAGAGAGAGAGAGAGAGAGAGAGAGAGAGAGAGAATCTAGATTTGATAGCAAAAAAGGTGAGCTAGATGACAAAAAACACTAGAATTAGCTAAAAAATCCATAAATTGAATCCTTCAAACATGAACAAGCTATAGCAGATTAGACACTTTGGGACCTACATTCACCATGCCCACTTTTGACGTGTTTTGTGATCGTTTGACTAGAGAGCAAGCCAAACTTACTTAGTTGGACTCTCTAAGAGGATCAAAGAACCAAGCATTGGCTACCCAGCCATCCAATGGAAAATAGAAGCAAAAGCCAAAGTAGATACTAGATTCCTCTTCTCAACACTCTACTAGCCCACCATCTTCTTCCAAGAAGGAGAAACAAAATACTGAGAGACCTACATCTTCCTATTGTCAGAAGGGACCTCATGATGGGTCACATTATTTTTAGAAGAGATTTGTTGGCTACAAGAAATAGATTGTAGATTTGCAATCTCTTATTTAGAAGAGCACTATTTCCTCTCCATCCTCTTCTACCTCATAAGGGTCTTCTTTTCAGTCTTCTTCCACATCTTCGACATCTAGATAGGATTTTGGTTAGGGTCATTCATTATGGGAATCCATTACATCCCCTTCATAGGTCCCTTGGATAGTGGATTCAAGTGCTTCTCACCATATGGCATCTTCTCAAGGGGTCTTCTCTACTATTGAGGCTTCTCCCATTCCTCATATTCTGATGGGGAATAACATTATCCTAATAGTCTATGGGAAAGGTTTAGTAGGCATTTAGGATGGAACATTTAATGATGTATTGTATGTTCCATCTCTATTTGTAAACCTTCTCTTGATTTATTAGATTATAGACAATGGATCAGGGAAGATAGTTGAGTTCACTAGAGATTCAATCTTCATTCGATATAGTGCGATAGGAGGCATTATTTCTATAGGGACATTTGATCTTTCCAACCATCTCTACACCTTCTTACACTTTGGTACACCATCTCCATTATCAGAGCACAACTCTCCTCTTTCACAAGAGCATCATGTGGTGTAGTTAGGTTGCTTGAACCTTTGTATTATCCTTGAGATCACTACTATGACTGCCACACCACATCCTATTTAGGTCTTCTCTCTTCAGCAGGATTCTTCTTCAGCACTGCCTGACCCTCCATCTCCATTCATTGATCCATCGAGTGCACTTGTTGAGGATTATACAGAGGACACTCATCTCCTCTTTCATGATAGTGTCAACACACCTATCACACCACCTACATTGCAGATTCCCTTTCATGATCCTCATGTTTACTCCTTTGAGCATCAGCTCAGCTTTCTACTGACACCTCATCTTTTGAGGTTACCTCTTCCATGTCCACTAACTTTCAGTCCTCTACATTGGAGTCATAGTGGTTTTTCATTGATCTAGTGGTCATTTCATTCTGGGGGGTTTTAGAGCCTCGATCCTCTCTCACGAGGGGTTGGACGCACACATTGTACTTATGGCTTTGAGAGAGTCTCTTGAAGTCATTTTTTTAATTTTTCTTTCCTTTATATCTCTTTTTGGGGTAGAGATTTTTCCCACTGGGTTTTCTCTATTTCTCCATTTTATAGAGATTTGGTTGTGTTGGGTACCTCATCAGGCCATGTTGCTGGGACCCTTTTTTATGCTTTCAACACTGTAGTTTTCTTTCCTTTATTTTTGCATTGTTTGTAGCTACATTGTTTCTCATCTTAAGGGGGGTGTTATAGTAAAGTATTAATTTTACTAATTAACTTTACTCCTTTCTCAAGATGTCAACACTTTTAGTTTTAGTTGTTTATATTTAAACACATATGCACTAGTTGATTTAAACTTATGCACTTGGTGTTTTAAATATAAACTTTCACGCATTAGTCTTGTAATAATTTAACTAATTATTAAATGCACTAGAGTTTGGCTTTCAAGCCTTTTGATCTCCCTTATAAGTATGATCCATTGTATATTTTATTCATTCGTTATTTCAAGATATTTTCTTCTTCATATTTTGAGTCAAACCCTTGCCCTTTTCTTGTCTCTACTTCTGTGTAATAGCTTTTTGTATGAAGGTGATCTTCAGGTTTTGTAGATCTATATTGCTCAAATCCTACATCTATCATTATGCTCTGATGGCCTATGTGCTGTAGGAGTAGTGATGTTGCAGACCCAGGGATGCTGGGTGGCAATATATCATCCAGTTTGTTACAGGGAGTTTGGGTTTAGGAAATAATAGAGGAAAAAAAATCCTTGAAATGTAAGTAAAATATTAATAAATGGTTAATGTAAAGTAAACAATAATAAAGGCTAAAAGCCTTATGGATGTATTGGTTTCCAAACAGTTGGTAATTATTTGACATTACAATTTAGTTCTCTCCAATTTTGATTGGAAGGTGCGTTGTTGGATAGAAAGTATTGAGGAAATTAGGGAGTTTGAAGATAATTTTATGTTTTGAAAAATTAAATGAATTAAGAAGTTCAACGGTGGTTTCCAAAATTTTATTTTATTTTTTCTCTATTCCATCATTCTTTTTATGTTGTGGAAGTAGCGATGCTGCAAAGGCAAGGATGTTGGGTGGCAAGATATCATCCAGTTTGCTGCAAGAATTTTGAGTTTAGGAAATAATAGAGGAAAAAAATCCTTGTAACGTGAGTAAAATATTAATAAATGGTTAATGTTAAGTAAACATTTACAAAGGCTAAAATTCTTATAGATGTAGTGGTTACCAAACAGTTGGTAACTATTTGACATTGGTATTTAGTTATCTCCAATGTTGATTGGAAGGTGTGTTGTTGGATAGAAAGTATTGAGGAAATTATGGAGTTTGAAGATAATTTTATGTTCTAAAAAAGTAAATGAATTAAGAAGTTCAATTGTAGTTTCTAGAAATTCATTTTTCTTTCTCTCTATTCCATCATTATTTTCAATGTTTTAAATCTACATTCTATTTGAAATTAATGTTGAATCTATTGTTGTTCGAAAGTGATAGACTGTAACATTTGTTTGTGAGTATAATAAAGATTTGCAACTAGGCATGACTGTTAAATGATTGTTGGGTATTATTTTGTTCCACCATGATTCCTGCTCACACGTTCTACATATGAAGAGGCTAGAATGTGTTGAAGGGAAAGTAGGAAGATTGTATCATATATTTTTCATGGCCATCTATAGGGAAGTGTTGTGTATTGGAGGAATGCACACATGGTTAAGGGGCAACATCTCTATGTGCTTGTCATGTGTTGAATAAGGATAAGGAACAAAAGGTGTGGGGATGGGATTCAATGCTGAAGATTGAATGATCAAAGGTTGCAATGATTGTGAGGCTACTGGAGTAAAGAGAAGTTCCTTCCATTTTCTGAATAGAAAGTTCTGTCACTATTGGATAGTAAATTAGTTACAGACTGGGCTGAGTTGGATGCCCTTAATCTTATTGGTTGTGTTGGTTTCGAACCATTGAAGGATATAGTCTCTGTTTGAAGACTGGGCTTGATTTCTTGGAGATTTCATCCTCATATCATCTCTGAATGTTTGATTAAGAGCCTAAGACTATTATGAATGGATTCAAGTTGCGGATGTGTTAGGTGCATTCAAATTTTCTATAATTCATAACATGACACTGTTGTAGATTTCCTCTGTTCATTCTCTATTACATCTCATTTTTTAGCTGTTGTAGAATTCTTGAAGGTGTCTCCTCAATATTATGGCTTCTGGATCTCTCGGCCCTATGATAGGAAGATGAATATTTGTGTATCCATGTGTGGTTCCTTGATATACTCATACCTTATGGATGCTCTTAGGCACTATGTAGCTCAGCTATCAGCTTCTCCTTCCTTTCTCTACATAGCCTCAGCTCTCATTGGACACATGAAAAGATATCAGCATGCCTATCGAGATCTCTATATCCTAGAGAGGATTCTTTCTCACTCACTAGTAGTTAGTAGGATATCCATGTATCCTTTAGAATCTTGGATACAAAACTCCTCCACTACACTACGCTAGCTGCAAAATACAAATTACATATAACAGTCTAGTATAATTTTATCTCAAATCAAGTTTCTTATTTAATCAAATTTCAAATTTCATATGTGGATGTCCCTCCTGGATGTCACTAAAGTGTCAAGATGGTGGGGGCATGGAGTGACTACTCTCTCCATGCCCACTATATCTAGGCCTCGGTGGTGGTGTCTTTGTGTGGGGTCATGGAGGTCATCATGATCTCAATGGTGATGCATGAATAATGTGTACATCAGCACCAATATCATCACCTGGGGAATCTCCTCTTCTCTCTCTACTCTCTCCTCCTCCATGGGATCATCCTCAGAGATCTGCTCCTCCTCATCTCTAAAATCCTCATCCTCTTGTGATGTACCACTATCCCAGTGTGTCCTCTCTAAAAATCCTAGATTTCCTATAGGATAATCCTCAGGGAAGATGGGGCGGGTCCCCTCTAGACACCAGTACCTAATGTAATATCAACTCATGCTTGAATAGGTCACATTTGATGGTACCTCTACATCATTTATCTCATCTACATCACTATGCTCTATGTCTTCTATCAATGGTCGGTGTATAGCATTGGGTCTCTGATAATACCTTGTCGGATGTGCATAGCGAGGTACTACTCTAGGGACTCCCTTCTTAGGAATAAGGTGTCTCAATCTTGGATAATTCCTATTCTTATTATTTGTTTTGTAAATGTATTTTTTGAAAATAATGTAATTAAGTGTGAGTGTACATGTCTAGTTGGCATGTTGATGTGTCACTCCACTTGATGTGTTGGCATCTTCTGTGTAAGGAGATCATGACTGAAATGGTCATGATGGATTCCTATGATGCGTAAGAACTATTTAAGGAATGTGCTATGATAGGTGTAAGAGAATCTTATGACTTGGGCCTATTTGGGCACCCAAGAAGAAGTGGTTGGTGTGTGTAAGAGAATATGCCAAAAATAGGTTGGTATGATAGATTCTCTTACACTTCTCTTGTGATTGTTATTTTTGGTAGATTCTATGACAAGCTGTCATAGTCTATTCTAGGGATGGATGCCTATTCTTGGGTTTGCATGTAACAACTATGTACATGTGGCTTTGTGCATGGGTCTTGGTGGTTGTGCCTATTTTTGGGTCCAAAGGAGTCTATATATATGATGCTACTACTATGGGAGAGAAATAACAAAAATTTAAGTCTTGTTGGCTTTGTCTCTCATTTCTTGAAAGAACTTGCATTGCAAGTGTATTGTAACCTTTGTGTTGAAGATAATACATTATGCAGGGTTTGGAGTGCTGGGGTTTTTTACCGAAAGGTTTTCCCTAGGGTATATCATTGCGTCATTCTCCATTTTTCTGTATGTATGGTATGTGGTTGCAATATCTTTGTTAAAGTAGTTAACAAATCTGAAATTGTAAGGATTTATAAGAATTTGCACAATACTTTCCTATAGAGATTAGCGTAGGAAGTTGTTTCCACACTTGAGTTTCCTTACAAGTGGTATCAGAGCTTGATCAACTTTTGATCCTAGTTGCTGGGTAGGGTTTTTTGAGCTAATCTCAAGTTTGAGTGGGAGTTTTGTGTAGAGAATTCTGAATCTTATTTGTAGATTGAGATGGCAAGTTCATCATATGGAAGAATGGAGGTGGAGAAATTTAATGGCACTAATTTCAAGTTGTGGAAACTCAAGATGGAAGACATGTTGGAAGATCATGACCTATGGGAAGTGACTTCAAATGCTACAAGACTAGCAAGTATAGCTCAAGAAGATTGGGATATCAAAGACCATAAAGCTAGGGGTCTCATAAGACTCTGTTTAACCGATGCAGTCCTTCTGAATGTTCTAGATGAGAAAACCACAAATAGTTTGTGGGAAAGACTTGCGGCCGTGTATCAAGCCAAATCTCTAGTGAACAAGTTATTCCTGAGGAATAAGTTGTACTCTCTATGAATGGAGGAAGGTGGATCCTTAACGGATCATTTAAATGCATTTAATCTATTGGCTGCACAATTGACATAAGCTGGTGTCAAGTTAGAGGAGGAGGATCATTGCTACACACTTTTGTGTTCTTTACCAGATTCATGGGACCATCTTGTGATGGCTCTCGGAAGCACTTTAGTCACCTTTAAAATGGATGATGTGGTGTCTTCGCTGCTATCAGAGGAGATGTGGAGAAAAGATTCCATTTTGGAAAAAGAAGCCCTTGCTATTCGTGGGAGATCCACTGAAAGAGGGAAGAAAAATGACAATAAGTCTGATAATATGGGTAAATCCAAATCCCCTGGGAAGTCAAAGACTTCCAATAAGTCTAAGGCAAAATGTTGGAACTGTGATAAATTTGGGCACTTCTGTAAAGACTGCAAAGAGCTGAAGAAGAAGAAGAAAGGTTCAGATTCAGCTTCAGAAAGATCTCAAGAAGATGGTGATGCATTCATCGTAGCTTTGGCAGCCCATGCATCTGATGATGTGTGGTTGGTTGACTTAGGTGCATCTTTTCACATGACCTCTCATCAAAACTAGCTCTCAAAATATGAAGAGTTTGATGGTGGAAAGGTGTACTTGGGTGATGATTCCCACCTAAAGATAGTTGGACACAGAAGGGTCACTATCAAATTTCCTGATGGATGAGTAAAGGGAATCAACAGAGTTATGCACATTCCAAGTTTGGCATGAAACCTATTATCTATAAGTATGCTGAATGATGTAGGTGTGCAAGTTGTTTTTTTGAAAGAAGGATGCAAGATGATGAGAGGATCAATAGTGCTTGCAAGGGGTACTAGGAGAGGTACCTTATTTCAGCTAGATGCATGTATTCCTATATGTAATAGTTCTTCATCCTCACCATCTAAACAAGCAGTGAAGAAGTCTATGGCTATTGGTTCTGATGGTAGTGCAAACACTTTGGAAGGTAAGCTTCCTGTAGAAAAGAAATTGAAAATCTAACCTAACTAGGTCAAAGTCAACCTTAGTTAGGTCAAGGATGACCTTACTAGGTCAAAGTCAACTTCACTAGGTCAGGGATGACCTTGTTGGATCAAGGTTGACCTCATCCTAGATTAGGTGAGAACCTTCTAGTCAATGTCAAATTTCTTGGGTCAAAGTCAACATAGATGGGTCAGGGTCAACATATAGAGGATAGGGTCGACCTTTCCTATGAAAAATATGAATTTGAAAAGTACAAAAGCATATGACAACAAACTCACCTTAGGAAGAAACCATCTAGTATCTAGGCTCTGTGTCAAAAGATCCATCCATGTCGCTCTAAGTTCTTCTCTCCTCAGCATCTCTCTTCCTCTCTTCAAATCTAAAAATGGTAAGAATGAGTAAATATCTCTTATTTTTCCTTATTTATAGTTCAAATTAGGGTTTTATTAGGGTTTTCTCATGGTAAACTCAGATTTTCCTTCTCATGCATTTAGATAAACATTCACTCTTGTCATCATAACTTGAGTTTGGTAACTCCATTTTTAGTGCTATCAGTGGCATTAGAATCATGATTCAGATATGTAATTCCTTGAATTGGTTTAGGAAGGCTAGGAATCCTTCTAATTGGTTTAGGAAAGGACTCTTCATTAAACTACATATCCAGTGCATAATGTTATCTTTATCACCCTGTTTCACCTTTTAGAAAGAGAAAGTTGAAATAGGGGGGCATAAGGGGCTTTATACACTTCTAAAATTATCATATAGTAAGATCTAGGAGATTTATGGATTTTCATTAACCTTTTGTCTTGCAGGTTTGATGTAGCAGTGGTCAATGGAAGCCTTCAAATAGTGAGCAATTAGATGAAGTTTGAACTCCACAACACCTAAGGTGCAAGATCTAGTGCCAATATACTTATCACAAGTATCAAAATAGGACTTTTTGAAGGTTATCACAACCCTACAAGACAAAAGAACCTAATCACTAGGTCTACCAAAGTTCCAAGCACCAATATCAATGAATTTTCTAAGAGGTTTCTTCAAGGAAACAAGTACTTAGCCCCATGAAATAGAAACTAAGACCAGGGGTGGCTTATGAACATGGGGGTTAAGTAATGTTTCCTTGAAGAAACCTCATAGTAAATTCATTGATATTGGTGCTTGGGACTTTGGTAGACCTAGTGATTAGGTTCTTTTATCTTGTAGGGTTGTGATAACCTTCAACAAGTCCTATTTTGATACTTGTGATAAGTATATTGGCCCTAGACCTTGCACCTTGGGTGTTGTGGAGTTCAAACTTCATCTAATTTCTCACTATTTGAAGGATTCTATTGACCACTACTACATCAAATGGTATCAGAGTTATGTCTCATCCTGAGATTGAGGAGATCCCTGCAAGGGTTACAAATCATGAGTTGGCAAAGATGGTGAGGGAGAAAAAGACTGCAAATAAGGCCTTAACTAAGAGGCTTTAGGAACTTGAGAAGAAGCTTGATGACAAGGACAAAGATGAGTCTAAAAATGAAGAAGGGAGTGAAGAAGAGGAGGATGATCCTAATCAAAAAATCCCTACAGACTAAAGACCTTTCATTGATGCTTTTAAGTCCATGGGAAGGAGAACCATGGAGGAGAAGGTAGATTCGCCAGTTTTTAATGGCAAGATGAATGCTGATCTAGCATTGGATTGGATAGAAGCATTAACAACATTCTTTGAATGTGAAGACATACCTAGAAAGAAAAGCGTAAAGGTAGCAAGATCCAAGTTGAACGGAGTAGCCCTAACTTGGTGGAACTTCATCCAAATAGAAAGGGTGAAGAATGGGAAGAACATGATCAATTCATGGAATAGAATGATTGCATTGATCAAAGAGACATATGTACCTAAGGATTATGGGGTACAACTCCATAGGAGGAAGAAAAGTCTAAAGCAAAAGGACATGGATGTAGGCTCATACACCGAGGAGTTCTTGAAATTGTGCATGAAGACCAATATGGCTGATGATGAAGAGGAGAAGCTAGCAAGGTACATGAATGGCTTGAAAGTATCCATTCAAGAAGAGTTGAGTCTACACAACCCTACCATAGTCAATAGGTGTTATCAAATGGAACTTGAGGTAGAGTAAAAATGGAAGAGAAAGAAATATTTTTGCAAAGGAAAGAGAAATGATAGTGGGAAGAGTTTTAAAGGTAAAAACAACTCTTGGAACAAGGGACAAAGTAGTGGTAGTAGTAGAAAGACCCCTGACCAAGGATATAAAGAAAATAGTGACACTAATTCAAGAGGAAACTATAGAGGAAGAAGACCTTTCAATAGAGGAAGGACAAATTCAGGAAGAGGCAATGGACCATTGAAGTGTTTTTATTACAACCAGTTGGGACATCATGCAGGAAGGTGCCCTGAGAAGAGAAACAATAATCAAGGTGAGAGGAGAGTACAAATTCTCCAAGAAGATAAACAAGAGGAAAATGTTGATGCTAGAGACTTGGAACCAGAAGAAGGAGTGTGTCTAATGATGAGGTAGTTCTTCCTTCAAGTACCACAAGCCCAAGAACCTCCACAAAGAAAGAATCTCTTTAGGACAAAGATCAAGTGTCATGGAAAGGTATGAAATCTTCTTATTGATTTCGGTTCAACTTAAAATATTGTGTGTTGTGAAATGATTCAAAAATTAAACTTGCCTAAGAAACCACACCCTTGCCCCTATCATGTTTCATGGTTAACCAAAGGCCAACAAACTCTAGTCACAGAACAAGCTTGGATAGAGTTTTCTATTGCTGACTTCAAGGACAAGGTCCTTTGTGATGTTGTTGAGATGGATGCAGCCCACATCCTTCTAGGTAGGCCCTGGCAATTTGATGTTGATGCTACCCACCATTGTAGGAAGAACACCTACTCCATCACCAAAGATGGAAAGACCTTCACCATGAAGCCCTTACCGAATAGCAAAAATGAAAAGGAACCCACTATGATTATCATGGGGGAAAAGTAGATGTTGAAAACCTTGAAAGAATCTGATATTGAACCATTTGTCCTAATTTCTAAACCCAAGGATAACATCAGGTCTGTTCAAGAAGAGCCCATACCAAATGAAGTCAAAAATCTATTGCAAAAGTATAAAGAAGTCATTGTTAGTGACCTGCCCTCTACCCTCCCTCCCATTAGGGACATTAGTCATCAAATAGACCTCATACTAGGCTCTTCCCTACATAATAAGGCACCATATAAAATGACTACATTGTAGCATGCATAGATTACAAAATAGGTCACTGAATTGTTGGAAAGAGTGCTCATCCAAAAGAGTCTCAGTCCTTATGTTGTACACTCAGTCTTGGCCCCTAAAAAAGATGGCAAATGGAGATTATGTACTAATAGCAGAGCCCTAAATGAAATCAAAATAAGGTACAAATTTCCCATGCCAAGGATAGAGGACCTATTGCATCAACTAGGAGGTGCTTGCTACTTCACCAAGATAGACTTAAAGTCTGGTTACCATCAAATCAAAATCAAGCTTGGAGATGAATGGAAAATAGCATTCAAGACTACTGAAGGTTTTTTTGAATGGTTATTAATGCCCTTTGGTTTAAGCAATGCCCCTAGCACTTTTATGAGGCTTATGAATGAGATATTCATAGATTTTATTGGAAAATTTGTTGTTGTTTACCTTGATGACATACTAATATTCAGTCATAGCAAGGAAGACCATCTTGATCATGTGGAATAGGTAGTAAGAAGACTCCATCAGCACAAGTTGGTAATCAACTTGTAAAAATGCATGTTTATGAGAAAGGAACTAGTATACCTAGGTTTTGTGATCTCACAAGGTACCCTCAAGATGGATCCTAAGAAGGTAGATACAATCATTAATTGGCCTCCACCAAAGAATCAAGATGATGTAAGAATCTTCCATAGGCTTGCAACATTTTATTGGAAGTTTATAAAAAAATTCAATCATGTGTGCGCACCAATGCTTGAAACAATCAAAGGTGGAAAGAAGACTAAGTTTGCATGGACAAAAGAAGCCAATGATGCATTCCAATACTTAAAGAATAGAGTCTCTCAATACCCTATCTTGGTCCTCCCTGATTTCAACAAGGTCTTCACTATGGAGACATATGCAAGTAATTTGGTTATAGGGGTTGTCCTAAGCCAAGAAGGCAAGGTAGTTGCTTTCTTTTCTAAGAAATTGAATGAGGCCAAGAGGAAGTACTCCACCTATGACCTAGAGCTTTATGCCATGGTCCAAGCCCTCAAGAAATGGAGGCACTACTTGATCCCAAAAGATTTTTTAGTCTACACTGACAACCATGCTCTAAGCTTCCTTACTTCACAAGAAAAACTTTCAGTTAGGCATCTCAAATGGGTAGAGCAATTGCAGGCCTATACCTTCAACATTAAACATAAAAAAGGTGTAGCAAACAAAGTTGTTGATGCACTTAGTAGGAGGATTGGTCTAGTTGAAGAAGTTCAATTACAAAGTGTGGGGATTGAGTCCCTCAAGCACTTGTACCCAAATGACCCTAATTTTTTAGAGATATATCAGATTTGTATAAAGATGGAAGGCATATATCATATTGATTTTTTTGAATATCTGATTGAAAATGGCCTTCTATTCAAGGGAGCACAACTATGCATACCCAAGTGTTCAATGAGAGAAAAAATAATTAGAGAAAAACATTGTGGTGGCCTAGGTAGTCACTTTGGCATTGACAAGATAGTAGACATGGTAAAGAGGAGTTACTTTTGGCCCAAGTTGAACAATGAGGTCAAAAAGTTTGTTGAAACTTGCATAATCTGCCAAAAAGCTAAGGGAATGACAACAAATCAAGGAATCTATTAACCCTTACCAATCCCTTCAAGGCCTTGGGAATCTATTTCAATGGATTTTGTCATGGGACTACCTAAAACCAAGCAAGGATTTGATAGTGTGTTTCTCATAGTGGATAGATTCAGCAAAATGGGCCATTTTGTGTCATGTAAGAGCACAAATGATGCATGTCACATAGCCAGTCTCTTCTTTAAGGAAGTAGTTAGAAGTCATGGCTTACCTTAGACAATTGTATTAGACAGAGATGTAAAGTTTCAAGGGCACTTTTGGAGGACACTCTTCAAGAAATTGGGTACAAATCTCACCTATAGCTCTACCTATCACCCTCAAATGGATGGGCAGACTGATGTAGTGAATAGGTCCCTAGGCAATCTTCTAAGATGCCTCACCAAGAAATCTTCATAGATTTGGGATACCATTCTGCCCCAAGCAGAGTTTTCCTTCAATGACTCAATAAATAGGTCAATCATCAAGACTCCATTCCAAACAGTGTATTGTTTGCATCCCAAGGGACCACTAGATCTAATGGAACTCCCATCTGATTTTAGAATTAGTGCACAAGGCCAAGAATTGGGAGAACTCATCAACAATGTACAACAACAAGTGAAGGAAAATTTGCACAAGTCTAGTTTGAAATACAAAGAGAATTCTGATAAGAGGCGAAGAGAGGTTCATTTCAAAATAGAGGATAGATTTTGGGCATTCCTAAGGAAGGAAAGACTACCTAAGGGTAGATACTCCAAGTTGCAAATGAAGAAGGTGTGCCCGTGTAGCATATTGAACAAACTAGGTGACAATGCCTATGAGATCTCCCTTCCTCCAACACTACAGATCTCTCCAATCTTCAACATTGTAGACCTCACACCATATAAAGTTATAGCATGTCCAAGCAATGAGCAGGGTAAGGACACAAGAATGGAGGATGAAGACTATGTCATTGATCTTACACAAAGAAAACCGGTGGAGATTGAAGAAATTTTGGACTCCAAACTAATCAAGCAGACTAGATCAAGGAAGTATATGTAGTACTTGGTAAAATGGAAGGGCTTACCAAAGATTGATGCTACATGGCTGACCGAGGATCAAATACAGCAGCATGGAACCTTGGTAGACAAGCTATACTCAATTAGGGACTTGAGTTTTAAAGTTCAAGGGGAGTATGGTGCAGGAGCACCTACTCCTACTCCAAATTTCTATGAAGTCTAGGACATCACTCTAAGGCCCTTGAACCTCTATTCATGGTCAGGATAGGAATTAGTATTGAGATCTCATTGTAAGGCCATAGTTCCAAGTTGGCATTTTATGAGCCCTTGGGCTAACTAATGGTCATTTTTCATCCAATACCCTAGGCATAGGTAGTTTTCATTTTTTCTATGTTTGGATCCATTACTAATCATAAAATTAAGGATAAGACCAATTTTGGTCATTAGAATAGCAAATTGTCAAAATTGCTCAAAAGTTGTCAAGCAACTTTAGAGCAACCTTGAAAAGTTGTCAAAAACTTGTAACAGACCCTCCCAAATAGATAATTCATTTAAACCTCACTTTTAACCATTGGGAGTATCCTATAAAAGCCCTCATAGGTAGGTGATAGGATACACAACTTGTAATTGACATTTTTATCAATAAAAACTATCTATTCTCTATAAATTCTAAGTTTCAGAGTGTTGTACAGACATGTATGGATGTGAGGGTATGAAACAATGATTCCAAAGGTTCCAGAATTGATTCATCTTTCATCTACACTTGGTCTCATGCATTGATCAGCCCTGGTGTGAAAGATATTCCATTTTTAGTGACAGGCCCTAGGATTGAGGCTTAAAATCAGGATTTGAGATAGGGCCTGATTGTTTATGCACATTCCACCATGGTAAATTGATACCCCTTGGAGGAATACAATTATTTTGAATTTATTTTCATATTATGTAGGTGAGGAGAGTGGATTTGCAAGGATTTGGTCTTGCCACCATAACCTAGGTGTACATCTCTATGTGTGCACCGGTTAGGAAACTAGGACAGTCCCCCTAGATTTTGGTTGAGGGTTCTTCAAGACCTATAAGCTTGGATTATCACTTTTTTTATACATATGCACATGCTACCACATCTATTTATGCATTGGCATAGGGAAAAGAGTACCCATAGTGTATTTGGAGCCCTATTTAGGCCTAATAACCGGTCTAAATGTTGTAACAACAGAGCTTTTCCCTCTATGCCACTCCTTGGTGTTCAAGTATGTTTAGTAAACCCAAAAAGGGTATCAGAATTATGAACCCATTCATTATCTCACTTGGGAACATTCAAAGTTATGTTCAGATTTCCTTCTAGGAAGGGCTACAAGCAGGTTTTTAGGATTGTGCAGCAACATAGTCTTGTGTGTTGTTCAATGGTGAAAGAACCATTGGAAATAATAAGATAAGACCCAAATAGGCCAAAGCCATGTTCATAAGCCACCCCTAGTCTTAGTTTCTATTTCATGGCGGTTAAGTACTTGTTTCCTTGAAGAAACCTCTTAGCAAATTCATTGATATTGGTGCTTGGGACTTTGGCAGACCTAGTGATTAGGTTCTTTTGTCTTGTAGGGTTGTGGTAACCTTCAACAAGTCCTATTTTGATACTTGTGATAAGTATATTGGAACTAGACCTTGCACCTTGGGTGTTGTGGAGTTCAAACTTCATCTAATTGCTCACTATTTGAAGGCTTCCACTGACCACTACTGCATCAAGGTTCTAACATTTTTTGGCAGGATCTCTACATTGAGGACTTGGCTATATCCTTTTTATTTACTATGATGTTTTCTTACCTTAGCTTTCATATTCACATAGTGTCATATCTAAGATAAAGTGGGGGCTAAATGTATCATCTTTAAATGGAAGCACCTTCATCTTGATAGGTTTAGCACCCTCTTTTAATGCATTTATCATGATAGACTTGCATTTAAGATGCATTTTTCACTTGATTCCTTCATTCTAGGAGAAATTAGGGTTAGGATCCTGAGGATTCTCTTTAATTTCCCTCTTCCATGGCTCTATTTTCTAGGTAGGACTTATAAATAGCTCCTCTTGTCCTTCATCATGATCATCATAGGATTTTGTACCTCTCCCTGGCACTCTGTCCTATTCTGACATCATTTCTAGGTCTCTAGGCAGCCCTGAGACTTCCTATTTCTGATTCTGGTAGGATTTGGGGTCCTGGGTCAAAGATGATATCATCTCTGACCTAGGTTAGTGTGTAGGTCATCTCTGACCTAGGTAAAAGATGAGGTCATCTTTTACCTCCTTTAGGATTTGTTTCTCCTTTTCAAAATTTGGTCTCGAAGGGCCTCGAAATTAATGTCGGGCCTTAGGATCCAAGTGCGGAAACATTTTAATTAAAAATTCATTTAATTATTTTCCCTCCTTAGTTGGTTAGTGTGATTGATTAATAATTCAAGGTGAAATTTGAATTATGGGTCCTCACCTTACTCTAGGAGCTTCTCCTTGAAACCTCTATATAAAGACTCTCATTTGCATTCATTTTCACCAAGTGATTTCATGAGAAAGAGAAAGAAAGTGATTGATGGTGAAGTGAAGATGCAAGATTGCAAGAGGATGATATAGAAGATCAATCCATTGTGGATATCAAGCATTTGTGGATTACACCATTGTGAACACCTACTTGGAGCAAGAGAGATCATTTCTGCCTTGATCCACCATTATCAATATTCAAGCATTCAAAGATACAATCATGAGGTAGCAATTATGGATTATGAGTTTGGTAGGAGTACTTTAGCCTTGGGGGCTTGGTATGCTTTCTTACCCTATTCAAATCTATGCATTGTTTTCTCATACATATTCTTGCTAGGGCTTTAATATAGAGGATTAGATTTTGGCATTACACTTTCAATACACACACACATTCCATTACAATCAGCTATTCATGGAGGTGGAGATCATCAAAATGGGGGTTTGACTAAGGAAAAACCCTATATAGCCACCTCAAAACACCATTTTCAGATATCTATAGTCCTTGTTTTGAGAATTAAAGTGCAGATCTGAGTACCCTTTCTGGTGAACTTCTAAGATCCGCCAACAAAGTCAAAGATGACCTTCAAAATCTCAAGGTTGTCTTTGACCTTTTATTGGGGTCAAAGACTACCTGCTACCAGAAAGACAAAAGTTTTATGGGTTTTTTATGTTATAGTTTTCTAGTTGTAGAATCTTTCGAAACAGTGCACAAGATTCAGAAAGTAGGTATTTCCATTATGAGGTATGTATCTTATTTTATTTCATTTCAAGCATTTCCAGATTTACATTACTTGTTCAATTCAAATTCAAAACAAATAAACAAATGAATAGTGTGTAGGTGAATGATAGATGCATTGTTAAAGCTCCATTTTCCCCCTATTTAATTGTATTTAATTTTTTGTGAGGTTTCAATATATGTGTTTTTTTGTTAACAAACAAGAAAATATGAGTGAATATGCTTGATTCTCCTGATCTCAGAATTAATTTGCTAACCCTTGTTTTTCTTTCAGAATGAGAAAATAGACTCATGTTCTCATTATCTATAAAAGAAATCTTAACCGCGGGCTATATTTGGAGAATGGGCGACTGCACCCTTTATTCATTACCTCTGAACAAAACTTGTAACTACAAAGAATCTGGGAGAATGTGTGACTAATGCATTCTTCTATTCTCCTGATGTTTGGTCCTTAACTGATTGAAATGGGAGATTTCTAGACCAACTGATGAACTTTATTTTGATTAAGATCGTCTCATTTTAAATGTGGTTAATTGTATTTAATTTTTTGTTAGGTTTCAATATGTGTGTTTTTATTGTTAAAATACAACAAAATATGAGTGAAAATGCTTCAGTTACTTGATCTTCAAATGATCCTAATTGAGACAATGTGTTTTTTAGGTGTTAGCATTATTTTCTAGAAAATAATTGTGGGTTTCAAAGCCACTAACAACTAAATCTGATTCTATTTAACTTTGAATTTAGAGGTCATTATTATTTTATATAATAATATCTTTAAAATATTTAATATTATATAATTATATAAAAGATATATTATATAAAATATTAAACAATAGAAAATTTTAATACAATTCTAATATTATATTTTAATGTAATTCTACATTATATTATATTAAATAAAATAGAAAATAATAGAAAATATTATTTACAAAGGGGAACACTTAGTTTTGTTAAAATTAAATAATATTATATTATATATATTAAACAATATGATAGTTTTTTTTACAAAATACTTTCATCTTACCAAAATATCTTACCAAAGGGGAAACACATATCTTATTAAAACATTTAAAAATCCTTTCATCAAAATAATAAATAAAAATCGAAGATTAAGAGATTTAATATAAACTATGACCTCAAAATTATCAAGGTATTCAGTACAATGTCAGATTTAGTAGTGACTGGCATATAAATCAGAACATCGAAAACCTTGCATTAAATACAAATATTCGAGTCTGTCTACAATTCAGAAGAGTATTAATTAACAAAATCTTTCTTAGATTTTTCACGGTATTACATTAAATGTTCTCACTATTTTCAGGTTATTTTATGTATAATATCAACATCGTGTAATAAGAATTCTGACACTCTAAATTTCTCGGATATATCATACAGTTATGATCTATATAATTTATTCTCTAAACGTAAATTACTATTTATACGATATATCACATCAAATAAAAGTGTCAAATTTTGCATTAGACAACATCGATATTAATATTAATATATTTTATATACTATAATATTTTGACATGATTCTTGTTTTAAAAAATCTGATAACTATGCTCTACAACTGACTTAACAGAATGCCTTTAGTTGCTAAATGTCCAAATAAGTTTAAGTGATTTATGAGATCCAACGATAATAAAAAAACATTTCCTTAAATATAAATATAGTCACCCAATCTCTTTATCCATTCTACCCTCCCTTGGGGAATTTCTATAGAAAATGGAAACTAAGAAAACATTAACTGACTATGATATAACTATTGTCATCAAATCTCTAGATGATATAAAGCATCTTTATTTTCCAATTATCATAAAATGTGCTGAAAATATCAAATTCAACATGGACATTGCAGGTGGAGGAAAAGGAACTATCTAAAACCTTAGAATCCCTCCAGGCCCAATTGGCTTCTAGAAGCTACCTATCCCAGATTGAGGTGGAGGAGGAGTTGACTAGGCACAAGTGGCAGGAGACACTAGAAAAAGAAGAAATCTACTGGAAGCAGAGATCCCAAATCCAATGCCTTGTTGAAGAGAATAGGAACATGACCTTCTTCCATAGGTCTACTAGCAACCATAAAAGAAGAAATGCCATCACTACTATTAAGGATGAGGGAGGGAACGAAGACAAGGAGAAAGATAAAATCAATTAGGTTGCGGTTAACTAATTTAAGGGGCTCTACTCTAATGAGGGTCCTATATGCCCGAACAACATCCAAAATCAACTCCTGGACCACATCCAAAGTACTATAACTCTTCGGGATAATGACATGCTTATGAAGAGGGTCTCTGATGAGGATGTCATGAATGTGGTCTTCGCTATGGGAGCTTACAAAGCCCCCAGGCTGGATGGATTTCCTCCAGTATTCTTTTAGGAATATTGGGACATTGTGGGGACTGATGTTACCCATGCTGCCAGAGACTTCTTTAGGACTGGGTGCTTCCTTAGACAACATAATAAAACCTACAATGTGCTTGTCCAAAAACATGACAATCCTACCTCTATGTTGGATTTTAGGTCCATCAGCCTTTGTAATACCTTCTACAAGATCCTTACCAAGACCTTGGTTGGCAAAATCAAGCCTCTTCTAGACAAGATTATTTGCACTACTCAGAAAGGCTTTGTTTTGGGAAGACAGATCTTGGATGTGGCCATAGCCACCCATGAAATCATGCACTCTATGGATAGAAGCAAGGTCCCAGGTATGGCCTTTAAAATAGATATCTCTAAAGCTTATGGCAAAGTTAATTGGTCATTTCTGCTTAAAATTCTAGCTAAAATGGGCTTTAATGAGAATGTTATTCAAATTATACAAGAATGTACCCAAACTGTTAGCTTCTTTATGCTTGTCAATGGCACTCCTGGTGGCTTCATCAAACCTGAGAAGGGTCTTAGATAGGGAAACCCTCTCTCCCCCTACCTCTTTATTATGGTTGCTAATGTTCTTAGCAGGAATCTGAGTATGGTATCTGCTATGGGAAGAATAAAAGGTGTCAAACCTATTTCTACACTTCCTCAAGTGGTGTTAAAATATTTTGTGGATGACAGCTTCCTTTTTGGGTATTCTTCAGTGATTGAGGCCAAACAGTCGAAAAAAATCCTTGAAAGTTATGCCTGGGCTTCTGGATAGTGTATTAACTACCAAAATAGCCAGTTGTTCTTCTTCAATACCCCCATGGAGTTACAAAATAAGGTGCTTCAAATCTTGGGTTGTCTGTCGGCTTTGCTCCCTTCTACCTACCTTGGCCTCCCCCTTATGGTTAAAGAGGTGTCCCAAGATTTCTAGAATTCCATCCTTGAGAGAACCCAGAGGAAACTCACTGGTTGGAAGGGGAAGATTTTAAGCAATGCTGGTAACATTCAGCTCATGGCCTCAACTCTCCAAGGGATCCCCGTTTACTTCATATCCCTCTTTAAGATCAAAAGAAACATGATAGACAATCTTGGAAGAATTCAGAGAACCTTTATGTGGGTGGGGTCTAAAGGAAAGAAGAGGATGTGATGAAGGGTGCTCCCCTTAATACCACAAACACATAACAGAAAAAGAGAAACAACAACAATAATATGCAAGAACAGAAAAATTGGCTTCTTATTATCTCCATAAATGTGGAATTACAAAATTTTAGAATTACAATATGCAAAGCCACATGGGCATTCCGTTACAATATTCTGTAGGACAAAGCCTCGAACTATTACCCAGAACTATTCTGAACTGCCTAAGACAATAATACAGTTTTCCTTATATAGGCAATTATCCACCACCTGGGAAGGTTCCAGAATTTTAGCCAATAAGGCCGACCAAACTTAGAATTATTTTATTTTACATTTTATTACATCATAGTCGGCTCAAGATAACCTTTGAAACCTAAACAGAAATTTTGAAGAAAATTATTTTTCACCATTTCAGGTGGCCCAACTTCCGAAGACCATAAGTCATCACCAGTTGACCCGATCGGCTATTATAACCCCATTTCAGAAATGCCACGAAGCGCTCTACAGGCTTGACTTGTGTAAGTGCCCGTCACCCAAATTTTTGACCTCATTCGGGGCCTCTAAAGCCTTCAAAACTGAGTTCAAAGTTTCTGTACCTTGCTGCCAATATCGAAAATCTTCAATATCTTCCAATATACACTTGATCTGGCAATGAAACTTTACTGGCAGACTTACATGACCAAAATGAACCTCCAAGAAAGAAATCAGATCATTCTGAGCACATGCAAAAATTACCAAAAATAGTAACTTTCCATAAATAGTAGTTCTGCACTAAAATAGCCCTTATTGAATATAAAAAATAGAAATATTTTTGGGTGATGCAAGATTACTCTTACACCCAGGATGCTCCTGCATCAGACACCCAGGGTAATTTGAGAAGTGACCCTGTCATGACTCAGGTGTGCAGAGGAAAACCAAGACGGTTAACCTCCTCCTTTGTTAGCCACGATGAATCTTCTACAGGTCATCCTTTCCATTTGACCAAATACTCTTCATAAGTCCTATTCCTTGTGCTTCTACCAACATGACTGTCTAGTATGTCTTTGATCTCCTTAGTGTCTGAACGAGTTGCTGGAATACTCCACTGTGCTGTTGTGATCTCATCTTCAACACCTCCTTCATGATACTCTGTCAGATCTGAAATGTTAAACACTGGTGAAATATTCAGCTCACTAGGCAATTCTACCTCATATGCATTTCCTGAATCATGCTTCTTCAATATCTTACATGGTCCAAACTTCTTCATTTTCAACTTGTTATATGTACCAACTGGAAACCGCTCCTTTCGCAAATGAACCATGACTTTATCACCAACCTGAAATTCTTTATACCTCCTTTTCTCATCTTCCTTAGCCTTATACTGTGCGTTCATCTTGGTAATATGCTTCCTCACCTCCCCATGGATATTCTTCAAACGTTCTACAAAATCCTCAGCCTCATCACTACTTATTTCTCCTTTATCTATCTTTCTCAACTCAGATGCATTTCTTGGACTACTTCCATATATAATTTGGAATGGTGATTTACCAGTGCTCCTATTGACAGAATTATTGTATGCAAATTCTGCCTATGGTAAAATCAAATCCCATCCTGTTGGCTTATCCCCAACCAAACATCTCAGCAGATTTTCCAAACTCCTATTCACCACCTCTGTCTATCCATCAGTCTGTGGGTGATGTGATGAACTGAACTTCAAATCTATCTTCAACTTCTTCCACAATGTTCGCCAGAAATATCCAACAAACTTAGTGTCCTGATCTAAAACTATGGTCTTTGGCAAACCATGAAGTCTCACTACTTCTCTGAAAAAAAATTCTGCTACATGAACAACATCATTAGTCTTCTTGCAGGGAATAAAATGTGCCATCTTTGAAAATCTGTCAACTACCACAAAAATTGAATCGTGTCCCCGCTGTGTCCTCGGTAAACCAAGAACAAAGTCCATTCTGATATCCTCCCAAGGCTTCTCTGGTATAGGCAATGGCTGGTACAACCCTATATTCTACTTCACTCCTTTCACCATTTGACATACTCTGCAACTCTGTACAAACTTCTTCACATCTTGCTGCAACTGTGGTCAATAATAATTCTCACTAACCAAACCAAGGGTTTTATCACGACCAAAATATCCAGCCAATCCTCCGCTATGCTTCTCCTTGATGAGATTCTCCCTCATAGAACTTCATGGAATGCACAACTGACTCCCTCCGAATAGCATATCATCTTGGATGATGAAATCCAACCATTTCGTCCTGTCTAGAGTAACAGGTTCTGTACAAGCTTTCCAAGCTTCACCAAAATCAGGATCCTCTGGATACAAATTCTTGAGTTCCTTGAACCCAACCACTTCAATCTACATTTCTGTCAGCAATAGTTGCCTTCTGCTAAGAGCATCTGCAACCCTATTAGACTTTCCACTCCTGTGTTTCAAAACAAATGTATAACTCTGCAAAAACTCAACCCATTTCAAATGCCTCTGATTCAACTTTCCTTGACTATTCAAATATTGCAAAGCTTGATGATCAGTATACAAAAAAAACTCCTTAGGAAGTAGATAATGTCTCCACTTCTTTAATGCCTGAACTATAGAATAAAATTCCTGATCATAAACAGAATATTTCCTATTGGCATCATTTAACTTCTCACTGAAATAAGCAACAGGTTTACCTTCTTGGCTCATAACAGCTCCTATTGCAGTACCACTAGCATCACAATCTACTTGAAACACCTTATTAAAATCTGGAAGTGCTAAAACAGGTTCTTCTGTAACTTTTTGTTTCAACAATTGAAAACTCTTTTCTGCCCCATTTGTCCACTTAAACTCTTTTCTATCCCCTCTCATTATTTCAGTCAAGGGTCCACAAATACTACTAAAATTCTTGATAAACTTTCTATAAAAGCTAGCTAGACCATGAAAAGATCTTAATTCAGTAGCACTCTTTGGAGTAGGCCATTCAAGGATAGCCTGTACCTTCTCTGGGTCCATTTTTAGACCTTCTCTTGAAACTACAAACCCCAAATACACTAACTCCTTCTTCACAAAACTGCACTTCTTCAAATTAATCAGCAATTTCTTTTCTCTCAACTTCTCAAATACCATACGAATATACATCATATGCTCATCCAATGTCTTACTAAAGATCAAAATATCATCTAGGTAAACAATGACAAACTTACCCAAAAATTCTTTCAAAACCTCATTCATGAGCCGCATGAAAGTGCTCGGCGCATTGGTTAGCCCAAAACACATGACTAACCACTCATATAGTCCTTCCTTTGTCTTCAAGGCAATTTTCCATTCATCTCCTTCTCTGATCCGAATCTGATGATATCCACTCTTCAGATCTATCTTTGAGAAATACACAGCTCCACTCAAACAGTCCATAATATCATCCATTCATGGAAATGGAAACCTATACTTGATTGTGATCTTGTTTATTGCCCTAGAATCTGTACACATCCTCCATTCTCTATTCTTCTTTGGTGCTAATACCGCTGGTACAGCATAGGGACTTAGACTCTCACGGATCAATCCTTTCTGTAACAGTTCATGTACTTGTCTGTTCAACTCCTCACTTTCTGCAGGTGTCATTCTGTGTGCTGCCTTATTCGGAAAACTCACTCCTGGGATCAAGTCCATCTGATGACTGATCTTCCTGACTGGTGGTAATCCATTAGGCACGTTATCAGATACAATATCCTGAAACTCATTCAACAAATCTGCAACTTCTACAGGAACATCTTCTACTTCCTCTTTACCAGCTTTTGGAATTAAAGCAAAACATACATGCTCATGCCTCATACCATCTAGGAAATTTCTTCCATCAACAAAAGTTATCCTTGCATTACCACATACCTTTTCTTCAGTCTCCTTTAATGGTTTTAGCTTATGTCACACTCCATCCTTTGTTAGGGAATAGGTATTCGCACGACCATCATGTACAACACATCTGTCAAACTGGCATGGTCTACCCAACAACATATGACATGCATCCATAGATATGATATCACACAATACCTCATCTTGGTATCCGCCAATCTTGAACTTCACTAGGAATTGTTCATTGACCATGACCTTGTGGTCATCCTGTACCTAGGTAATCCGATATGGATGTGGGTGTTTTTGTCTCTTGAGCTTCAACTTTTTCACCATCTCTTCTGACACCAAATTGTCAGTGCTTCCACTATCAATAATCACATCACAACATTTACCTTCACACTTGCACCTGGTGTGAAATAGGCTCCTCCTTTGCTCGGGTTCATTCTCACCACTCAACAGGACTCTTCTATTAATCAACGTTTCTCCTCTTTCAGCACCTTCAGAATTTGATGATCTGGCATCTTCATCTACATGTGCAACTCTGGCCTGGCCTTCATTTCTCCTGTCCATTCTGCCTTGGCGCTGAGGACATTCAAATGCCCTCTGACCTTCTTCTCCATAGTGAAAACATGTTCCACAGAAGCCACCTCTTCCAGATCCTTGTCCTCTTCCTCTTCCTCTCTGATCTCTATTATTCTGATCCTGGAAGCGATTGGAATTATTTCCTCGCTGATTTTGACTGCTACTAACCTCATCCTTCTTTTTCGGATCTTCATTTCGGCCACCATATGACCGTCCACCAGATCGTCCACCGTGACCTCTTCCATTTTGTCTACTCTCGAACTTCTTGTTCAGCTTTTCCTCTACTTTTAGGGAAAATTGGTATGCCTCCTCAGTACTATTCATTCAAACTAGATTCAACTCCTCCTGAATGCTTGGCCTTAACCCATTAAGGTATCAGGCAACTTTCTCCTTATCAGCTTCGGCATGGCCTGTTCTATTGAGGAGTCGATAGAACTCCTCTGTATACTCTTGAACAGATTTTCCTGCTTGCTTCAAACTTTGCATTTTCTTCAGTAGGTCAAGCTCATAATCAATAGGAATGAACTGTCGCTTCAATTTTTCCACCATCCGATCCCATATTGTGATTTTATCTTTCCCTCTTCTATTTCGCTCCAATTGAATTTATTGCCACCAGATCTTCGCATGACCTTTCAGTTTGGCCTTCATGAATTTGACCCTATCAGGATCCTCAACATCTTCATACTCAAAATACTCCTCACATTCATTGATCCAGTCGATCAATTCCTCTGGGTTAAGATTTCCAGAAAATGTAGGAACCTCAATCTTAGGTCTTTTCCCAATCTTGAAAATCGCCCGAAAAAGTCTTTCTTCCTCCTGGTTCACAATTTCAGCTTCTCCTTGATATTCTTCTTCGGCTTCATCCTCGCTTTCATCTTTGACATTAAGATTCATTCCTCTACAAATCTCTTTTTGCAATGCTCGCACTTGTCTTTGCAGCTCTCTAACCTCAGGTGTTACAACACCAGCTCTTCCACCACGTTCCCTTCGTGGAGGCATTTTCACGATGCGCGCTGAAACCCTAGCCATGGTCGTGGTGCAAACTACCTCACAGTTGGCGATCTATTTACACACTCAAAAACTCCTGCTCTGATACCACTTGATGAAGGGTGCTCCCCTTAATACCACAAACACATAACAGAAAAAAAGAAACAATAACAATAATATGCAAGAACAGAAAAATTAGCTTCTTATTATCTCCACAAATGTGGAATTACAAACTTTCAGAATTATAATATGCAAAGCCACATGGGCATTCCCTTACAATATTCTGTAGGACAAAGCCTCGAACTATTACCCAAAACTATTCTGAACTGCCTAAGACAATAATACAGCCTTCCTTATATAGGCAATTATCCACCGCCTGGGAAGGTTCCAGAATTTTAGCCAATAAGGCTGACCAAACTTAGAATTATTTTATTTTACATTTTATTACATCATAGTCGGCTCAAGATAACCTTTGAAACCCAAACAGAAATTTTGAAGAAAATTATTTTTCGCCATTTCAGGTGGCCCAACTTCCGAAGACCATAAGTCATCACTAGTTGACCCGATCGGCTATTATAACCCCATTTCAAAAATGCCACGAAGTGCTCTACAGGCTTGACCAGTGCAAGCGCTTGTCACCCAAATTTTTGACCTCATCTAGGGCCTCTGAAGCCTTCAAAACTGAGTTCAAAGTTTCTGTACCCTACTGCCAATACCGAAAATGTTCAATATCTTCCAATATACACTTGATCTGGCAATGAAACTTTACTGGCAGACTTACATGACCAAAATGAACCTCCAAGAAAGAAATCAGATCATTCTGAGCACATGCAAAAATTACCAAAAATAGTAACTTTCCATAAATAGCAGCTCTGCACTAAAATAGCCCTTATTGAATATAAAAAATAGAAATATTTTTGGGTGATGCAAGATTGCTCTTACACCTAGGATGCTCCTACATCAGGATGTCTCTTGTCCATTGGGACACTGTCTTCCTCCTAAAAAGAATGGGTGGTCTAGGACTAAGAAGAATTGGTTTGATGAATAAATCCCTTACCATGAAAGAGGCATGGAAACTCATAGAAAGAAAGGTGGAATGGTGCAGAATAATGGAAGCCAAGTACCTCCAAGGACATCCCTGTGAGAGGATGTACCATAATAGTGACCTCCCAAGTGGATCCAAACTCTGGATGAACATCTATAAATGCAAGACCCTTTTATCTAAAGGAGCTTTTTGGAAAATTGGAAATGGGAGATCCATCAGATTTTGTAATGACCACTAGATCCTGAACCAACCTAACTTGGGCTACAAATTCAAACCTTTTATGGACTACCTTAGACCTATCCTGGGTAATAGAGCCTCCAACTACATCGATGGTAGGGACTGGAAGGATATACCTAATCGGTTAAGCGATAGATCGGACCTTCAACATTTGGCCAATGAACTCATGGAAAACTTGACTAATATCAAAATATCGAGGCTTGATGACTCCATTATCTGGGCCCCCACCCAGGCTGGTACTTTCTCTGTTAAATCTTCTTACAATCTACTTCTAAAGGAGGAGAGTAACCCAGGGACTAAAAGAAGGTGTGGATCCCTCAAATCACACTAAAAATCAATTTTTTTCTAGTGGACTCTTATACATGGTAAGCTCCTTTAGATAAAGAGTGGCTTATCCATGGAGAACATATGTATCCTATGTAAGAAGGAGGAGGAAATGGTGAACCACCTATTTATCCACTATGATTATGCCACCAGCATCTAGCAAGAGGTTATCAAAAAATTGGGTATCTTCTGGGCCCTGGGTAGAGAAGTGCATCAATTTAACAACTGGAGATCTCCCTCCAACCAACCCCTGCTCCAACTCCTTTGGCGTATGCTACCCCCTCACATCTACTGGACCATTTGGAAGGAGAGGAACAACAAGATTTTTAGGGAGGATAGTAATCAGTCTGAGACTTGTCTCCATATTGGAACTAAGTTCTTGTGTGAGAATGTCAAGGTGGCTAAGTGGAAGTTTCCCTCTTTTCCTCCTACTACCTGGGAGGTTAGAATTGCTGACAGCTAGAATCTCCTAGCTAGCTTCTCCAGATTTGACGATGCTAAAAGGATAGCTAGAAAATATACCAAATGGACCGCCCCTCTCAAAGGATGGACCAAATTAAACTTTGATGGGGCTTCAAATAATCTTGGCCAAGGTGGGGCTGATGTCCTGAGAGATCATAAAGGAACTTGCCTACTAGCTTATGCTGGGCCACTCAATAAGTGCATTATCATCCAAGTGCAGGGAATGGCCCTTCTTTGGGGGATTAAATTTGCAAACCAAATGAACATCAGGCTGATGGAAATTGATGGGGATTTCAAAGTGGTTGTTGAGGCTATCAAAAGTGGAGCTAGTGCGGGGTGGTGGGTTAGATCTATTATGCTAGAGATTCATGAGCTGTTCAACAGCTTCTAGTGCACGACTATTGGTCACATGTACAAAGAGGGGAATTTGGTTGCTGACTCGATGGTGGCAATAGGCCTAAAACAAATCAAACTTAATAGTTGGAGGGTGGTTAGCGATTTATCTATGGTGACTCAGTAACTCATCGGAGGACAAATGAATATTATAATTTAAATGAGCCAAGCTGTCATATTCATTAAAAATCCTTCTTGGATCACATGCTGGTGTGCTCTAGTGATTTTTGCAACTATAAAAAGGAGAACCCAAAACCCCATAAATAATCATCATTACCTTTCAAACGTGTGGAGTGAGAGCTATCTAAATCAGAGGGCTTACTTGGCTAATAATGACAGCAACTACATCCTTGGCATTATTGTTATTAATGGCACCTATAGATCCATTAGATCTACCTGTACGGAGCCCATCTTCCAAAATTTTACCCAAGGCCAACATTTTAATTATAATATTTACTCAAAAAGGCCATGCAAAAATAAGTGGTTTTTTATGATTTGCAAAAAATCTTGGCTCTTAGGTTTTCAGGGTATTCTGGTGCAGAAGGGGTAGAGCTTTGAAATGTGAGGCAACACTCTTCACATTGAACCTAACAAGATCGACAAGGCTTTCACCTCTGATATGTTGGTGACTCATTACTGCAAAGAAAGCGGCATATGGGGTTTTATGGAGTGAATGAAAGGTGGGCATGACGAGTGAATTTCCAAACAATTCATCTCATCCTGGAACAAGAAGAGTGTCTCGGTTGGGGCATCCACTTCCAGATTAATGAAGAGGTCATCCGAACTTCTTGCTAAAAATTTTCCTTATTGTGATGAAATATTTTATGCTGGAAGATAAGTTCACTATGTTTTACTACTACCACTTACTATTCCTTAATCATATTAGAAATAAGGATTTAATTTTCATATCCTTCTATCTTTTGCATTCCATAGAGAGTAATATCCTGGATATTAAGGACAACCCTAATAAATCAATCCCTATCCTCCATCAGGGCCTCCTTCTCTGTATTTACCACTTTCACAAAGCTATCTGCCTGGCACCCCAACCCTCCTAATTATTCAAGAGATGACCCAGGAGGAGTCCCTAACCAAAACTAAAAATCCCATCCATTCCACCTCTCAGTCCATCTAGGTTATCCAGGAGTCTGAGCTAGGTGCTAAAGAGGGTAGAACCCACAAAAAATCTATTAAAAACTCTTTCAATAGGAAGGAGGAACACGAGGAGTCTCATTTCTTTGAGTTTGTGGAGAAAAAAAATAGGAAGGAGTCTGACAATACTCCTGAGACCAAAGGAAGGCCCAAAAAATGGACAATGATGGATAACTAGGTTAATTTGGAGGTGGACTTAAGTGGCTTGGGTCACCAGAGGTCCAATAGAATTGCCAAGGAACAATGTAAACTAGGATGATGGAAGCGGCCTCTAGAGATAAATCCCTATTTGAAAAAGACTCTCACACCACTGAGTCCATGAAAGGTTCCTCGGATGATCATATGAGTCCCCTTAGGACTGGTAACACTCCCTTGCCAAACCTACAACAAACCATGGAAATCCCCAATAACGCTACCCCACCCCTAAGTCCTTTTCATGATCCCCAAGATAAGCCCCCCACCTCTGATTACAATACCGAGGTACTGGCTGACAAAAATAAATTTAAAGGCACTCTCAAGAGGAGGTTCTCTAATATGGACAAGGAAATTGTAGACATCAAAAAGAATATGCAGGATCTGAAGCACCATTGCATGATTACGAACAAATTTTCCCTGAAGGTCATGCATGCTTCGGCTACGACCCTCTGTAATGTGTCTAGAAGCGGATGAGGATAACAAGGACCTTTTCATGTTCATGCAGGAGGAGTGGGCTAGGACCCTACTGTCTAAGCATTTGGGTGGGAAGAACTAACTGTTGGTGTCCATGAGTTGGTTAATTTTGACACAGCATGGCCCTCAGATACCCTATTTTCCGTTCAGGGTTAATGTTAATTTTTATAGCTTTTGGTTTAGCCCTGTGTGGTTTATGACTATTATTTTATATACTACTCTTCATTTTAAGTACTTTGGTTTAATCCTTTTGATCAGTACTATGATTTATGTTTTTGATAGGGGCAAAATTAGACTTGGTGATTCTGTTGTTAACTATTTTATCTGCTTTAACTAGTCCCATTAATGTGCTTCTAGTCCCTTTGTTCCGTAGACCAACACCCTCTTGCTACTTTATCTATCAAAAACATGGACATTGCAAGATACCCTGACTACATTGATTGTGACATTTGAAACACATGATGTTACTGATCTCACCTAAACGTTTAATAACGATGATCTCCACAATTTAATTTAGAGATAAAGAGATTTAATATGAATTGCCAACTTGTCTCTTAATCATTGTTCAACTTTATATTATTGCAAATATAATACTACACTACTTTTACTAGACATATCAGATTTACATGTTAACAAACTCTAAATACCTAATTAAATTTATTATTTAAGAATATTTTATAAATATTTTACATATCGCTTAGTTGGTAAATGCTTTAAGGGTTGACAAATTAATATAATTTTACAAATTTTACAAGACAAAATAATACAATTATTAATAATTATTTACAAAAATAAATTATTATTATTATGTAACATATATATTTTACATTAATATTTTCACAAATAAAAAATTTCCATGATTTATTATATTAATTAATTATTTTTATGAATATTTTAAAAATTTGCTTATATTTCAAACAATTTAATAATATTTTAAGCAATGATTACGGAAAGTGGTGCCTTTCCCAAGATTACTGAATGTAGACACGAGTTATTCACTAGCTATCTTAAAGTTTCCTCTTTTGTCTAGATTTGCCTATTCTCTGCTAATACTATTGTGATTGCTCTCTTCAATATCATGATTGCCAGACTTAATCAAAGTGAGCCGAAGGACTATTTGAAATGGAAAAACATGTCGAAAGTATGGGAAAAAATAAAAAAGGGTGGCCTAATGACCTATATGGAATGATTGCATGGGTCTAAAGATAGTGCCACAAAAGAGTTTGTTGAGTCTTGGAAAGACGGGGCAGTTACTATTGCTGGTCTCACTGTGAACATTACAAAAGAACTAATTGTGGAGGTGTTCGGGTTGAGCCTCAAGGATATCAAATTTTATAGAGATAGGAAAGTTTCACAAAATTTCATTCGGTGTTTCCCCAAAAGCAAGGTTGAAGCGTAGAGTTTGGTGAAAAGTTCCACTGGCTACTATGATGTTGTTGCTTTCAAAAAAATCTAGGCAATGGTTATGACAGTGATTATGGAATACATTACCCTTGATGGTAGGTAGAAATGTGCCCATTCTTACCATTTTGTATTGCTCTGTCATTTTTGTCACAAGATTAGGGTATCCCTACCCTTTTATATTCTTCAGTCCATTCACCTTAGTATTTATGTGCATACAAGAAAACACAATAATCCCATCTTGCATAAGGGTCTTATTCTCCTCATTGTGGAACATATTAAGCAGAAGGCCATTTCCACCCCTATCATTTCATCACCCAAAACCTTTGGGTCGGCTAAGAAACATATGAGGGAGATGGTTGTAAAAGAGGAGCCTCCTTCTAGGAAAAAAATTTAATATGAAAAGGATGTTGGTATGGATACTGACTCTACCATTAATAGTGTGAAAGGTTATGAGGATATGCCTACCTCCACTGATGAGAAAAGTGATGCTTCAATTTCAGTGTCAAATTCAGCCTCAGGGGATTATGAGAACATGGAGGAAGATGCACCGGGAACTACAGAGGTGGGGAACACTCATGTAGTCAACAATAATGATGATGACATGAAAGAGGAGGATGTGGGAGGCTAATCGGTCCCCATTTTGGTGGAATATGATAGTTTCAAAGAACATGATGTACCCATCTCCCCTAAACTAGAAGTCATCATGGAGATCTGTTCAGACAAGTAGAACAATGCCCCTGTTGCAAAGAATGATTCTCCTTATGAGGAGAGAGATAATGTTCCTTCCTCTTCTCAGAACAATCCCTTCCTCAAAATTGTTGATATGAAAGAACATAATGTCCAACTACTCAAAGAAGATATGGATGAAAAAATTGACCCTCCCTTTGGAGTTCTTCAAACTGCGAAGGTGGCCTGTATGTACTCATTTCATTTATTCAAATGAGTTTTTCAGAAAATAAAAAATTGAATTTAAAATATTGTTCTATTTCTGCTAAGGTTGACTCTCTATAGGAAATGTTGGATCCTGTGCTTGACAACATGGACAATGAAAAGAATAAGAAGGTGCATGAATTGCTAGTTAGAGTGGATAATCTGGAGAATCCCATGAGGAAACATATACAAGATAATAACAAGTTCATAGGTTCTGCCATGGATTATTTTTTGTCCATCAAAGTAGAGCTGAATGCTGGATCCCCCAGCAAGAAACCTGAAGAGGATAATGAGAATATGGGAGATGAGGTTCCAGGGAAATGTACTAGGTCAGCTAAAAGAAAAAATATCCAAGATGGGATCCAACAACTTTTTGAATTTAATGCTACTATAAAAAATATCTTAGAGACAAAGAAGGAAGTGGACGACACTCGTAACGAATTTACTTAGCCCTCTAGACTCCTGCTACTATAATTTTTTGGTATTTCTTGTTAGGAATGAATGCTAAATATATCCTATGAGGGAGTATTAGCAGCCATTCTGTAGCAATTATTGTTGCATTACTGACTGTGTTTGTCATTGATGTCAACACAGTGATCTACTGAAGATTAGTAGAGAAGAAGAGAGTGTTTGAGTTAGCGCACTTGGGATATTGAATATGAAGCTATATGAAGTTGAGGACTTACTCTATGATGTTTTATGAGATCATGGTTAAGAGCACAGATAGTAATTCATTTATTCATGGAAGTTATGAGCATTTTAGTGGAAGCAGTATTCAGGTAGTGTTCCTAAGTAGCGGTTTCTGGAAATCAAATGATATCTCCTAATCAGGTTGGTATTTGGTTATAAGCAATTAAAGAGAATTTGAAGACATGTTTATAGTGATGTGGATGACAGCACAAGATCTGAGGTCACATGAGTGAAGAATTATATTGTTTGGAAGCTGACAGTTTTGTGTAATTTTGATGTAACATGTGAAAACTTTTATTTTATAATTTATATGCCGACTCATTTGTAATTACTTGAGTGTGGTATAAAGGAAGGAATGTTTTCCTTGTTGTGATATGAGGTAATGGGATATGGAATAGTAATTGTGAAAGAAAATTTGTGAAGAGCATATGTGAAGTATAGAGATCTGGTATTGAGATATGTTGTAGCAGTGGTGTAATTTGGCATAGTCAGAGAAGGAGTATTGGATTGATTAGATCATGAATCTTTTGGTATTATTCTATTGATTAATACAAAGATTAGTTGGACAGTGAGTTTAGTGATCTTCATGAAAAGCTATTTGGGCAGTGGGTCCTTATATCTTCTATAACTCCTAACAAAGTTAGAATCTTATATCAGGGATTTAAAATCTCTTAACCAAGATTCATATGTACTGAATATATTTCATAAGACTCCTAACAGAGTCCATTCTTTCACAAGGAACATTTATATTAGTGCATCTTTTGTGGGTATAATTGCCACCAGAGTTTACTCTTTGATCAAGAGGTTCCCTAGTCAACATATCTTGTGTTATTGTGTCATTGTGTATGTATATCTTTCTATGGTTGCTGATTACATTACTTAAATTCTTGAAATCTATTGAAGTTGATATATGTTGTAATTATCAAATAAATGATTCACCTCCCCTCTCAATTATCTTGTTGGACTTTACTTTCTAACAATTGGTATCAGAGCAGCAGGTCCTTGAAGGAAAATTTTAATAGCTTAAGGAGATCCATGGTGAATTTCAGGAAAGAAAGCCCTAAGTTTGATGGAGTAAACTTTGATAGCTAGAAAGAAAAGATGAAGACACATCTACTGTGTTTAGGTGTCATGCCCCTGACAGTTCTAGACTTCACTTTTCTATGTTATGTTATGTTATGTTAGATTTCTATGAGTTCGAACTCTGACTTGCGTTCTTTTGAACTTTGTTATTTAGATTAAATATGTTATCTCTGTTATTCTACCAAACATTCAGGGAATTATGTCCATTTCTGTTGTGTAATGAGTCTTTTTCTGATGACAGAATTGGCTTAGACTGAATTTTGAATTTTGGTTGATTATGAAATAAGGACAAACTATATGGTTAGTCAGTTGTCTGATTATTGATTCATTGTTTTGGAATCCTTAATAATATGTTAGACATGATTAGAAATGGTTATATTATTATGGTTAATTGTATCTTGATGTGTATAGATAGTATTTAGAGTATTATTGTTATTTGATGTTAATCTAATTCTGAATTCAAAATAAATAAATTTGTATATATGTATTTTAATACATAAAATATGAGTGAATGTTTTAGTATGTGGTAATTCATTTACTAAAATTATATGAATTATCTAAGTTAGTATATCCTATGTTGTATGTTAGTAGGAGGTTAGTTTGATGAAGTGTTAGTTATTTGACATTGGTTGCGTCGTTATCTTAGATGTTTAAGTTAGTAAAATGACTAATGTTATTAACAAAGAAATGTGTTAATCTATCCCTAAGTCTTCTTCAACTGGCTCGAAAACATGACTTAACGGTAGGGTTTTAATGCACTTTCATTGCATTGAGGTGTTAGTGGGGTTTAAGCTATTTTTCAGGTTGTGGAATTGTACTATGTTGGACATTTGGTAGGAAGTGGGTTGTGTTCACTGCAAGAGATAAGTTTGCATTGAATGAACTTATCGATGGGAATTCATTGTTGTGTTTGAAGTCTGCCAATTGCTCTGGTTAAGGAGTTGCAGTTGTATATGACTCCATTTTTTTTACTATGTTATGCTGTGGCATTTTGGGTAAACAGTTGGTTATGGACCCATGTTACTATTGTATCCTTCATGATAAGTGGCATGGAATGAAAGGGGTTTTCACGGCAAAGATAAACCCTTTTGTTCATGGTCATTAGGAAGTTGGGAGTTTCACACTGTTATCTCTGCATTTTGGGCTCTCTTGCATGACATTTTGGCAACCTGTGATAAGGGATCTTCGTGGTTGAGGTTGGGATTCATCTTTGAAGCTCACCAGGCAGGGGCTAGCTCTAGCATTTCAGTTCTGGATATCTTGCCCACATGAATACCAGGCAGGGGCATCTCTTACCTTATTCTCTATTTCCATTTTATGTTCTGCAAATGAAAATTAAGGGAATGTTGATTACCACTGGTTACTAGTTGATGTATGTGAGGTTTTGTGTTTGAATACTTTGTAAGTTCGGTCATGAATCAGTCTTTTCTTTCTTGGATAGATTAGTAAGTTATCTAGTTACTAAATGTTGTGTTTAGTGGGGAAATTTGGAAACAAATGACTGGTTAGTAAGTGTATTGGTTTTAGTGTGGTATTAAACACATGTCTTTTATATGCTATTTTTCAAGCATAATGTATTAAGAGGTTTTCTCTATTTTGAGTTTGGATTTGGAAATGTTTTCGATAAGTCTATGCCGAACTATGGAATATAGTTATGTGGATGTCATATGGTTATTTCCTTGTGTGTTTTTGGTGTCGATGTTTTCTTGTTTGGACAGTGATAAGGGAGTTATTTGGGTTTGAGAATCGGCATTTTAATACAGTATGGAACCAGAATGAGTTTTTGTGTTAAAAACTTCTGTAATGTCTTCTTGCACTGTTCCTGTTGTAAGGAACTCTGTAGCAACATAATGTATTCAATGTGAAAAGTCTGGGTTATATGATGAAATCAGGTTTCTCTATCACTGTCATTAACCGAAGTTGATATCGATGTTTTCTTTGAGCTGTATTGTGGAAATTGGGATTAGTGGTATTCATAATGTTATCTGTTACTTGTCGTATTTGTGTTTACACTTGCAACATAAGTGTGGATTAAAGTATTTCTTTTGGGCGAACTCCTTTAGTTATCTGGTGTCGATGTTTTGTCAATGGGTGTTTGTCATTGTATGTATCAGTCAATAGAGGAATGTGGATATCTTTGGTTATGTCAAAACTTGATTTCGAGCTTTATGATTCTTCAGTAAATATCACCAGTGTGTAATGCAGTTGTTATGACATTAGGAAATGTTAAGGGATTTATAGGAAAGTCAATTACTATCTTGTTCAGACAGTAAGGGAAAAACACTTTGGTATTTTGTTTAGAGATAGAAGTTGGTTTTTATTATTATACTGTCATTATTTTAAGTATTCGGCAGATTTAGTAGTTTAATAAGGTAGATGTATTTTGTGACAGAACTATGATGATTAGTATGGTTTTCCTATTGCATGTTTATGGACTTGAACTATTAATTACAAGTTTATGCAATTAGATATATAAATATATATACCTGCTGGGATATGTATATGTATGTACACAAGCCGTGGTGTATACATGTACATACATCAACATGTATATAATAGATGCTATGACTGTCATTCTGAACTATTAATTACAAGCTTATATAATTATACATTCATATATATATATATATATATATATATATATATATATATATATATATATATATATATATATATATATATATGTATGTATGTATGTATGTATGTATGTATGTATGTATGTATGTATGTATGTATGCATGCATGCATGCATGCATGCATGCATGCATGCATGCATATATATATATATATATATATATATATATATATATATATATATATATATATATATATATATATATATAGTATTATATGTATGTATGTATGATGTATGTATGTATTATGTATGTATGTATGTATGTATATATATTGTATGTATGTATGTATGTATGTATGTATGTATATATATATATATGTATGTATGTATGTTATATATATATATATATATGTATGTATGTATGTGTGTATATATATATATGTAGTATGTATGTGTATATATATATATGTATGTAGTATGTGTATATATATATATATGTATGTATGTGTATATATATATATATATATATATATATATATATATATATATATATATATATATATATATATATATATATATATATATATATATACACGTATGTATATAATAGATGCTATGACTGTCATTCTGAACTATTAATTACAAGCTTATATAATTATACATTCATATATATATATACATATATATATATATATACATATGTATATAGTATATATATATATGTATGTATATATATATATATATATATGTATGTATATATATATATATATATATATATATATATATATATATATATATATATATATATATATATATATATATATATATATATATATGTATGTATGTATGTATATATATATATATATATATATATATTTATGTATGTATATCTATATATATATATGTATGTATGTATGTATATATATATGTATGTA